>OU342665.1:15842500-16417032 GCA_910589605.1 Chrysoteuchia culmella
GACCTATTAATCTTACAAAACTGCGTCGTAATGCATTGCAGCGATGCGTTTTGTTTTTTTGAAAAAGCTAATTTTGTGCGGGTTATCTATTGACAATTAAAAAGCTTTAAAAATGTATCATTCACTTCCTGGCTTTTATACCTTTTCTGATTAATACAATTTATTTTTCTTGCCTTGACCAGCATTGACACGAAAAGGTCTTTTTTTGTCAGTTATTATTGAAGTATTTTTGAATTAGTAGCAAATTCGCTAAGCTCGCTGTATAACCGAGTACTTTAATAAGTGTTTGCTGAGCGTTCAATCAATTAGTCAGGCAACCATCTTAAATTACCAACAAACTTGATCTAATAAACCTTAAAGGACTTCAACTAACAATTTTCGCGTTAATTACGCAAAGTTGGAACATAATCCCTTGCTTGTATTGAAAGAGAAAAATATTTAATTAGTTATTAAATTAGTATCATAAGACGCTTTACTGGGGTTTCATATTCATTCCCGTGAAATTAATATATTTTAACTTGTGGTAATAAAAGTTGCGCTTAAATAAATAAAAAAAATAACTGTCTTGGCCAATATACTTCGCTAAACCACAGGATAGTCTAAAGTATTCTAAAGCATAGTTTTGTAAATCAATGAAAATGTATCGTATTTTAAATAATCATGGAAGTGGTTGCTAAGATATTTTATATAACAAAATAATAATAATGCTAAAAAGAATAACAAAAATGTCAAGGTTATCCTACTTATCCTACAACAGAACTAAAAAGAGCTATATAAAGTCTTATCTGTGCGACAGCTCTTCGTTCGCCAAATAATTAGCAAACAACATACTCTTTTACCATATGATCCGGCACTACACAAGGATAAACGTCGTGATTACAGAGTTTGCCCATCCGTACCCCATAAGACTAGTCACTTTAATAGATTTCTTTGTTTCCTTGGTCCATTCTTGTATAATAGAATCAATAAAGTCTTATATTTATACTCACTATCACACAGTGTAAAAAAAAAGTTATCCGATTGGTTACAGAACCTCACATATGATGAAACAGAGAATTTATTAAATATACTGCAGTAACACACACACGCATACAAACTTACAAACACACACACACACACACACACACTAACACACACACACACACACACGCTTTTTTTTTTTTTTTTTTTAAGTGAAGGGAATCCACTCTTTACGGATTCCTGCGTAGGATATGCTGGGGTCACCTAGCATACCTGTCCTGGTAAAAACCTAGGAGCAAGCACACTATCCCTCGCCACCCCCGTTACCCCGGCGATCCTAATAGGATCGGCGGGGTTACGGGGTAGGTCTCACCCACTTCCGATCCTCCACCGGGCCGAAGGCCGGATGGGGGATCGGAACTGGGGAGGGACACCCGCCTCGCGACCCTCCGAACCATCTCGAAAGACAGACCGGGGAACCGGGAGGGGGGGGGCACTACCAGCTAAACCCCTCACTTATGCCCTCTGCTATGGACCTCGGGTCTGTGGGATCGCGGTATCACACACCACGTGACCCGGGGAAAGATGCCCATTGGGCCCTACCTAGTAGGGGTGACAGGGCATAACTGTCATCCCTACCGCGACTGCTAGGGGGGAACGAGGCACACATATTGGCGTCTCCCTCGCCCCGACCGTCACTTTCGGAGCGGATTCGCGCTGGCATTTGCCTCACGCATCCACTACCACCGCGGCGTAAATCCGGAGCTAGTAAGCCTCCTCTCGACGTCGCCTCTCTCTCGAGAGGCGACCGGAGCGGCGAATAGTCTGGGGTTTTCGGGACTCCAGTTTCCTGGCCGTCCCCCTCTCCTGCTCGCCATTTGTCGAGCGGCTTCGATCTCTGGTGGCGTCCCCATTAGGTTCGGGTCGCCCACTACTCACAGTTGGAGCGGTCGCTTGTTCGGGATTCCTACTCCTCGTCGGGGGAGGGTCGCTGAGCCTGCTTCCCATTACGTGCTCGGCTGGCCGTCCGTTTGCCGCGCAGACCATGCACTTAGGCTCGACCTTACACGCCGCAGCCATGTGGCCGGGCGCACCACATCTAAAGCAGAGGTTGCTCCTGTCCTCTGGAAATGGGCACTTTGGCTTTGTATGCCCCACCCCCATGCACTAGTAACAACGCAGGGGGGGAGGGGCGAGGAGCTTAACTCGTGCCACACTCCATCCTACCAGTAATTTTCCACCCTCGCACAGCTTCCTGGCGGCGTCTATTGGGCACCTGACGCGCACAAACTGCGTGCCGTCAGCCCTTCTCATTACTTCGGTCGCCTTCAACTTTTCTGGTGGATGACAGGTTTTAGCCGCCATTTCGGCGACCAGCTCGTTTTTACTGATGCTGTCATCCAGACCAGATACCTCCACCCCAACCGTCGTCACCGCGCGTCTCACAACCGCGACCTCCTTCAGCGTTTCTTGGAGCTTGTCGGCAAGGGCATCCGCCTTAGCTCCGCTCTGATCCTGGATCTCCAGTACCAGAGCACCCGTCTGTGACACCCTCGACTTCGCGAGGCCCCCCTCTATGCCGAGGTCTTTTAAGGAGATCTCCGCTCTAGCCTTAGCCATGACTCCGGCATAAGTCATTCCCCCCGCCAGCGCCTCTGGGCGTAGGGAGACTAAAACGGCTGTGTTGTCCGAATGGGGCAACTTCGGCCGGCCCCTCTGAACAGGCTTCTTCGTGTTTCTGGACGGCTCTGTTAGCTGCTTCGGCATCTTGGGTTCTTTTTCCCGTCTCTTTTCTTTCCGCCCTAATACCATCGTCCAAGGCTCAGAGGCGGCTGCTAGATTCCTTGACACACACACACCCTGACATACCCACTACACATACGCCAATAATTAGTTTAAAATCTAATATAGTTTTGTATTTATCATAAGTAGCATGAAAACGAAAAAGTGTATGTCTTAAGTATTTGTTTATCTCTTAAGATTGTAATGTTTAAAAAAACTGAAATCTTTGTTTTTGGCGATGTAATGTCATATTCCGTGAGGCGAGGGCCTCTGATACAGATACCAGTCTCTTACATTTAATTTGTAAGCACCTGACTAAATTTAATTTAGCATCTAGAGAGAAAATAAATACATTATTATTATTATTTTTTATTATGAATGTATTAGGTCAGACCTTTTTTTTTTCTTTTAGGTATGATCGACTGGGAGACGCTTAGCCTTTATCATACCTGATGTTTAGTACTGATAAGGCTGAAGACGGAAGCGAGCCTCTCCCGGAATCCTCAATCACTAAGGAACTGGCTATCTTATCTCTAACTGCCGGAACACAACAATTCTGAAAACATTGCTGATATGGTGTCAGACTTGATAAACTGGTGCTAGCTAGCCAGACGGACTAAGAACAAGTCCTACCACCAACTAAACGAATACAATATGAACCCCTGCTGGGAATCGAACCCGGGACCCCTAGGTTTGATACCGGTGGTTGTACCGCTAGACCAGGTCCACAAAATTTGTTTTATTTTAACTATGAGTGCGAGAAGAAACTTAAGATGTGCCTAATGGGTAACTCGTTAAGCCGTTCCTATTAATGATTTTGTAATTTTTGCATTTTTCAATGCTATTTTTATACTTATGGTAAATTTTAAATAGAAAAATATTGGAAAAAATTAACTCGGCCACAAGTGAATTCTCAGACGGGAATCGAACCCGCGACCTTTGGAAATCCATCCATCCAGAGCATTGGACCGGATTTCCAAAGGTCGCGGGTTCGATTCCCGTCTGAGAATTCACTTGTGGCCGAGTTAATTTTTTTAATATTTTTCTATTTAAAATTTACCATAAGTATAACTTCTTAATTCGAGTGTGTGCTTGTCTGTCCTTTCTTGACGCCGTAACTAAGCAACCAAACGATTTGATTTTTGGCATAGAGTCAGTTAAAAGGACGGAGAGTTACCCACACAGGTGAAACCGCGGGCGGAAGCTAGTAAAATATTTTCGAAAGAAAGAATTGTAATTAATGTATTGCCATATAATCTCAGTAACATTTCTGTAAAATCTTCATTTAATTAATACCTTACCAAGTTGCATTAGTCTTAATTAATACATTTCGTTTTCTTAAGTCAGTGTCTTGTCCTTCCCTCCGGAGGATTTCACAATTCTCAAAGCTTTTTTTAATTAAAGTCAAAGTCAAAGTCAAAGATTTTTATTCAAATAGACTTATAGATAAGTACTTTCGAATAGTCCAAATTTTTTTTTCCCCTATCAGCCATTCAGGACATCTTTTAACTGATAAGAAGAACGGCCGCAAGAAACTTATCAGCTTTAACAGAAACAACAACATTTACAATGGAACATGTTGTTGCCAAGCACAAATTTACAATTTTGAAATATATTTAATATAAGAGGAAAATTTTCCCATATTCAATTATTAGAATATTTTCCTTTTATCCAATTAATAATAGTTATGTTTTATGTTAGTATCACATCCATGCATTTTGGTCTTTTAAATAATCATCTACCTTGTAATAACCTTTGCTTAAGAGTGACTTTTTAACATATATTTTAAATTTATGCAAAGGCAGCTCTATCGCTTGTTGTGGAACTTTATTAAAAAAAGCTAAACCTTTCCCCAAAAACGAGCGTCTACATTTTTCAAGTCGAAATTTTTGAAAGGCAAGCTTATTCTTATTTCTAGTTTTAAAATTATGGACATCGCTATGCTTAATAAATAAATCAAGATGTTTCCTTACATATACTAAATTATCATAGATGCATTGTCCCGCCAAAGTTAGTATATTTAACTCTTTAAACAAATCCTTAAGAGAATCTCTCCGTCGAAAGTTGTAGATGGCGCGCACAGCTCTTTTTTGAAGTATAAAAACATTTTCTATATTGGCTGCTGAGCCCCACAACAATATTATTTAATAGAAACACGCGTTACTTGACGGAAATCCATATCTTAGTAGAAAACAAAAAATATGTATCTTAATTCCGTAAGAAAACTTACATGAAAGATGCAACGCCCGCCTGCCCGCAAATAATCGGTGCTGGTATTGCACGGTCTAACAACTCCTGAGGATGCTCTGTGTGTGGGCGAAACACATGTCATGTAGAGTAGTCGGTGCAGGTGCAAGGTGTGTCACTGTGTTTCATCTGCATTTATTATATATATATTTATATATATATTTATCTGCGGTGCATCTTGCATGTAAGTTTTCTTGCGGAATTAAGTTACATATTTTTCGTTTTCTGCTTTTTTTATGAACGACGGGGACACTCTTAGCCTACATCATACCTGATGTTAAGTATTGACAAGGCTGAAGATGGAAGGGAGCCTCTCCCGGAATCCTTAATCACTGAGGAACTGCTATCTTATCTCTAACTACTTAACGCTGAAAACATTGTTGTTATGGCGTCACACTTAGATAAGCGATCATCTATTGAAAACCATCATGTCATTTGTTTTATTGAAGTGGTCTCATTTTGACACATTTCACACTTTGGCAGTGATTCTTGAGCGAAGACGTCACAAAACGGAGTACGAATAAGATTGATACAATACTGCGCTAAGAGATGGTGGTAGACCCCAAGATGGTGGTAGCTAGCCAGGCGGACTTACAACAAGTCCTACCACCAACCTAACCGAATACAATATGTACCCCCGCTGGGAATCGAACCTGGAACCCCTGGGTCTGATACCAGTGGTCGTACCACTAGACCACAGAGGCCCTTAAAAATCTTGGTAGCGCTAAGTTTTTTTTATTTGTATCATTATTATTGTGTCTTACATGGAAATCTAATTCCAGAACTGTGGTATTGGTGGAAAACTAAGTTCCTTGAACTTGAAGAAAACAAAACCGAAAAACACTTGGTGTCAGTATTTTTCATAAATAGTTTTTCAGATAGTTGATATCGATCTTAAAAAGATGTAAATTAATTAATAATAATTATAATTGAAATAAAACAACTTTTGCGGAATATTTAGTGCGAATTGTTTACCCGAAATATATATTTGGTACTATAATTTTTCGATTTATTTGAGATTTTTTGGTTTATCAAGCCCACGTTAAGTTTCATGAAAAATTTGTGTTATGGATACTAGATAACGGATAAACATACTTATATACTTTTTTGTTGTAAACACATACCTACATGAGATACATTTTAAACACCCAGACCAAGACAAATAGACATGTTCATGCACACAAATATTTGTCTTGTCCGGGGATCGAACCCGGGACCTCTGGCGCAGCAGGCGGGTTTAGTACCCCTGCGCCAAACAGGTCGTCAAAATTGGTCACACTCAATTTTATTTATTTATTTGTTCCAATCATCTAGGCCTATACAATATATACCTTAGAGACTAACATACATATTTAAAATTACATTTCTAAAACTATTCAACTAATTTACACGTAGGTATTGGAGGCGGCGACGTGTTGCGCAATGCAGCGTCCGGTATGAACCGCGAAACCGTCGGAACAAGACACCCTTCGGACCAAAAGTCTTCTTTCATGACGGTCTACGTCGGTGCCCTCACCACGAATGAATTGAAGTTCACTCCATCCGCTCGACTCTCAGATTGTACTCGGTCTTCACTCTGATGTACTCCACGATATCATCACATTTCCTGCTGTAGTCCAAGCGGGACACGTACAGCATCGTTGTCGGGATGGCCGGACGAAGCAGGTGGTTGTGTCCGGTCGGGGCGGTCTCAATGACAAACCCAAGAGAAAGCGAAGCGAAAGAATGGTTGAGATGATCATCATCTCCACCGTTTTCGTTATCTTTAGTAATATGATAAAGAGGAAGGTTTTTATTGTTTGTTTGTTTGTATTGAATAGGCAATATTTGCCGTGTGGTGACGGCCTAAGAATACAAGTGTCACCACTCCCTTACATGCCTGGGATGTCGTAAGAGTCGACTAAGAGACTCAACGCATTGAACACCTGTGCGAGAGAAGGAAAACTTGAAACAAACCCTCTACCAACCCGTCTGGCCAGCGTGGTAGCAGTAGGCTAATAGCCTCCTATGAACGCCACAATAGGCGCGAGCTAGGAGAGGCTTATGTCCAGCAGTGGACGTCCACAGGCTGATGATGGATTGAATAGGCTCCGAAACTACTGAACATATTTGGATGAAATTTGGTACACAGATAGTAGATAGCCTGGTTATGGACATAGGATACTTGTTATCCCGATATTCTCACGGGAACGGGAACCACGCGGGTGAAACCGCGGGCGAAAGCTAGAATCCATATACTTAATTCAGGTTCGCAAAATTTGTGACGACTCGATAGGGACTTTGGCGCGTAGTACGCGGCCGAGTAAGGTATCAAATTAAAGGCACTCGAGTCTATTTGTTCCGAAAACTATAAAATATAGAAAATGTTAAACGTGATGATCACAAACTGCAATTAAAGATTTTCGCATAATTTGGAATTTTTCGTCGATCGACGAACCCGAGTATCGGGTTGTAACCGCCCTAGTGATATACTCAATTGAAATGTTAGTTTTTATGCTAAAAATAACTGCTTTGAACTTATAAGCGTAAAAGTATTTAGTAACATTGACACTGTAATCGGTTAAATCGTTCAACAGCGTTCCTACAGGATTAGTTACAAACTCGAAAATGACTTTCAAAGTATTTAATCGTAAGTTAATCCTCTTTAGGATTTCCACAAAGAGTTCTCGGTCCATTCAAATCAGTGGAACGAAAAGGGATAATGTATTCCGGGGGAAGCTTCGCTCCGATACCCGTTTTATGGTCAAATGTTCCGACCTTAGTTGAGGGTCTGTTTCCACTGCGCCGGCGCCGGTACGAGTTTTGATGAATTAATGTCAAATGAATCGTTTGCTCTTGAATGAGAACAAGATGTTGTTGATTTAACGTGACACAAGCAGTGATTTAAACTTGGCACAGTTAGAAAGGGACGTGCTTATTAACCGCATGTAACGACGTTACTTTCTAACTGTGCTCAAGTACAGATCACTGCATTAAGTCACAACTTTAATGTATTTAATTTTTAATAATTCCTTATTTTATGAGTTTTTAATATTTGCATTTTTCAATGCTATTTTTATACTTATGATAATTTTTTAAATAGAAATAAAATGGAAAAAAACGACTTTTCGGCAGCTCAGTATTTAGAGCATTGGACCGTTTGGACCGGATTTCCAAAGGTCAAATTTTTAATTTTTTTTTAATTTTATTATTTTACTCGATGACATTGTTTTGTTTTGTATTTTTATATCTTTGTAATTTATTTATATTTTTACTATTTTTTATTTTTTCAAATTTAATTTGTATTAATCTTATTCCTGATCGGTTTAATGATTATTTTCTAATGTTTATATTTGCATGCAATCTTCATCTATAGTTTTAATGACATCTGGCAATTTTTTTTTTTATTTGTTCCATAATTTTTTAATGATGTTGATGATATAAATTTTGACGCGTGATGTTTATTGAATAAAAAAAAACTCGGATGATTTTTATTTTTAGATGTTTCGGGTCCCGGAAAGGGTGCTAAAACTCCGGTATTTTTCTTGATTCTCTTTATTATTTTTACCACCAATTACAACCTCCATTTTGTAGTCTTATAATTTCAAAATGATCTCAGTCGCCCTGGCATGAGCGGCTTTTATCGACACTCATAGCTTGATAATGTGTCATCTGTGTAATCTTTACAAATATTAAATAAATAAATAAATAATAATTTATTTGCTAAGATATGGTTACAGTTCGGATCGTGTTTAAAGTGATAGACCAACATATTATCTCGCCTTGAGCAACGTGCAAATATTGATTTAATTCAATTCTCCTACAATTTACGTAAGACATTATTATATAACAAACAAAAATATGTCAAATGTAACATTTTTTTTTATAATTTATGTCAAAATATAAAAATGATAAATATATATATATGTATATATATATATATATATATATATACTTAATTATGAGTTCCACCACAATGACAATTAAAAAAAATTAAATTATTACAATGTCAGACAAAAAAAAATTAAGATTCCGGGTCAAAATATATTAATTATAAAGAGGAATGATTTATTTCTTTGCATTGAATAGGCCCCGAAACTACTGAACGGATTTGGATGAAATTGGTACACAGATAGTAAATAGCCTGGTTATGAACATAGGATAATTTTTATCCCGATATTCCCACGGAAACGGGAACCACGCGGGTTAAACCGCGAGCGACCGCTAGTGTGTCATAATATTATAACGGTGTTCATGCTAAGGGGACTGGTTTGCAATAAAAAATATGGGCGTTAAATATACAAGTCACGGCACTTGTTAAAATGGAAACACGCCCGAAGTCTTGTAAGCGGTCGGTTATCTTTTAAGAGGCTTATAGTTTTTCCTACTTAGCGAATGGATTGGCTTTATTACCAAGACGGTAAGGTTGAAAATTGAGATCTCTAATAATGAACATTAAGAGGGAATGTAAGTTTCTTGTGTAATACGTCAGGATTTTCCGGGATAAAAGGTGTTCTTGTAGTATTCTATCGTGGTCGGATGAAGAGGTTATTTCACTGTCAATTTCTAAAATGTCTGACAATCAAGGAATAATCCAATTTATATGAGGATAGGTACGTCTTTAACGTTATTGATTTCCTGAATATCCCCTACCGATGTGAAGATTATCAATAACTATTTTATTCATGCTATTTTTACGAATTACTTTAAGAAATAGTACTAGAAAAACAAAGGTATCGAGACATTCAAATGCACAAAATGTATTTGTAATGACATTATTGTAATTGTAGACTGACATGTGAATTTAATTGTATATTGACAATAATTTATTTTATTTCTTATTTGACATTGATTATCATAATTTTTTTTAAATTAATTTATTGTTATCTTTCTCGATTTTATTTTATGACATTTCGATCAGTTTCATAATCTAATTTAAATAATTGTTATAAATCATTGTTTGTAAGCATGCTATGTAAAATGGCTAAATAGGTTAAGCTCCGTTTTGTTCGCCAATTGTACTTAACAACATTACTGTAACCCTATTTAGAGCAAATAAAAATATTTGTATTTATTTGTATTTGTATTAAAAAAATCAACTAATCTCATGTCGCCCTGACGAGATGCAAAATTTGAATTTGATTAAATGCAAAATAAAAAAGTAATAATGATTAAATGGGTTTGTGACTAAGCTGTTAAATACTTAGTTTACCCATTTTACCCGTTAGAGGTTTACATATAGGTATTTGAAGTAGGTGTTACTGTGTATAAGCATAGGTACTTTTGGTGCCGCATTTTTTTTAATATGCGAAAAATTTTACTAGTAAAACCCGTCAGTTTTAATGGATTTACCTGCCAAAGTAAAGACTCCGTCGTAAAGCAACGAGTGTAAAACCAACGGGTTGCACTCTGGGAATATCGGCAGAATTGGAAAACGCTTAAACGAAAATAACAATCAAAATCCAATATATCTTGACCACAACTTCATAAAAAGTTGATGAAAATGGAGACCAACTTGATTTGGCAGGTAAATCCATTAAAACTGTCCTGGGATCAATAATAACTAATATACGTAGAACAATATAACTAATATACGTAGATCTTTCAAGTGTGAGACTTTATGTAATTTGAAATAGGTCAACGGTAAATGGTCTTACGAATTTTCGATCAGGGTCACGTGTGCGACTTTAACATTTTTTACCTATTCCAAAAATTTAAAACTGATGTGCACAATGCCGCTAAAAAACTTTTCACTTCAAAAATAGACGAATTACGTAATTTCGTAAGTTATTTATTTATAAATTTGACTTGAATGGTGTTGTCTGCTGCCTCCATCAGGTCACTCATACTGCAGGTTATAGAACACAAGGGGCATTCCAGAATTGGCGCCATTGGAAATGTAACAGACAGACAGAAAGTACCTAACTCATAAGTACTTACATCTTAAGTTTTGGCGCGCAATGTTCATTGAAATAAAACAACTTTTCCGGATATTTAACGCGCTATATTTCACGAACTAAGACCTAATTGTCCAAATTTTTTGGTTTTTAATCGTTTTTAAATCGACACCTTTTTAGCTGCCGTTGACCTTTAGAAAAACATGGACAATTAGATCTAACTTCGTGAAATATAGCGCGTTAAATATCCGAAAAAGAAAGAAACTGTTTTTGAAGTGAAAACTTCTTTAGCGGCGTTGTGCACATCAGAGTTTTAAATTTTTGGGATGGGTAAAAAATGGTAAAGTCGCTTCAGGACACGTGATCCTGATCGAAAATTTGTAAGACTATTTACCTTTGACCTATTTCAAATTACATAAAGTCTCACACTTGAAAGATCTACGTATATTAGTTAATAACAACCATTATATAAAGATCTCTCATTGCTACCAACTTTCATATTGATGCCAGGTCAGTTTTGATGGATTTACCTGCCAAATCAAGTTGGTCTCCGTTTTCATCGACTTTTTATGAAGTTGTGGTCAGGATATAGTGGATTTTTTCGTTATTTTCGTTTAAGCGGTATTCACTTATGCCGGCACTCCCAGAGTGCAACCCGTTGTTTTTTCTACCACCTATTTATAACATTAGTTCAGATTATGACCCGTCATTGGTTAGTGTATTGACCCGATCCATTAGAACCACCGCGAGTAATGAGCGATGCCGTAAATCAAAATGATTAACGCATTTAATTGGATTATGGTGCAATTCCGATTTAGCGCGGAAACGGTACACTCAGTTATTTCGATACGGCTTCGAAGGACCATGCGTAATAGTTTTATTACGCTAATTCGGGTTTGATTCAGAATAGGTATGGGAAAAAAGAATCCATATTTATGATTTCAAATTTTTTGCATTTTCAGTGATTTTATACTTATGATATTTTTTTTAATTGAAAAATATTGGAAAAAAAATCGACTCGGCCACAAACTATTAACTTGTGGCAGAGTACAGGACAGGTCCTGTCTGAGAATTATTTGTGGCTTTTTCCAATATTGTTCTATTAAAATTTTATCATAAGAATCTATACTTCAAAAGTAAAAGCAATCGCGTTTCGCCATTGCATTTGATTTTCACTTTGAAAATTAAAATATTATACAAACATATCAAATATTTGTCAATACCACTTTCAATAATTTGAATTACACAATCATTCTACAACATTGTATTCCCATAAATTGATAAAATTAATTTCGTTAGTAACAGAATTACTGGTGCACTCCATCAAAATATAAATTATTTCTGTATGCCAATTTAGACTGACCCATTAATGACACTATTTAATTGATAGTAATGGCAAGATTATTTATCTCAAATTCGATTTATAATATGTACATACAACAACAAGTCGGGCTTTGCAATTTGATCTTGAGAGCGCTCGCGCCGAATTAATTTAGAAAATAAATAGAATAAAAAATATTTTACATCTCTCATTTTCGGTAAGTAGATTCTTATTACCTCCAAATGGGGCTTGTAGGTGACTAATTAGCGCTCTAGGGTAATAATGTAGCTAGAAAAGCCCTAGGGCGGTTAGTAATAAAAAAAAACACTTCTTTCTTTAAAAAAGTTCGCGTACATCTAACCATCATACTGGCAATAGACATCATGCATTCAGCCCAATGACCAAAGAGGTCGCTTTGCTATCAGTCATCAATTTTAAATATCGAACGGCGAAGCTCAATATCTTTCTTGAGATTCTTTACTTGATTCTTTTTGATGAAAAAAGGCGGGAATAAAAAACTTTTGTTTGTTTTTGGGATTGTTCTCATTTCACTATAAATTTCAACAAATAAAATGTTTTATTCTTGTAATGCCGCTTTTTTTCTACTTACCTCACAATCGAGCAGAATAGTTAGCTCGGGTGTAAGCATCAATTGCACCCTCGAACTACAGGCGCCCTCGCTGCGCTAGTGCGCCTAAATATCTCGGGCTGCAATTGATGCCTTACAGCCCTTGGCTTTTAATCTACTATTAGTTCAAATAGTTAACTTCACTTCGTGAGTTTTTCAGTTTTCGTCGTCTCAGCCGCATGACACCCACTACTGGTTAATAAGCCTCCCCCAAGGATCTCCACGACCATCGGTCCTGCGCCGCCCGCATCCAGCGGCTTCCCGCGACCGCGCACCAGATCGTCGGTCCACTTTGTCTGGGGCCTACCCACGGAGCATCGTCCGCTGCGCCGTCGCCATTCCAGAACCTTTCCGCTCCAACGGCCGCCGGTTCTCTTCGCTATGTGTCACATCCACTGCCACTTCAGTAAATATTAAACAAGAAAATATACTAGAAAAAAGCAACTTGTCTCATGTCGCCCTGACGGGATAGACATGGAGACGGACGATGGACGATGATCGAATGGACGAGACATCGGACATCGGACAACGGACATCTTTAAGCTTTTGGACTGGAAAGGACGCGGCATCAACATAAATGGCCAGTGTCTGACACACCCTCGTTTTGCCGATGATATAGACCTTATAGCTGAGACCCTGGAGGACCTGAACACAATGCTCGAAAAAAGCTTCCCAAAAAGTGGGTCTTAGGATGAACATGGATAAGACGAAAATTATGTCGAATTCCCATGTCATACCCACTACAATTCACGTTGGGAACACTACACTCGAAGTTGTTGACCATTACGTTTACCTTGGACAGACAATCCAGTTAGGTAAGTCCAACTTTGAGAAAGAGATCTCTAGTCGAATCCAACTCGGATGGGCAGCGTTCGGGAAGCTCCGTAAAATCTTCGTGTCCAACTCACCTCAGTGTCTCAAGACGAAAGTTTACGACCAGTGTGACGCAAATAAATACTTTAAATACTTTAAAAAAAAATATTTTCCCTGCGTGATCGAATCAGAAATGAGGAGATCCGCAGGAGAACTAAAGTTACTGACATCGCTGGAAGGATTGCTCAGCTGAAATGGCAGTGGGCGGGACACATAGCGAGAAGAACTGATGGCCGTTGGGGCGGAAAGGTTCTGGAATGGCGACCGCGTACCGGACGACGCTCCGTGGGTGGACCGACGATCTGGTGCGCGGTCGCGGGAAGCCGCTGGATGCGGGCAGCACAGGACCGATCGTCGTGGAGATCCTTGGGGGAGGCCTATACCCAACAGTGGGTGCATGTGGCTGAAACGACGATGTATCACATAATAATAACATTGTAAAATGCAAAATTAAAAAGTTTTAGCTTGTCAACCGTCAACACCACGAACTGTCAATGCACGGAAATGTCCGGTGACAGCCTCGCCCCAGAAATCGCTCGGCAACTCTTCCAATAAAAACGTTCGTTAAAAGAGAATTATACAAGCTAGATCAAAATAAAAATTCTATTCTGTAGCCCAATATATACACAATATAGTTATTAATAAGTTTAAGCTTATTAATAACTATATTGCAAAACTATAAAGCTTGCTTAAAACAGCCTAAAAGTTAGTAATACTCGTACACATCGCTACCCGCAGAAGACACTCAAGTGTACCCTGACGTAAGGGGCAAAAAAGCTTTTGAGACACTTTTGTGTCCCATGGCGTCTGAATGGATAATGTCAGTAACTTTAATTCTCCTGCGGATCTCTTCATTTCTGATTCGATCACGCAAGAAAACGCCGAGAATAGCTCTCTCTATTGAAAGTAAGTTCTTTGCATTACCAAAATAAGTTATTTTAAATATTAAAAAAATTCCTACCTCCTCCTCCTCGAGACTTTTTTTAACTGACAAGAAGTACAGGCGTAACAGCCTTGCCAGCTTTTATAGAAGTAACGACATTTACATTCCTAATCTTAACTGATATTATAAATGCGAAAGTGTGTTTGTTTGTCCTTCCTTCACGCCCCAAATAACCAATCGACTTGATTTTTGACATAGAGTTAGTTGAAAACTCTATGTCCAGAGAGGTGTTAGGGCGCGCCTCGCTCTTAATTAATGCCTTCTACAAATTTGGGATGTATCCAAAATAATTTATTAACTAAATAACGTTAATGTGTTATGTTGCGCGCGCGCGTGTGTGTGTTTGTGTGTGTGCGTATGTGAATATGTGTATGAGTGTGTGTGCGTGTATGATCTTATATTGGGTTGGATGATGGATTTTATAGGATGATATTTTTATTTTGTATATATTTATTGTTGTTAATACGAGTATTACAACTTTTAACTCATTCTGTTTAAGATCATTTCTGTCTCTTCATAATTAAGGGTCTTCAACCATTCTGTTAAATATCAACAAATATTACCACGCGGTAGAAACCGCGGACACAAACTAGTACATTCTATCGCACTCCCTGGCTGGATGGACCTCTTAAACTTTTCGCACCACAACAGCGTCAGCCACTGCATAACAAAAAGCATCGTGGGCCCAAAGCCTCTATAAAATCTTCTCCAAGACCGACCCAATAGTGTTTTATACCTTCCCCTATACATCGCCTAAAAAGATCCTACTTGAGTTGATTTACTGCCCGTGGCTTATCAGGGAGACAGAAAAACGTGAGTGCGTCCGACAGGTGAAATAGTGCGAAAAATCAGGACGGTCCGGCCTGAAGGGCGGCTACTACGAAAATGAAGCAAGATAATCGAACGAAAGTTCGTTTTTGTAGCAAGAATTTTTCTCCTCCTTCTGTGTCGAAAATTTTCATCGAAAGAATTACGTAACGCGTTGTTAATCTCTACATACACTTGATTTAGATTCAACTTCATTCTGCATGAAGCAACTGCCAGACTAGAGATTATTTTTCAGGAAAGTCATCAACAGTCGATACGCTTATTTTACGGTTAACGGCCTCGTTCACCAACTGATTAACCGACCTAAACTTTATCTAAATCTCATTGCATTTTAGTTGTTTGTTTGAAGTTTTAAGGGAAGACGATGTCTTAAACCTCGATTATTGACGACCTGTTTGGTGCAGGGGTACTAAACCCGCCTTCTGCACCAGAGGTCCCGGGTTCGATCCCCGGACAAGACAAATATTTGTGTTCATGAACATGTCTATTTCTCTTGGTCTCTGTGTTTAATATGTATATTATGTATGTATTTACAAAAAAAAAGTATATAAATATGTTAACCGTTATCTAGTATCTATAACACTAGTTCTTATGAAACTTACCTTGGGCTAGATAATTGGTGTGATGTTATTATTGTCTAATCGTATTGCTTTTACAAATTATAAATATTTTTTTCTCTACTTATGGTAAATTTTAAATAGAAAAATATTGGAAAAAATTAACTCGGCCACAAGTGGCCACAAGTTTAAAATTTACCATAAGTATAAAAATAGCATTGAAAAATGCAAAAATTAGAATAGAATAGAAAAACTTTTAAAAATTACAAAAATCATAAAATTTTTTCTCTGTTATACTTTTGAGAAACCGAATGTTAGTAGTTCGTATGTCGAAAATCGTCGAGCTAAAGCGATCTGTCTTTCGTAGTAGCCCCGTGGAAGCCTTGGAGCGCCGGTTGAGTAATGTGACGGAATTGTTTCTCCAACGGGACCAATCGCGCTAATTTTGAAAGATAAGAGCAAAGATTAAACGTTGTTTTTGGGTTTTATTTGTAGCTAATTCTTGGCCTTCAACGATTTATACAAAGTATGCAAGTTTTAATAATCGCTTAATTTTTGCTGACAAAAAAATATAATACAATATCGTTAGGACCTACTTCTAAGTGTATTAAACTTCAGATTTGGTTTTGTCTTTAGACATGGAACTTCCATGTCTAAAGACAAAAGCTCCAAAATAAAGAAAGATAAAAACGCCTCTTATAAACTTGGAAAGGGGATTGTCAGGTAATGGGGGTAGTAGAAAACTATAATGAGGGTGTGCTTCACATGAATTAATAAAATCAGTCTTAGCTCGACCACCGTCTTTGATTGCCGTCACCGGCGTCCGTCCCGAACATGACATAGGGAAGATTAAATAAGGTAATCTAACCCCTTCCTTATCGTGATTTTTTTGGGGTTGTTTTTTTGCTATTTCTAACCACATAAAACAAATATACTGTTGATGTTATAGTTTTTTTAGTTTATTATCTGAACATGGTTAAAATATTCATCAATATAATACAGTTTACAGATTGAAAAAGTATGGTATGTACGGTAACTTATAAAATTTTATAGAAAAGCATGATTTTAGGTAAATGGTTTTTTTGGCATGCCATTAGTATGGCCCGGGGTCCGAATGGTTAATGCTTATTTGTGATACTGTTTAATACTATCTACTTTACCCTGACTCTCAAAGTCTCAAACATCAAAAAGTTGCGTTGTAAACCAGTTTTGGAAGTCACAAAAAAATACCTTTCAGTGCCTATTTTACAGCCCAAAGTTCATATGTGGACAGAGGCAGGTAATCACCTCTTTGGATGCAAAAACAAGTCGCGACAGGAATTTCAAAAAGGTCCTAAGTGCCAGGTAATGCTTATTTTACGAGACAGGCTCGTTCAGAATACCAGATGAGTTGGTTAAGCCTCACTAAAAGAGTTGAGTTTTTATGGCGTTTTCACCTATTTTCAGTCGGGGATTTTATAGGCTTTTTTAACCGTTGCTGTCTTTTAGTATTTAAAGTTCGAATTGGTTTAGTTGTCAGATTTTACTAAGTTAAATGGTATTCGAACCCGCATCCTTGGGAATGGGAATAATAGTTATGCTACAGAGACCTATGACTACATGGCGACTACATATTTGTGCGGTGTAGTGCCGGTGATAATTGATAAATGATATAAATAAAACACTGCGTCCGAAAATGATAAAATATACTATTGATTTCCACAAATAACAATTCTAGTATATTCACCTTTCTACGGTGTTGGCCTCCGTCGTTTAATCAATGAGAGAAATCTCGCATTCGAAAGAAACATTTTTACAAATATTGTGTTGTTTTTTTTTGTCGAAACGAGCCTGCGATTGTTGAGGTTAAGCAACTTTCGCAACGGTCGGTCACGGGATGGGTGACCATAAATGTACTATCTCGAGCTCCTCCGTGCTTCGAAAGGCACGTTGAGCCTTTGATCCCGGCAGCATTTGCAGTCGTTACACCTACCAATCCGCATTGGGCCCCCGCGGTGGGTCATGGCCCGTTCTCCTTATCCATCCGTTAGGAAGGGCAGTGCCCCAGCAGTGGGGTTATTAAAAATGGCTGATGACGAAATTTTGACACAAAAATCGTGCTAAGACCTAATCTAACCCTCTACATTAGGCTTTCTCCTTTAAACAAAACGTTAAATATGAAGCACTGTGAATGAAAAATCGTATTTATTAACAGTTTTCACAGTATGTAAGTCAGTAATGTGATCAATAAAAATAGGCTACATACATCATTATGTCAAGGAATTTTATTATAAAAGAAGTTTATTACTTAGGTACATAAAAAAGCACAACATCTCTAGGGTAGGCCACCCAAAAAATTATAACCAACCGAACCAATCGCCATAGAAAAAAAACATTGTACAAAAGTTATGACGCTATACGGAAAATGTACGTTTTGCTATAAAACTATAGGACTGTTATAGATGTTACAAATCTAGTAGTAAGATGTGTATTTCTTCACAACTTTATTTAGATTTGTAAAGT
This sequence comes from Chrysoteuchia culmella, assembly GCA_910589605.1. NCBI lineage: Eukaryota > Metazoa > Arthropoda > Insecta > Lepidoptera > Crambidae > Chrysoteuchia > Chrysoteuchia culmella. Next base: position 15,861,018 of record OU342665.1, read on the forward strand.
TTCAAAAACACGAAATTATAACTTTTTAAATTTGCATTTTATAATGCTATTTTATGTGATAAATATTAAAGTCAATGTCAAAGTTAAAGTGTCATCCCGTCAGGGCGACATGAGACAGGTTGCTTTTTTCTAGTATATTTTCTTGTTTAATATTTATCACGATATTATAATTTTGCCTTGACACTTTTGTTTTTCGAAAAGACCCCTAAAATTCTCAAATGGTGTAACATTATACTGTTGGAAATGGGTTTAATCAGTGGTTTAATTATTACCAATAATATTAAGGATCGTGTAGTTTCAATTTATCTTTAATCGCTATAGTTATTTACTACGAAGTCATTTCGTGTTTTTTTTATCGCCTTATCTGCAAAATGGATCTCGCTCCCGCGCGCGTCGTTTCCTATCACAATCTCGCTTCAGTTAGTATAGCGTCTTAAAAGGTACAATGGATCTTTAAAATCCAGAGAACAAAATATAAAGCGAACTTAAAACCGGGCCTCCAAACAATTAACCTAAAACAAATTGTCTTTCTTTGTTCCTTTTATCCGTCTTTGCTGCTTTAATTAAAATAGTTTGCGCGGTAGACACTCGCTTTACCAAGATTTTGAACTTGTACTGTAAATTTTAAGCAAAACCAAAAGATTAATTACTTCGGGAATAGCTTTTACTTGCTTCTTGGTTTAATATTACTATTTAATCACTGCACTAAAAGGTTTCACGTGATTACGGAGGAGAGCTCGTCTTTATAATGTTATCTCAATTCTCTGCTCAAATTAAACACTTTATAAGGAATTAAAGTGTTTAATTTGAGCAGAGAAAAACCTTAGACATTCCATGTAATTTATATTAAGATACTTTGATGTTTTAGTTTATTTAGATAATGGATGAACTATAATCAATTTAACCTAAATGTTTATTATTTTAATCACAATTCCTACTAATAGACTGTTTGTTCTTCTTTAACGTATTGAACTGATTTGTATGAAATTTCGTACGTAGGGACTTCTAAATTCAAAATTCAATATCATTTATTCGGTCTAGGCTGTTACAAGCACTTATGAACGTCAAAGAAACTACGCCATCGGTTCACAAACCCTACGGCGGGAGACCTTGTAACGAGAAGAACCGGCAAGAAACTTGTCAAGGGCTGCTTTTTACTCTCTGTTTTATTTAATACAGAGTCGTCAAATTGAAAAGTGACCTTAACATATCAGTAAGGTCAATTTTCATCACAAAAAGAAAATACTTATTATAATATTACATTTTATGGTTATTGTAACCGTAAACAATTTTCAATTGGCAAAGAAAGTTTTGTACATCATACATTACAACATTTCTCGCATTACAAGATTACTGTACTGCAAGTCGTGAGGTACATACAGGTCAGCATCAATTTATTTTAGATAAAAATATTTAGGCTTTAAGCACAACATTATATTAAATATTAAATATGTTTCAAGATTGTAGATTTGTGTTTGGCAACGACATGTTCCTTTGTGGTCGACATGACCCATTTCCGCTGGAGGCACCCGTAGTAACCGGCTTCAAGTAGTGGACTCACTCATAAGCTACTTGTTATCCCGATATTCCCACGGGAACGGGAACCACGCGGGTGAAACGCAGGGAGGCCGCTTGTTTTTACATCTATACTACATATTATTATTATTTTAATACTCGTATTATAAAGCTGAAGAGTTTGTTTGTTTGAACGCGCTAATCTCTGGAACTACTGGACCGATTTAGAAATTTTTTAGACCATTAGAAAGCTACATTTCTACCGAGTGACATAGGCTATATTTTATCCCGATATTTCCACGGGAACGGGCACCACGCGGGTAAAACCGCGAGGATCCGCTAGTAATTTATAGGCTTCAAATGTAATTAGTAAGCAATACCTACAGGCGCCTTTATTAGATTTCCAAATCAGTTAGTTATGACTTGTGAAGACGACGCAGTTAACATTTACTTGCTCAGACGAGCCAGGAACCCGGGACCTTTTAGGGCTCTTCGGGCCACTGTTCTTTAATATTAGCAACTGAGGCATCTGAAAACTCCTCGAAAGAACCCGGATAGGAAAAAATCTCAAATTAGTGTCCTGTTTTAGAGCAGTTGGAGGATAAAAATCAAGTGATATTTTTTTCTCCATTTAATAAAACAATGTCATTCGTAACATCACACCGGCACTAAAAATTTCTTAGCTCCTTTCTCGTAATAACGAGAGCCCCATTCAAACTATAGGCGCCTTTAGTTGCCCAAACAGCGCAGTTTGTTATGACACAAAGTACGGAAGGCGAATCAAGCAGAGAGAAAACGAAAAACAATGACATTTCTTGCACACTCACATTAAGATCACGTTTGCGGTTATTCTCAAGCAGGTTTCGTTGCTATTGTCAACATTTTCGGCGGGGCTATTACCTATCTTTGCAACAGCAGAAATCGCGCGGTAATTGCTTTAGGTCACGTATCAACAGTGCGGCCTCTACCGGACAAACTATGAACTACAATGTACATTCATTTAATTCCTGTTATTGCTACCGAATTGTTTTTTTAAGTGGCGTCTCACTCTCGCACCTAGATAGGAGCGCGAGAGAGCGAGTCGCCGCTATACAAACCATCAGCGAGCGATTTTTTTATTTTTTTTATTATTATTTATTTAATTCAGAATAAATTCCATAGATTTGTTAGTATCAAAAAGAAAACTTAATAACTATGTTAGTAATAAAGATAAACGATTAGCTAGCAATCACATACGTAATACCATTTTTATTTTACGAGATTTTATTTACCATTTTTTTTTGATACGAGATGTAAAGCAATTATCGCGCAATTTCTGCTGTCGCGTTGCTGTTGCAAAGATAAGTAATAGCCCTGCGGTATTACATTACATGACAAACAGGATGTTTTAAATCAAAGAGTTTTACCAATGTCAAAAAATCACAAATAAAACCTACAGAGTCAATTAGCATGCACAACACAGAGTCCCTAATGAGACAGGCAAGTTTATCGAGTATGGCAGGAGCTTGCCTTCTAGTAACTATTTATTTTGTGGTTATGATGATGACGCAGTTAAGGTTTACACCCTTGTTTACAAGAACGCGATGTTGACGAGATTTTTGTGCACTGACTTGGACACTGTTGGAGTAAATCTTGGTATTTTGTCGGTTTTGATAAAGTGTTTTTATGGGTCTATTGGAGTAGAGAAAAAAAAGAAACTTTGTATGATATATATTAATCAATAAAATATACTAGAAAAAAGCAACTTGTCGCATGTCGCCCTGACGGGATGATTTATATCACATAAAAATAACATTGTAAGATGCAAAATTCAAAAGGTATAACTTTGTATGAGTTCATTGTCATAAATCGAAAAGTTTACATAGAAAATCTAAGTATTTATCAAAATAATATGATTAAGAACTTTCGAGCTTTCAAAATATCAAGCTTATAAGTCAGCTCAATCGAGAAGTTAGAACTTACCAAAGCCCTTAAAGCTATTGCCGTAACTTAGAAATCATGAAAAACTATGCAAGCCCCATTACTTACATGTTTTGTGATTAATACCATACTAGCAATTTCCTACGACTTCATTTGAGAGGACTTTATGTCAGAGCCTGATGTTCATCATGAACTGGGCCATTGAAAGCAAAAATAGTTTTTACAGTGCAGGCAAGTGGTTTACAAACTTTATAACATTGCCATAACAGTATAAATTATTGTGAGTAACCCGAGTTGTACATTTTTACTTCTATCTTTTAGTTACTTATTACCGAAATACCTAGTACTATATATACAATTAGAAGATAATAAAAATTAAACACCAAAAAAAATTCATCAGTCCATTATCTCAAAAGGAACACTTCAGTAAAAGGAAGAGACAAATCAGAATTAAAAGTGCAAATATTTTCCTTATTTAAAAGGCCAGCACAAAAAGAGAGAGTTTTTCAAAACCAGTTTCAGAGATTCGCGGTTTCACACAAACTTTGTAGTTTTGTCATAATTGTAAAAGAATTATAGTGGCCTTACCCGACTTGTCCGTTTTTACTTGTATGTCCTTCTCATTTTCAAGTCCATTTCTAAAACCACATGTAGCAATTAAGTACACCTATTTCTATACAATGAAAAGAAAAAAAAAATCCAACGCCAAAAATACTCGTCAGTCCACTTCCGTCAGTCATTATCTCAAAAGCGACACTTCAGAAGAAGGAGGCGACAAATCAGAAAAGTGCAAATATTTTCCTTATTTAAGAGGCCGAGTATTGAATGGGAGATACGGGGAAATCCTCGAGACGTCACCGTTTGAGCTTTAAATAAGATGTTCTCGCAAGAATACGGAGACAGATTTTTTTGTTTGCCACAAGTTGTGAGCTGAACGTTTTTGATTAGGAATTAACCTTAACAAATTCATAAGACTTCCACTGATGAATAAAAGGCTCTATCTTTAACTTTCATGCTGAAATTCGAATTTAGCGATTTACGGTATTTATAATGTGAGTGCTAAATCTTCACGAATAAACAGAACTGCGAAAGTGTGTTATGGACTTTTAAAATAGTTGTGGTAAAAATGTTGATAAATCGAGTTGGTAAAGAACCGCAAATAAGGAGCAAAACGTAAGTAACTATGCTATGTCTCTCGGCTCGGATCCCCCTAATTCTAGGGTTAGGTATTGTGAACTGGCTCTTCTCCACAGGATATAATGAAATAATATATTTCGATATATAAATTGAAATCGGTCTCCAAAGTTTCTAATTTAACCGTTCACACGAATATATAATATAAATTATATCTCAAACTATCTATCCCATAAATTTCTCGAGATATAAGTTCATTTTATGAAAAGCTTTTAGCAGTCCTACTCAAGGAAGAAACACTGAACGAAAATAAATTGTACATACTACCTCTCGCATTTTATGAGATCTGTCTATGACTCTATAAATAAATGTGACGCTAATTTCATGTACTGCATAATGTACTTCGAGGTTTACTGGCATTTTGGTATTAAACATAATTATTTTAGTTATTATTATAACAGAGAAGAAACAGCAGTCTTTTCAGCAGAAACTTGGTGACTGTATGACTAAGGGCGGTGATTAATATAGAAAATCTACTCGAATGTTTTTCGACCTAGGCCTACTGAATTGGGTTTTGATTGTCAAACACTTGTAAAAATACTTCTTTCGAATGAAAGGTCATTCATAAAACTCATTCACTCATTCATAAAACTACGCTGGCAAACAACGTAGAAAAGTATTTATTATTATATATTATAAAATTTTGACAGGGCCTCGTAAGTTCCGGTGGCTCAATTCTTAAAGCATTGAGCCGGAATCTCAAAGGTCGCGGGTTTGATTCCAGTCAGACCGTTATGGGGACTATTTTTTTTTAAACTGAATTGCTGCAGTCCCACCTAAACGATACCGACGGAAGACCAGCGCTGGCCAAAAAGCCAAGCATGATGCTGAGTCGGTACCGTTTTGGGACGAACCTGAGATTTTTTTTGTGCTACTTTGATGTATCCTATTGTAGTGTTTGTCTTAAATAAATATAATTTTCTTTCTTTTTTCTTTAAATAAAAAAATAAACCCGCTACCTGTTTACATCTTGTACTACACGTCCACTCGTCCGCTATATGTGAGACCTGTCTTCCCTTAAAGCAAATGCGAGCTCTTATCCAGTTAAAGATTTTACTTCAAAAACAACCCGTTATTGGACCTTCCTTTGAATTTTTCATTGTGTAGGTACTTCTCTAAAAGACTGTAGATTAACTTTAGTAACAATTGGGGTTAAGTAGACGTTTTAGTACCACGTTTGAGAAAATCGTTGAGACTAGTGGCTGGAATAAAACAACTTTTAGGGGTCGCGGGTTCGATTCCCGTCTGAGAATTCACTTGTGGCCGAGTTAATTTTTCCAATATTTTTCTATTTAAAATTACCATAAGTATAAAATAGCAATGAAAAATGCAAAAATTACAAAATCATAAATTATTGGCAGTTGCATCTTAATTGATCGTTAAACACCTGAAAAGATGTTTCTTTCGAATGCAAGGATATTCCTAGCATTGATGTAACAACGCTGGCCTACAGCGTATTAAAAATATAAAAGTATTGGAGAATTTCGACGGTGGTTCGCAAGTCTCGGTAGCTCAGCGGTTAGAGCATTAGACCGGATTTCCAAAGGTCGCGGGTTCGATTCCCGTCTGAGAATTCACTTGTGGCCGGGTTAATTTTTTCCAATATTTTTCTATTTAAAATTACCATAACTTTTAGGGATATCAAACGCGCTATATTTTACGAACTAAGTTGTAATTGTCCGTATTTTTAGGTATTTTTTTATTTTCCCGACGTTTCGGCACCTTTTCAGCTACCGTGGTCACGGGATGACTGGCTACTTATAAGTCTACCCTCGAAAAAACCGACTTCAAAAATGAAAAAGTAAAAATAATGTTTTTTTTATTTATTAATAATTATGCAGCAAATCATGTTAAACAAAACTAGAAATTTTCTCCACTCGACTTTAAACTTTAAGACGTAAACCGTCAAGCTCGGATGTGACTGGAGAATTTTCACATGTTGTATAAGTCGTGGTTGCCGTTGACTGTACATTGCGAATAAACTTTTAACTTTTAGTATCGTTCCGGCGTGTTTGCAGACCGGATGTTAGCTAACGGAAGATCCTCCATTACGCGTTTGCGGATCACAAAATGGCCGATTCTTCGGTAATGCTATTACGCGAATTAGGTCGAATTAAGTTTTATTGTACTGTTTTTATTGTTTTAGTTAGTGTTTTGAAATTTACTAAGTATTATGATACTTTGTTAATACGAACATATTTTGTGTTGGTACTTTCCAATTTATAAATATAATGAAAATAAATACTTAATTACTGAGTTAGCTACCTACCAATACCAACAAACCAACATTTGAACCGCCTCTGTGGTCTAGTGGTACAACCGGTATGAGACCCAGGGGTCCCAGGTTCGATTCCCAGGTGCATATAGTATTCGGTTTGGTTGGTGGTAGGACTTGTCGTAAGTCTTCCAGGCTAGCTACCACTATCTTATCTAAGTCTGACGCCATAATAACTTTTCAGCATTGGTGTGTTCCGGCAGTTAGAGATAAGATAGCCAGTTCATCACTGATTGAGGATTCCGGGAGAGTCTCGCTTCCATCTTCAGCCTTATGAATACTTATATGATGAAGGCTAGGAGTCCGTCTTTCTATAAAAAAAAACCACATGCATTACTAACTTTTGTAGGTTTTTTTCTTCAAAATTAGTTTTACATAACAAGTATTTTATAAATGATGATTAATGAAATGAATGATGATAAATAAGATTAATTTTACCCCCTAAAAGTAGTAGTAGCGGTCGTCGTCGTCTCGGCCACATGACACCCACTACTGGGTATAGGCCTCCACCAAGGATCTTCACGGCAATCGGTCTTGTGCTGCCCGCATCCAGCGGCTTCCCGCGACCGCGCACCAGATCGTCGGTCCACCTTGTGGGGGGCCTACCCACGAAGCGTCGTCGTCTGGTACGCGGTCGCCATTTCAGACAATTCCGCCCCAACGGCCATCGGTTCTTCTCGCTATGTGTCCCGCCCACTGCCACTTCAGCTGAGCAATCCTTCGAGCGATGTCAGTAACTTTAGTTCTCCTGCGGATCTCCTCATTTCTGATTCGATCACGCAGGAAAGCGCCGAGAATAGCTCTCTCCATTGCAATCTGAGTTACTTTGAGTCTCCTTATCAGACCCATAGTTACGGTACACATACTTAAATTACTGACAGAGCAATATTGGTTTAATTTTTGTTGGCTTATAATTCATTATTTAATTTAATGTAAGTATTAAATTATAAATAGCAAAAATTTGTTCAATATTTCAATTATCTGGAAACACGTTTGTTACAGGTACAATTAATAATTAAAATCGGCAATTAACCACACGCGTTCGACCTAAAAGCTTAATTATTTATTTCACTGAAACAATTTCACTAGACGAAAACCTATTTTACAACATAAAATTCATGAAAATATTGAAAGCTATTCCTTTAATTTAATATCAAACTATTGAAGTTCGTCTACGTTCAATTAACTAAATAATTAACGTATTTACGTACACTAAAATACCTGAAGAAGTTTGTTATTTAGTCGTCAGACAATGCTATTGTTTTTACAACAGGAAAACGATTACCCTTCATTCAATAATGTTCTATAATAGATAGTTTATTGTAGCATAATTGGTTAGTACATTGGGCCGGATTCCCAAAGACGCGGGTTCGAATCCCGACAGGGCGACAAGAGACTATAAATAGTTGCTTTTGTCTAGTATATTTTCTTGTTTAATATTTATCATAGATAGTTATGTGACCTTCTTTTTTTTGCGTTGAAATCTGTGACGCAGACCTGCACACATGGACAATTGACAAGTAGGACAAAAGACGCTAAAAAGCATAGAAATGAAAGAGATAGCAAATTGAATCGGACCCCATATGAGGTCTTCTCAATGTTTCACAATGCAGCTTGTATGACATATATCTACTTCAAGTACACATTTATTGGTAATATCATTGCCTTCATCATTCAAGGCTAAAGATGGAAGCGCGTGTCTCCCAGGCTCCTCAACCATTGAACAACTATGGCTATCTAATGTCATACTGACGGAACACAACGATGTATTCAACGTTGTTGTTAAGGCGACAGGTTAAGAGTAAATGGTGGTAACTACCACGCCAATTTAAAACAAGTCCTGCCACTAACAAACCGAATACAATATGATACGTATCTACCAGTGGCTAAGGGTCTACTTTAAAAAATCCGACCTTAACGATCCACCATACACTTAAGAGAAATTTTGGTCTAGCTTACGTCCACCAAGTTTCGATCCCTCACCACTGGTCAAAACTGGTGAAAAGCTATCAAGCTTTTCACACTTATCAGTCGCGGCTGTCAGCCGTGTCCGTCAGCCGCGTCCGATAGTTTGTTTTCAGCTTAACACCTATATCAGTTTCCAATATACCTTGTCAGTAGATAGCAATGCTATTATATGTGTGTGCTTAAGTAGAATGTCATACGAGCTCGCATTGAGAAAATTGGGAAGACCGCATATGGGGTCCGATTAAAATTGGGAAGACCGCATATATGGTCCGATTAAAATTGGGAAGACCGCATATTATGGGGTCCGAATAAAATTTGCTGTCTCTCATTTCCGTGCTTTTTCGTGTCTTTTGTCCTACTTGTCAAATTGTGTTTGTCACAGATTTCAACGCATATAGCATGTTCACAATAGGCTATTTGACAATGCGAAAAATAAAGTGTCAAAAAAAATGCATTTTTTAAACGTTTTGTCACGTGACACAAAACGCTCCTGATTCGTCGAGTTTATAATGACGTCACCTGCTTGTAAACCTCGTTTGACTACGTATGTGGATGATATGCAGAATACAGGCAAGTGACGTCACCGAACCCATTGCAGCGCCATATTGTCAAAGTAGCGTTTTGGCGCGCTATTTAATTATTGAATTATTAATTTGATATTTTTTAGCAAATATGTACCAGAATTCAAAAAAAAATACTTTTACTGGGTCCCTAAACTCCACTACATAATATAAAATGGATTTTCAAAACCTGTCAAATAGCCTATTGAATTGATAAATAAATAAATTTACCTACAATAAACATAACATATCTAAGTAATAAAATATCATTGATACTCACAGACCTACATCGAGATTGACGAAAAGAGCGCTTCAAACTGTATGAACCTAGCGTGTCGATTTTTTTTTACCTACGGTGACGTCACGAGCGAGATTTAGTGATGTGACAATGTTAATGACGAGCTCTTGCAAGAAAGCACTGTACAATTAGACATTTTAATTTCTGAGTGACGCGTGTTTTCATGGCAATGGTCTCAAGCGGACTGGCTTAGGTCGGAAAACTTTGATCGTAGATCAAACTTTTTACACGCAAGGTAGGTAAACTTTTACCGTCTATCTACATAGATACTCGTAGATAGGCTTTATCGACACTAGAATGCTAGCAGCTGTAACATTCTTTTCCACGCCCAGTCCAGCATGGGAGTCAAATCTAAATTCTAAAATCTAAATATTAAAGGTACTTTCAAACCTTCTAAAAAAATCTCTAACGTCACTACGGGCAGGTAAGATAAGTAATATAAGGCGAAACTTGTGGATATGAGCTCGGGGACCGCCATCCCCTTAATAAATATAAGGAGATATTGCCCCATAATACTGAGGCAGCATGAAATCTCAAACATTGCCAAGGGAATCTCAACCTTGAAGTTGTAAATTAAGGTTGGCTTTAGCAAATTTGAAAGTTAAGAAATGGTTCCAGATGCATGGTCACATTATTTGTTGGTAAGTGTGGAGGTTGTAAATTAATTTCTGTCAAGTTAACTTTGGTTAGGTTCTTAGTGTTATCGGGATCACCTTGTATCAACAATCTTTACTAATGTAATAAAGTTAAAGTTTGCTTGTTTGTATGTTTGAGCGCGTAAAACGTTTATAGCCGAGATCACCAACCGATTTCTATAGACCTATTACGGAAACTTTCGAGTAAGCATCGAGGATGTAGCGTCAAATATTAGCACATATTGAGCAGCCTACCTACCGGACTTGAACGTACCTGTACTTTATGATATACGTCCTCGTTTTTAATAGTTATTTGTTATGCAAGGCTGGAAAGTTGGTTATTTAGCGGCGCGTTACCTCTATTGAAAGCTGAGCGACCGAGCGAACCGACCGAACCGACCGAACCAACTTTCCAGCCTTGCATAACAAATAACTATTGTAATTTTCCAAATTAAAAAAACGCTCCTGCAATTGTTAAGATTTTTTTCTTTGTCCGTAAATTGAATACTTAGCGTGTTCTTTTTCGAAAATAATGACATTTCCATGCATGTTTGAGAAAAGTACTTTACCGCGCTAGGCCGCAAAAAGCCATTTTCTACACCGAAAATAAATTACGAAACCTCCTCTTCCGAGCGTGTGAGGTGAAAAAGTTGTTTGTCCCTTTAAACTTCGAATAAACTGCTAAATAGTGATATCATTTAAATAAGGTTGATTAGTCAGTGGATAAACTCTTGATCAGTAGCAGTACAGATCTTAGTATATATAGTGACGATTAAAACTATAGATATATATAGAGCTAACCCAGAAGGTGCCTTATTCACCCTTGCTTTGAAGATGGACGGGTTATAAGATTCGAAAATACAAACTCCTCCCTCCCTGCAAGTTCCATTACTTTACTGTGCGCAATAAAAAAGATGTTGAGTACCGCTTGGTGCAACATTTACCAATATCAACCAAGAAATGGTGGTAGCTCGCAGTGCGTCTGGATGTCCAATGGAAGGGAAATGGCGGTATGAGCCCATGCAGCTCCTGAGCACACTCTCTGAAGTATAGTCTGTAAAAGACCGACATGCTAGTAACTTTGCGGCGGTGGCCTAGGATGTAAAACTTGCTTTTCACCAGTTCTTTGTCGCCAACTAGATGCATCGTGTCCAGTGCAGCTAGTTGGTATTCACATTAGCTGCTGTATACGAACTTCATCAATAGTGGCAACGCTTCAAAGGGAGAGCGTCACGGAGCGTCATTTACATGTTTGTTCCGACTGTTTCCAGGATCGTTTTGCCTTGTTTACCGGGTACCCTAGGGTCTACTACGAAAAATACGACAATCAAACGAAAGTTCGTTTAGTTTCGAGACTTTATCACCATCAAAATAAGGTTAAATTCTCCCATGTTGGACTGGAAGCAAAAGATAAAGAAATAATGTGCCAGCTGCTCTCTAGTGCAGATAGTAAAAGCCTATCAATGAACAGGTCGTTTTATATTCGCAAACTAATGAAGGCGAAAGGTTGGAAACCTGATTTTAATTTCGGGACAAAATTTTAGGTTATAAATGTGGCGTCGTTGAGCTGTGGCTAGAATTTTTGACGACCAGTCTGGCGAAGAGGTACGTAGCCTGCCTAATACAAGACAAATATTTGTGTACATGAACATATCTATTTGTTTTGGTCTGGGTGTTGAATATGTATAATATTATGTATGTATTTATAAAAAAGTATATAAGTATATTTATCCGTTATCTAGTATCCATAACACAAGTTCCTATGAAACTTACCTTGGGCTAGATAATTGGTGTGGTTATATGAAATTTATTTATTTATACATTTTACTTTCAAGCTGCAACTTTGATGCTTTGCCAATTCCACAACTGATTGAGGGTATATTGTATGTATTATTTTAGATATTTTGAAGTGTAGAAAAATACTTGAAAAGCTTCGGTAATTTTTGACGTGAATTACTAATTACCAATCGTACGACGAAATTCCTCCGAATATCGAGATCTGTCTTTCGTAGTAGTCCCTCTGCATAAACAGTGGGATCCATCGGCCGTGATCACAAAATTAAAAGGTTTTATTCGCCACCCTTAAATAAGCTTTACGTTTAATTAAAACGTTTCGTTGTTTATGGTTTAGATGTTTTTTTATGAGGCCTGCGATGAAATAAGTTAATTTAGAAAATGTTTTTTTGGATAACGAATGTTTGCTGAACGACTGATAAGTTTCGGATAGCTTACTTGGATTTGTCTGTCATAATGTTACTCAGAAATTATCTGTCTGTGGTGAAACTAGTGCTTAGACTGAGTTGCACTAGCTAGTGGATTATCTAACTCTGTTACTAACAGATTTTGATTGAAATTAATGGAAAGTGCAGTTACATTGCTGCTTTAGTAAGATAATTGTCACTTTGATTTTTGCTAAAGCAGCAATGTGACTACACTTTCAATCAAACTTTGATAGAAACAAGTTACATAATCAGGAAGCAGTTAACTTCAACCAATTTATGGTTGTCAAAACTTTCAAATCCTCAATTTTTCCACCGTTATAGTTATGATTATCGTTAAAGTTGGTTATTAGTTATTGTTTTTCATAATAAGTTGAAAAGGTTGCAAGTTTATCGGTTCTCTATCTGATACATTTCGGTGAGTGTGCGGTTGAATTGAACAGCCTAATTCCACCACCCCCCTTTTTCCATCGGATAACCAGACATACAGATCCCAAAGATTAGCACTTTTGCGTCAAATTTCATCATCCGTACTGCCAGAGAGTAGAATGTTTTGCCTGAGTTTCCTGACACACAATTTGGGGGCCTTCAAGTCGCTGTGAATAGGTATCTTCAAGGCAAGCGCGTTTCATCCTAGATCGCATCATCGCTTACCATCAGGCGAGATAGTGGTCAAACGCTACATAATAAAAAAAATGTACATGATAAAAAATAAAATAAAAAACATCACCATCAGCACCATCTAACTTTTTAACTTTAACTGGTGCAACTCAGCCTCCAGTTAACTTCATCAGATTTATGGTTCTTAAAGCTGTCAAATCCTATACATTTTTTCACCGTTAAAGTTATAGTTATCGTTAAAATGGTGCAATCCGCCCCTAGTGTTTTAAAAAGGATTCTATATTTTAAGTTAATCAGATGCTGATCTAAGTTGTTGAAAATATCATCAAATTGGGATTAATGAGTCATTAATAAGAACCAAAACTACTTTTCCAATTTTTTATGAGTCACCTCATTCAAGTTTTTTTTTTTGTAATTTTTATTTTATTCTTTTTTTTTATGAACTACGGGGATACTCTTTGCCTTCATCGTACCTGATGTTAAGTATTGATAAGGCTGAAGATGGAAGCGAGCCTCGCTCGGAATCCTCAATCACTGAAGAACTGGCTATCTATCTCTAACTGCCGGGACACAACAATGCTGAAAACATTGTTGTTATGGCGTCAGACTTAGATAAGTTGGTGGTAGCTAGCCAGACGGACTTACAACGAGTCCTACCACCAACCAAACCGAATACAATATGTAACCCCGCTGGGAATCGAACCCGAGACCCCTAGGTCTGATACCGGTGGTTGTACCACTAGACCACAGCGGTTGTTAAAATACATTACAAAATACATTATAAATAATATAATTAAAAATACATTATTAAGCTGTTCAAAATACCATCAAGTTGGGATTAAAGAGTCATAAGAACCAAAACAACTTCTTTTGATTTTTTTTTTAATTTTAAACCTTTTTATTTTTTTCAACAAAATAATAACAATATTTCCTTCAACAATTGACGTCATAACAAGGAAATGGTTACCAGAAGTAATAAATATTTTATTATAATCGTCGGATTGTAAATCTCCTTTAATACACTCTCACTATGGGGAAGTCCTCTTATATTCGTTCTTTACGAGGAATTCATATTATGATCACTGTTATATATGTCCTTATATGACATCCGAAGATAGTAATATAAAAAATCGCCTTCACAGCATATCACGCGTAAACTGGTTTATTACCGTTTTCCACTCTTTTCTTTGATACACAAGATAAATTAAATATCGAAACGGATTTTTTTATTTTTTTTAATACACAACATAATGTAACATTTCAAAAGTAACAAAAATTATTGCAAATATAGCCAACCCCGTTGTACACTATTGTATATAAAACAGATATACATTGGTAATAACTAAACATTCTAAGCAAAAAACAATATAATACTAGCTTGACCGATAGAACTTTGATTATCTGTATTTAAAAAAAAATAGAATTTATAGACTACTAAGCAAGGATTGTACAAACGTTTATCCTAATCCTAATCCGAACTAATATTATAAATGCGAAAGTGTGTTTGTTTGTCCTTCCTTCACGCCTTAACTAAACAACCAATCGACTTGATTTTTGACATAGCTGTAAGGACGGAATGTAGCATAGGCTACGGGAACGGGAACCACGCTGGTAAAACCGCGGGCGTAAGCTAGTACATTCCTTTAAGATTTTTTATTTTTTTAATTTTACCATGCTATTTTTATGTGCTTTCACGAACATTGTTTTCAACGATGGAACTTATAAATGAAATCTATAAACCATCCACTCGTTTTATAACATTGCTCTTAACCAGTGCAAATGTGTCATTTTTGAAGAATCAATTTTATACATTTTTCCTGCCAAGCTGCATCTTCAATGTTTTCCCATCCCCGATAGGATAATAATAATATGGAGTGAGGTGTTATTGTTCGTAGCTATAAAAACATAGCAACACAGCCAGCGTAACGAAGCAGACTGTTTGTTTACATCTCCTAAGTAAATGAAATACAGGAAAATTTACTATTTTATTTTACATTTATTCTCATAAGAAATATCGGTGTTCACTTAATAATATTTTAAACTTTCATGGTCATAATTCTGTATGTATTTGTTATCGAGTCCCCGATCTCATAACATCCATCCACCCGCATTAATTTCAGTTACACCGTGATCATGGCGCACGCAACTAAGCCAAAATATCGGGGACTAGACAACAAATACAGACATTGTAAAAATCCAATTTTTCATAATAATAATAATAATAAAAATAAATAATTTAGTAATTACAATCACACCAATTATCTAGCCCACGTTAAGTATCATGAAGAATATATGGATACTAGATAACGAATAAACATACAAACACTTTTTTTTATACATACATACATAATATAGATATTAAACATATAATAGTGATAGTGTCCAGTTATTGTTTTAAACTTCATTTATATAAAAATTTCAATGAATACCAATTGAGACAGTGCAAGTCAGTAACACACCGTCGGATTTCCTCCACAGTACTCCTCCTCACGCCTCCACAGAATTATTGAGATATCCCTGAGTGACCGGTATAGCGCCGCTCGTAAAAAGAGAAAAATGACTCAATCGGTCGATGTAATGTAATAGTATTTGCTTGGTCATTCTACAAGCTCGGGAAAGTCGTTTTGACTTTGAATCTCTTTAATATATCGTGTTAGGGAAGAATTAACTATTAAATACTCTGTGATGTACAAAGTTAATCTTTTGAACTCCATTGCTCTGGATCGCTGTTTGTTTTGGGATTTTTATCATTTCCTTTAATTTAATTTAGTTTGAATTCCCATAACATTCTGAAACTTCATAGAATTGATATCTTGTTCACTGTTTATTTTTAGTTTTAAGTAAAGTAATCTACAAGTATGCTGTGTACTGTACACATAAATCTAGTGTTTAAGAATGTAAAGAGTATTTTTTGTTGGAGATCCTTATAAATAATTAAAATTAATATATAACATATGATCAATATTAAACAAGAAAATATTCTAGAAAAAAACAACTTTTCTCATGTCACCCTGACAAGTTGTTTTTTTTGTATATTTTCTTGTTTAATATTTATCACATAAAAATAGCATTGTAGAATGGAAAATTAAAAAGTTATAATAAGTGATATTTATAGCAATAAAAAACTAATTTTGTATCGAGATGAGATAAGATCGGACTTGGCGAAATGATGAAATGAAAAGATTACTCCTGGCTCAGTAAATATATAAATCAGTACCACCGCGCCATCGAGCCTGTCAAAATAAATAAGAAAGTTTTTCTATTACAATAATTTATTTACTTATGGCACCACTTTTCATAATATTCTAAGAAGGTGCGTCGACATGTCGTCAACAAACACATGGGGTGTTGGCACGCGTGTTATTATGTTGTCTGCTGTCATCTTATCAGTCTATTTAGATCGTCAAATATTCGAGAGTTCTATACTCGCATCGCTCGTCCTATAGCAAGTATTTTATAAAAATGAAATTAACCCATGTTGGACTGGGAGCGAAAGTAAGTCAAAGAATAAGCCCGCTGCTACTTATCCAGTGCAGATAGTAAAAATCTATCTACGGACCCACGGTGCCTACCTGAAAGTTAGCAATAATCGCGCACATATCGCGCGATCGACGCGGAACGTCAAAATAAAAATAGTATGATCGCTAGTTAATCGCTAGCTGATGGTTCGTATAGCAGCGTATCAATTTCTCGCGCTACAACCTAGGGTGCGAGAATGACACGCGGCGCTGGCGCCGAAAACAATTTGGTAGCAATAACAGGAACTAAATGAATGCACATTGTAGTTCATCGATTGTTCAGTAGAACACTGTAATAACAGTGCGGTTGCTAGCCACGTATCACGGCTGGCAATAGGTCGCAATTGTTTCCAACAATAGTGACAGGTTGTCATCTTATGTACCGGCTTCACGCTCCCTCATCACTGCGCAAAAGAAAAAGACGGTAAAACGAGCGACCGGCCCGTACAGGTAAGCGCCCATATTTCGAATGCGCAGTCCTCAGTCTTTTGCGAGAGAGCCGATTACATCGCTCAATTTCATACATTTACAACGTATATCATCGGAAACAACAGGCTATTTGACAATGCGAAAAATAAAGTGTCAATTACTGTTATCAGTATAAATTATGAGTTTAAAAATGGTTTTTTATTAACGTAAGTTGAAAATAATTATAAATTTATTTAAAAATCCGTAAATAAAAATGCATTTTTTAAACGTTTTGTCACGTGACACAAAACGCTCCTGATTCGTCGAGTTTATAATGATGTCACCTGCTTGTAAACATCGTTTGACTACGTATGTGGATGTTATGCAGAATACAGGCAAGTGACGTCACCGAACCCATTGCAGCGCCATATTGTCAAAGTAGCGTTTTGGCGCGCTATTTAAATATTGAATTTTTAATTTGATAGTTTTTCAGCAAATATGTACCAGAATTAAAAAAAACAACTATTACTGAGTTTGTTAACCTCCACTACATAATATAAAATGGATTTTCAAAACCTGTCAAATAGCCTATTGTGATGAACTGAGGGGCGGACTGATTGATCGGCCACACGTGCAGGCAAAACCGTGCAGTCCAAGTTTGCGCCTTCCAAATCTTTAGCATTGAGCACAAGCTGCGCTTTCAGGGCTGCACGGGATACCATCTTGCCGGTTACACGTTCCGTCTTGTCTGCGCAAACTTGTTTGTGATATAATACATATAATTATACATATATTAAGTATTTATGTGTAGAAATATGATAAACTCTAATCGCTTACTCTTCGAAGATTAAAAAAACTAAATGAATAGTATTTACTGAGAAAAAATACCCGTGCTTGAAGTGGTTTAGACATAACGATGAATAATAAATTAAATGACAAAGAATATTCGCCTTGGGACGTTCATACATTCCCTGACTGGGCATGATATTTATCTGACAACTTTTTCTGACAGATGAAAAGGTTGTCCTATCGTTTTTATCTTACTGAATTTTTTATTTGTTCGTTTTGGTTTGTTTGGGTAATACTAACATTTAAAATTACAGAGTGGGAGCTGCGGCGTTTAAACAATTTTTACAATGATCGGTTGTGAGAAGGGTGATCAATAATATAATTTCCGTGCTCTAAAAGGCACAGTTCTGTTTGGGATGCTAGATAACGGATAAACTAATATATACTAATAAAACTTATTTTTTTAATACATACTAACACCCAGACCAAAACAAATAGACATGTTCGTTCATGCTCACAAATATTATGTCTTGTCCGGGAATCGAACCCGGTACCTACCGGCAGGTATCCCGGCACAGGGGGCCAAACAGCTAATCATGTTTCTTTACCAAAGGAGAGGGACAAAAAACCTTCAATTGTAAGTTTATTAAACACAAATAAATTTATTTAGTTTCATTAGAACTTTTTGATTTTTGTATTTTACAATTATATTTTTATGTCATAAATATAAATAAAAATATACCTACTAGAAAAAAACCTCGGAAAATCTCGGTAGCATAATTGGTAGTGCATTGGGCCGGATTCCTAAGGGTGCGGGTTCGAGTCCCGTCTGAGCGACTTGATACCAGTAGTTTTTTCCTTGTGTATTTTCTTATTTTTATTTATTACTTAGTTTCATTTCGATGATACCTATATAAATGGATAGGGATCGTAAAGATAAACAAAAAAATATATATATAATTCCCTAAAGTGTCAGGAGGTCTACTCTCTAAACACGAAACCCGTAGTTTCGGCCTAAGTTACGGATGTTTCCTACTCCGTATCACCTACGGACAGCTTATTAGTTCAGAGACCCGAACTAAGAATGAACGAGAACACGTTTTGACATTGTCCCTACTCCCAATGTATTTGTGCCGTTTGTCCAAAACTAGTACATATACTAGTTTTGGTAGTTCCATAGTTTTGGGAAACTTATGGACGGAGGCTCGTATCTTAGTTGACGGGCTTAGAGAGTAGGCCTCCTGGTTAGTGAGATAATTGGAGTTAAAGATACGTTGGGTCGACATTATTCATTTTTACGGACTTCAACAAAAAAGGAGGGAGTTAAAAAAAACATTTTATAAAAAAAATCAAACCGACTTCAAAAAGTAAAAAATAAAACTTTTGGAGTCGGTGCTAGCTAGCTAAGACCAAAAAAAAATATAGTTAATAGAAGTGCAATGTAGAATGCCCTGGCTGGCACCGACTCCAAAAGTTTTATTTTTTACTTTTTGAAGTCGGTTTGTTTTTTTTTTATAAAATGATTTTTTAACTCTAATTATCTGGCTAACGTTACGCTTTAGGGCATTATATACTTATACATTGTTTGTTCCTCTGTGTGTCCCCTGTTCATTTATATAGGTATTATCGTGCGGCGTCATTTAAAAAAATAACAAAATGGCGTCTCATACTATGGATTGGACGAGGCCAGACTCTAACAGATCAATCCCCTCCAGCAAAATTGACCACCTTGCCAGTGTAGACTTGCGAGTGTTTCAATAATACGATCCAAAAAAAGGCTTGTCTGTGATATTTTTGCTGTATTCGCAATATTGGAAATCTGACCTTAAGCATTTGCCTTTCAAGGTCATTGGCCTTACGCATTCGATCTTCAAAGTTCATTAGCCTACGCCTCTGAAACTTATAGTTATATCGAAGGATTCGTTTACTTAGAACATTAGCAGTGAATAGGTTCTCGGTTTTTTCGTTTTGTAAAGAAAAAGATAATGACTTCAGCCTTTAAATTGCTTTTTTACGAAAGGTTTGTTGTTTAGGCTAAAAGCTCTTTGAAATTTTAATTATATTTTTGTGATTAGAAGACAATTTTCGCTTAAATACATATTACGAGCAGATTGACAAAAATGAGGTATAATTCTTATTTTTACAAGTTTTTATGTACGAGTTAATTATAATATTTATAATACGCTATTTATTGCACCTGCAAATTATAATAAACTAATATGTCCCTGCTACACGCACCGTTTTACCTGAGAGCATGCCTGCACAAACCGGTTTGCCCAGGTTAGACGTAGCGGATTGTACCGGCTACACGTGCAAACCGGTTTGCGCAGGTTAGACGTAGCGGATTGTACCGGTTACACGCGCAAACCGGTTTGAGCAGGGTGTAGCCGGGACGCCACATGTTCCGTTTTACTTGAAAGCGTGTACATTTTACGCTGGTGCAATGGCAATGCAGACTTCGCACTAGGAGGTCTACTCTCTAAGCACGAAACCCGTAGTTTTGGCCTAAGTTACGGACGTTTCCTACTCCGTATCACCTACGGACATCTTATCATTTCGGAGAACCAAACTAATAATGAATGAGAATTCGTTTTGACATTGTCCCTACTCCCAATGTGTTTGTGTCGTTGGTTCAAAACTAGTACATCCGAAATCAATAGAGAGTAGGCTTCATCCGTAGTTTCGGGAAACTTACGGACGGAGGCCTGTATCTTAGTTGACGGGCTTAGGGAGTAGGCCTCCGGAAACGACTCTTATCAGAGGTTAACAAAATTGTGGTTCGCCTTTTCTAAGCGATAAAAAATTATCTCTTAACACGAGCGACAGATTTTCTTGTTTTATCCGTTTTTATTGAACAAGTGGATACGATATCTAATGCTTTCAACTGTTCAAAGAAAGGCATGTGAATACGACGAGTAAGTTTGACGTATGAGCGTGACGACAGGTTATTACCTAATGACTATTTTCATTTGGGAATTTTCTTAATATTTGAGATTGTTGTAGAATACGGAAATCGATACTCATTGAATTTAGTAAGTATCAGTGAAATATACTTAGGAATAACCGTAACTTATGTAGGAAAGAACATATTGTAGAGGAAATTATTGATAAAACAACTCTGTGATTAACTAATAAACATCAAAAATTTCACATCTAACTTAAATAAAAATCAATGTTTGTCCTCTTTGCATTCCAAAACTATGAATGAATCAAATTGTGATGAAACTTTAGGGTTCCTAGGCCAAAAAATCGATATACTCTACCCAACGCATGTTGGGTAGAGCTACATTATAATAAATCCTTATTTTCCTATGCACATTTCCAATATATCCTCAGCACGACATTTCAGTTCTCAAATGTATGTTAATAGAAGTATTTCCCATGCAGACCCAAAAGAAGTGAGCACACGGCAACGCGCCGCGGGCGATCGCAACAAACTTTTTAACTATCCCGGTTGGCCAGACATTTTGACGTAAATAGCTTCATAAATCCCTCTGGAACACGTTTATTTTCCAAACGGGACTACACCGATATTCTAACTATATGGTTATTATATTCATATAAGATGCCTTTGAGATAAGTTTGGAATAGTTAAAGATTTGAGTTTAAAGGCGATAATAACGGGTTGGATGTTTTAAGATATGGTCGTAGGTTCGATCCCCATTCGGGAAAAACATTTATGACATGAAATTTTTTGATTTTTTTCAATATACATAGCACAAGTGGTTAATATACAGGGTGGTCCAAGCCTGATGGATATAAATTGTTTTATTGAAACTTATTTTGTAGATTTACCAAAAAATATGTTAACTTAAAATAACCAATTAGCCTAGATATTTTATTTTTTAAGAAAAGATCTAAGTATCAGGTAAACACATATACCACTAAGATGATGCCAAAAAATATGTCAAAGTCAAAATATTTTTATTCAAATAGACTTATAGATATGTATTATTATGATTTTTGAATTTTTGCATTTTCAATGCTATTTTTAATTTTAAATAGAAAAATATTGGAAAATGTCAACTCGGCCACACACAAGTGAATTCTCAGATGACTCGAACCCACGACCTTTGGAAATCCGAAGTGCTTTCGAATCGTCCATTTCGTAAATGTATGATGAGCGATATCGTTGTGATATATGCTATATGCTATCATATCATAGTGTAGTCTGAAAAGCGCTTAAATGTTTAACTTTCAAAAGCTTAATATCGACTACATCTGACATTTAAAATGTTAAAATTAATCGCTATTGAAAACTGCTAAGCATTCTAAGACCACGTCGACACGAAGTGAATCAATATTCAAAGTTTAATATTGAGTATTAAGTACGATCTTGAATAATAGTCTGAATTGCTGTCAGTACATAAATCAAGCGGATTTGTACCCACGGCCTCAGATAACTAGTCGAATACTTTAGTACTATAGCACACCAATTACTGTTTTCGTTATTGTATGGTATACAGGGTGGAAATTTAAGACGGGGCAGTAACGGCAGGTACCTTTACCGTTGTTGCTACATGAAAACGGTCCTAGTAAACCATACTTAATATTTTGAGAAATATTGAACTGCAATCACGGATTTTGATAAAAATGTACAGCCGGAAAATGTTCAGTTTTCAAAAATATTTTTTTTTTGCCAATCGATCCTGTTTCACATGGCGATCAAAACACGCTAAGACACTAACTAAGGCATGAGAGATATCGATAGAGCTATCTGAGATAGTTACCTAGGATACTGGTTTCGTTGCCTAACAACCGTCGTTATTTTGGTCATAATAACAAAAATATCCTAGGCAACAATCTTAGATAGCCCAATATATATCTACAGATAGGTTATTAATTTCGGCAGTTAGGCTATTTATTATAAGTTACGGGCCCAAAATCGTGCGCCCTAAGACTTAACATATTCTTAAGTTAGGACAGGTTATGCGTGTCCAAATTAAAAGACAAGCCTAGGGGAGCGTGTTTAGTTCAAAAGGGTGTGGAAGTTTCTGACATAAAAAAAACAACGGGTTGTATTCCGGGAGTGCCGGCAGAAGTGAAAACCGCTTAAACGATACAGCAGGAGCAGGCAGACATTTTCGCCGCGCGGTAGAAAGAGAGGGGGATATTACTTCCTCTCCTATGCAGCGCCGGCGGCGGCGGTCTACTCTCCCTCCGTCTTACGAATTTTCGATCAGGGTCACGTGTCCTACCGCGACTTTAACATTTTTTTCCCATCCCAAAAATTTTAAACTCTGATGTGCACAACGCCGCCAAAGAAGCTTTCACTTAAAATATAGGTATAGGGCGTCTAATTCAAACGAAAATCTTCCTTTTAAATAATTTGCCTCCAAGATTACAAGTTTCTTGTTGTTTCTTCTCGTTACGCGGTCTCCCGCCGCAGGGTTTGTGAACCGATGGCGTAGCTTCTTTGACGTTCATAAGTGCTTGTAACAGCCTAGACTGAATAAATGATATTGAT
This sequence comes from Chrysoteuchia culmella, assembly GCA_910589605.1. NCBI lineage: Eukaryota > Metazoa > Arthropoda > Insecta > Lepidoptera > Crambidae > Chrysoteuchia > Chrysoteuchia culmella. The sequence continues at coordinate 15,884,405 of OU342665.1, forward strand.
TTAAGAGAAACAAGGCAGTCGAGATAACAAGTGTTTGTACATCCAAATAAATCATTATTACAGCCAAAAATGTTTCAGTGTTATTATCTATTTATATATTTACAAACGGCACACGTACATTCACGAAGGTTCAAAAATTGTTTAAAAGCTTTCTTTCAATGCCTTAGGGAATGTTAAAAGTGTAATATAAAACTGATAAATTATTGATATGTTCAGCCCAGTCGGAGGATTTGGTCCTGACCCGCGCGTGTCGTGAATACGAGAACAGTCGGCTTTGAGAATACCCGATGTGTGAGATGTGTGAGAAAATTTTGATTAGGATCGAAAAGTTTATTTGGAACTGTGATAAAAATTTAGGGGGTACATATTTATTCTTATTGGATACCCCACAAGTTGCAACGGATACAAATACAAACTTTTTTATTTGGTACCAAGCACAGGACATTTTACAATTTAACATTATATTTTACTCATAGGTATAACAAAGACATGTGGTACAAAAACATGAAACATTTAAAGGTATAAAAGTACAAGGAATTTAGTGTCCCACGTCAGTGCCAAATGGGTGTCCAGTTCAGCATTGGTCACCGATAAGGCAGACGCTGATTTTCAACAGGATCCCTAAAAAAATATATTTTATTGACACGTGGACGTCAATGCGATAATGAAAAAAATATTAATACATACTATGGCAAAGATAATCAATAAATAGTTAAAAAGAGGAGCCAAAAACGTAAATGAATAAACTAATGAATTTAAAAAGTATATAAAACTAGAGGCCGGGCGCGGTTTCACCCGCGTGGTTCCCGTTCACGTGGGAATTTTGGGATCAAAGCTATCCTATCTCTTAAGTTGCACCAGACTGCTCACGGTGTGCCAATTTAATTTAAAATCGGTTAAGTAGTTTAGGAGTCCATCGCGGGCAAACATCGTGACAGGAGATTTATATATATCGTGACAGGAGATTTATATATATTAAGATAACAACGGATAAATAAACTACATATACTACAGTATTCAGCAACAGACTGGCATACCCCAGACCCACTATTAAATGTGAGATTTGTACAAATTTATGTTTCCTACCTCTCGCTGTGCATTCAAGAGACGCAAGGAAGCTGTAAAGCTTGAAGATGCCAATAGTACCCTGATAGTCTTTTAAACCGGTGGTCGAAGATAGTTCCTTAAATTTCGATGGTTGCAGTTTCCGTTATAAAAGCAATCTATCTGCCTCTTCCAAGATTTAAAAATAATTGTCCATTGACCAAATTACGATATTGTTTCTGTGACTAAATGAATTACTATTTCGTCTAATGCGTAAAGTACAAAGAGACGTATACTGCAATATGACGCATTTATAGACAATCAGGCCCCTACCGCGCGAGTGTCGTCGGCGTCGACATCGACTTCATTTGACAGATGTTACACATTGCTGGTTCTTTCTGACACAAAAGCAAACTTACCAAAGACTAACCCCCATATTATAAGTCGTTCCTCCAAAATTTTTTACACTCCACTCAAACTCATTCGACAAATTTGGTATTCATAGTTGCAATAAATCTCCTCCACACAAATTATTCCTCACTTGAGTGTAATAATTACAGAGTTACGAATTAGAATACCGATTTCGTGGAGTATTTCGAAGAGGTTTCGTTAAGTCGAGGACGAGTAAGTTTTGGAGGAACGACTTAGAATATGGGTGTAAGAGCAATATGTCACATCCATCTGTCAAATGAAGCCGACTTCAATGTCGACGACACTTGCGCGGTAGTGGTTCTCGCCCCTGCCGCGCGAGCATCGACATCGACTTCATTAAACAGATGGATGTGACATATTGCTCTTAGTCTTTGGTAAGTTTTCATTTGTGTCAAAAAGTAGCAGCAATGCGTCACATCCATCTGTCAAATAAAGCTGATTTCGATGCCGACGTCACTTGCGCGGTACGGTCCCAGATTGAACCTGTTTAAGGTACCTAGTTATCGTCATCAGAGATTTCTAATGTCACCAATACTAGGGCGCTGGCCTTCTTTATGGATGGATGGATGGATTTAGGTTTTCGGATCCTTTGTATTATCTGATGTGATGACACAAATAAAAATTATATTTGATTCCTGGATAGATAGCCTATTTACTTTCATTGATGTAAACCAACTTTTATGAATTATCATCTTTTTTTTTTTTTAATATTATGAATAACGGGGAGACTCTTAGCCTTCATCATACCTGATGTTAAGTATTGATAAGGCTGAAGATGGAAGCGAGCCTCTCCCGGAATTCCCAATCACTGAGGAGCTGGCTAACTGCCGGATCACAACAATGCTGAAAACATTGTTGTAGATAAGATGGTGGTAGCTAGCCAGGCGGACTAACAATGAGTCCTTCCACCAACCAAACCGAATACAAATATGTACCCCCGCTGGGAATCGAACCCGGAACCCCTGGGTCTGATACCGGTGGTTGTACCACTCGACCACAGAGGCGGTTTAAGTTTAGGACAAAGAGTTTTTATTAAACCTGATGTTAATGATATGGCTGAAGATGCAAGCGCATTTCTCCCGGAATCTTTAACCACCAAGGATGGATATCATCAATTTGCTGGACCATATGCATCCCCATGGGAATTGAATCCGGGAACTCCTAGATCTGAAACTACTTGACCACAGACGGTTGAAATTGAGCTATGATTGATCTAGGCGAAAAAAGAACTTATTTATGATACATTTTAAATAGAAAAATATTGGAACAATTAACTCGGTCACAAAAAAAAAACAAAAAAATCTTATTGGTGACAGTTGGTAGAAATCCTTTTTTGCACTTCTGTGAATGAAACTTTCTAAATGTAACAAAGTTTAAACTTAAAACCGAAAGCCAAAACCAAATTCAAGGAGACATGAATATTAACATTTCAAATATGTAAACCTAACTTTTCAATCTGCTCCAACACAGCTAAGTAATAAAAGTTTCAGAACTTGAAATTACTTTGTTGATATTGTCTTAGAAATTAATTATGGCAGCAATTTTATAACTCTCGCAACTTTTTTAAGTATCAAAAACTTTTCAGTTTTGGCTATAAAAGTGATTCACACTGATACCCATTAACGTACAGATTTGAAGCTTTCTAACCGACTTTTAAAAAGGGTTATCGGTTCACCCTTGTTCAATAATATGAACATAACAATCTGAACGTAACAAAACAAAATCTGTTTTTTTATGATGTACGGGGAGACTCTTAATCATTCATCTTTGATGATATCATTCTATACCTGCAGCCTATGGGTCAAGCACACGAAAAAATCATACGATGCCCTACGCATTCAATATAACAATGCGTTTAGAGCACTGTTGAGGCTGCCACCGTACTGTAGTGCGTCAGGGATGTTTGCTGACGCGCATGTTGACGGCTTTCAAGCGATTTTGCGCAAAAGAGTCGCGTCCTTGATGCTGCGCGTGCGGGGCAGCGACAACAGCTACCTGCAGCTATTTGCCTCGAGAATGGATCTGGACTGCCCAATAATGCAGCATTGGAATGGGCTGCATATTGAGCACTCTGGTTATAAACCAAAATTTATATTAAGGTAGTTGTTTTAGAATATTTCAAAATTAATTATAATAATAAACTGTAATTTTAATTCTATTTTTAATTTTTATTTGTATTTTTATTATTTTAATAATTATTATTTATGTGAATGTTATTATGATCAAAATAATATTTTAGAGTTTAAATTAAGTAATAATGAATTTGTAATTTAATAATGACTTTTAAATTTTATTGTTTGTGTTGTTTATTTAGGACTTACAATATAGATGAATGTAATTTTTTATTTATGAATGATAGTGTAATTAATATTGTTTGTATGTTATTGTGATATGGATCAAGGTCCGAAATAAAATGATTATTATTATTATTATTATTATTAAGCTTTCATCATAACTGATGTTAAGTATTGATAAGGCTGAAGATGGAAGCGAGCCTCTCCCGGAATCCTCAAACACTGAGGAACTGGCTATCTTATCTTTAACTGTCGGAACACAACAATGCTGAAAACGTTGTTGTTATGTCGTCAGACTTAGATAAGATGGTGGTAGCTAGCCAGGCGGACTTACACCAAGTCCTACCACCAACCAAACCAAATACAATTAGGTACCCCCGCTAGGAATCGACCCGGGACCCCTGGGTCTGATACCGGTGGTTGAACCACTAGATCACAGAAGCGGTTGAATATCAACTATACATATAGAAAATATCAACTTGTCTCCATGACTATAACTTTTTAATTTTGCATTTTACAATGCTATTTTTATGTGATAAATATTAAACAAGAAAACAACTAGTCTCATGTCAGGTCTCCCTCTCATGTCATCCCGTCAGGGCGACATGAGACTAGTTGCTTTTTTCTAGTATATTTTTTTGTTTAATATTTGTCTCCATGACGCTCAAACGGGATTCGAATCCGCAACCTTTTAGTGTCCAGTCCAGTACTCTATCCAATTGAGCTACCGAGCGGCGAAACATTTTTTACCCATCCCAAAAATTTTAAACTCTGATGTGCACAACGCCGCTAAAGAAGTTTTCACTTCAAGTCAATGAAAAGTACACCCAAAAATCTATGAAGTCCTAAAAGAATGCCGTTAAGCCAGTGATACACCAACAAATCAGAGATTCTCCCAAGTGTCCAGTATAAAGGGCGCGGATTAATGAACTGAATGGGCAGTCATTAAGGCCGGCTCAGTGGTCGCTGACGTCTCGAATGTTCGTGACAGAATAAATTTTCCCCGTCACTGGTTGTAGCACAAAGGACACATTGTAAGGACGAGCGGCCCCCATTGTACGATTTGTTTTATTACACCGTAAATGGTCGCAGTTTGAGGTGTGCTATGTTTACTAGGCTTTATGTGTGTTGAGACGTTTTTCTTTCTTTTTTTGTGATCACTGTGTTTTTTATACCCAAGAAACATGAGTGTGAGTCTGAGCATACCTTAATTGAAAACATTGTTTTATGGCGACTTACAAGATGGTGGTAGCTAGCCAGGCGGACTTGGAACAAGACCTTCTACCAACCAAACCTAATACAATATACAGGGTGAAAAAATGGTTACTGGAGGGAAAGTACCCTAGATAATGATGTAAGCAAATTTTACTCAATACGTTAAACTGCATTCAAAGATTTTTGAAAAATCACTTCCTTGCGCCAGGAATCGAACCGGGTTAAATGAGAAAAAAACATCGTGTACTTTTATGGTACCAATCGATAGTGTTAATCATAAAGATCAATTTAGTTAAAAAACATGTTCAAATAACTTATTCATCGATTGAGCTCTTGTTTTGTCGCCGTTTGTATGGAGTTATGGTGAATATTAGCCAAAAATATTATTTATTTAAGTTAGTGTAAGTAAGAGTAGGTACAATAAAGTATTAAAAAATTATGTAATCTTTTATCTTTCCTAGCTTTGGCTTTAATTTAAGACACTAAGTTACTTAAGGCGGTACCCCCATCGAAAGTGGCGCCGCGTTGAATTTTATTTAATATCGTAATTCTAATTCACAATTTTAATAAAACTAAACGTGGAATTTTTAGAGCCCATAGTCTAGTATTTTTAGACGGTATCATTACATTCCCTCGTAGTCACTGCTAGAAGTAGATAGCAAAACTGCTAAAAGTGGCCGTTTTTGACACATTTGCTATCTACTTCTACGAATGACTATGACGAGATGTAGCGATACCTTCTAAAATACAAGACAATGGGCTCTAAAAATTCCACGTTTAGTTTTATTAAAATTGTGAATTAGAATTACGATATTAAATAAAATTCAACGCCGCGCCACTTTCGGTGGGGATACCGCCTTAAGCCAAATTGATCTTTATACTTAACACTATTGATTTGTACTATAAAAGAACACGATGTTTTTTCTCTCTTTTAAGCTGGTTCGAATCCCGATGCAAATATGTAATTTTCTAAAAATCTAATTAATTTTTTTTTAGAAATGAAGGAATATTTCCTTGGGGTAAAATTTGTTTACCTCAATATTTAGGGTACTTTCCCACTTTCCAATGACCATCATTTTTATCACCCTGTATATATACCCACTGGAAATCGAACCCGAGACCTCTGGGTTAAATACCGGTGGTTGTTACCACTAGACCACAGAGCCGGTTAGAAAAACATCCGAATCCTGACTACTATTATAAATGTTAAAGTGTGTTTGTTTGTATTTCCTTGTCGCCGTAACTAAGCAGCCAATCGACTTGATTTTTGGCACAGAGTTAGTTAAAAGAACGGAGAGTAACATGCCATAAGCTACTTTTTATCCTGATATTCCCACGGGAACGGGAACAATGCGGGTGAAACTGCAGGCTGAAGCTAGTAATATATACCCTGCAAGTACACGTTACGACATGAAAATAAATAAATATTACCAAATTTCCGATTAAAACAAAAAAATTCAATTACCTTCAGTTCCTCTATAAAAATATATAATAAATTACCCGATATAATAAAAAAATAAAACAGTGATGCTATATTCATACGAAAATTAAAAGAGCTACTAACTAGTGAATGTTACTATAGTGTTAATGAATATTTTATTGATCATACATATATTGGTTTTGCAAAATGATAATTATTATTCTAATTATCATCATATAATTTCTCAGATGAAATACGGCCCTTCTCTCTTCTAGCCCTAATTGCGTGCCCAACCGGGTCCATAACAATGGTCTTACATTATTTTATAACATCTACATGTACATTATGGTTTTGCAATAAGCTATTGAGTATTGAGTAAAACATAAGATGCATAATCGTCTAAAAATCAATTGGAAAGGTTTAATCGAAGTCCTCCATTCACTGAAGGTCGGTCTAAGGGTGCGTCATAACTTTTCAGAACTGCTCATAAGGGCTAGTACAGCAAAACTGCTCGACTTTAACGAGAAATGTTACAATATCTCGATCCCAATCGCACTATCTAATTTCAGACAAATATTTATCACAATTTCCCAGAATTTTTCAGATCCCAATGGAAAGAAAATTAATACAGAAATACTTATTTCTTTATAATAATAAAATACACGTACAATATCCACTTTGATTTGTTTCCCTAAAAAACAGATTTTTGTTTCCAAGCTTCTTCTTTTCCCCTTTTCACATGGAAATTATTTCAGGTGAAACATAGTTACTCTCTAATTAATAACAATGACCTTCAAAACTTATTTCTAGTCTTTCAAAATTGCATTTATAAATAAAAAGTATGTATTTTTTAAATTAAAAACTGAATTTAATTAAACTTTTTTTAAAACCCTAATTTTAATATTTCCATACAATCACACCAATTATCTAGCCCACGTTAAGTATCATGAAGAACTTGTGTTACGGATACTAGATAACAGATAAACATACTTATATACTTTTTTTTGTAAATATATACATAATATACATATTAAACATCCAGACCAAGACAAATAGACATGTTCATGCACACAAATATTTGTCTTGTCCGGGGATCGAACCCGGGACCCCTGCGCAGAAGGTGGGGTTAGTACCCCTGCGCCAAACAGGTCGTCCAAAATAAGTCCATTTTCTAACCTGTGACAGAATGGTACTTGTACTCGTATAAAAAATTCACAACTACACATACAAAGGAATTTTTAAGCGTGGGAACCCCGTCGCTCCGTATAAATGTGGCACCACTGAAACACGTGAATAGGAAAATGGACCTTTTATATCGCGAACTGAATCATTCGTTACTGTTTTAAACTATTTATATAAAACGCCATTCGAGTTACTCCTACTGTATTCTATGATTTTATCCTTTACATACCGTACAATTTTGAATAAAAAAAATATTAATATCTTAAAACTGCATTGGAAAGGGCCAAATTTTAAAATAAAGAAAAGATTTTTAACCTACAGACACATTGACAGAGAGGTAATCCTAAACGAATTCATATTTTCCTTTTAAGTTACCTACGGAAAACTAAAAAGCAGGGGGGCTATCGCGTAAAAAATATGGATATGGACATGGGCTTCATTTGACAGTTGAAGCTCATAAAATTACCATATATGGTCATTTAACCTACGCCACCCAGATTTTTTACACGATAGCCCCCCTGGTTTTCGACATGTTTTTCTTAATCTAATTTTAAATGTTGTTATAGAAAAGATTTAAAACTCAATCCATCAAAATCTGTCCTGAAACGTTGAAGTAATGCGCAAACACCAATAAAAAAAATTAAGACGAATTCACATTGAGAATCTTCTCGTTTCTTGATGTCGGATAAAACTAGCATAGGATTTTAATTCTCGCATGTCGAATGTGCTAACTACTGGACCACAAAGCTAATTTTTACTGACACAACTAAATGCCGACCCTAAAACCAAATATTATCTGATCTGATTAGTAATAAGTTATGTTGTGTTATAATATAATATTGTATTTAAACTATAATATAATATTTATAGGTATTGTATTTATATATAAATGTATATGTATCTATGTGTTATATAAACGTAGCTTTAAGTTTAGTAGGTACATATGTATAATGTGTTCAATATCGTTTATTTTAAAATCAGTTACTTTTTTATTGCCGCCTATATCTCTTTTACATCCTTTCCGGTTGATTGGTAGAGAATGCCTAAGGGCATTAAGTCCGCCATTTGCTGTATATGTGCAATAAAGTTTAAATAAATAAAATTATCTAGCCAGTTCCTCAGTGATTGAAGATTCCGGGAGAGGCTCGCTTCCATCATCAGCCTTATCAATACTTAAAATCAGGTATGATAAAGGCTAAGTCTCACCGTCGTTCATAAAAAAAAATGACTAGCTTCTCACAATGACCTTGAGTATGCTCTTATTACGTACAGTTGGGGAACTTTCCGGTTGAGCAGAAGAGTTTTCTTAGGGAGCTTTATTTAAAAAAGTAATAGATGTATAGAAAACGTGTATATCACAAATAATAGAACATTAACAGGGATTTCATTTGAACATTAAATTTTTTCTTTAACTTCAATACTTTCCGAGAAAACATTTGCCAAAAAAACTCTACTGGTCCCATTTCCCCGATTGTGCGTAATTGACCAAGCGAGCGGCGGCGAGCGGCCGCACGCCTCGGTCTGCGGCTGATGTGCCTTCTAGTAACATTGTCAGTTGCGTCTTACATTAATGCACTTTATCTTTTTTTTTTGTTGTTGCCGTTGTATTTTTCTGAAGTATGTCATGCTCACACAAACGTTTCTTGTCGTGTGAGGCGTGTCGTTATGGTTCAGCCAAGCGATGTCTGGTTCATGCGTCATGCTCGTGAACGGGCACCACTAGCGGATATGGGTCTAATTCAGTCTGCTTGTCTTAACGTTGTGCATAGAGCTTAAATATTTTCATTTAAAATAAATTTATATTTACCTCCATGTATGTCACAACTTGCGAGAAATGTAATGTAAGATAAGTCCTTCTTTGCGTGATGAGAATTGATTACGGTTAAAATAACCATAAAATGTACCTTTATTTTAGTATATTTTTCGCTTTTCAATTTGACGACTCAATATGAAATAAAACAGGGAAAAAAACAGGCCTTAACGAGTTTCTTGCCGGTTCTTCTCGTTACAAGGTCTCCCGCCCGAAGGGTTTGTGAACCGATGGCGTAGCTTTTTTCACGTTCATAAATGCTTGTAACAGCCTAGACTGAATAAATGATATTGAATTGTCTGTCGAAATTTGTAAAACGTGTAGTTGCTGTCGACTGTACATCAAAAGTTGCCACATTAGCAAAGTTCTGGGTCCGGGTGTCGCAAAGGGGGTGCATAGAAATAACACAAACTTTTTTACCAAAAAGTGTAAAAAATCATAGCTTACGAAAAAAGATAGACGAATAATATTAAAAAAAAAATTCAATCCTTTTTTCTGGCGCTTCGCCGGCCGCTGCCGCCGCGGTACGCTCGCTTCGTTCGCTCGGCTCACGCGGCGTTTTGGTCACAGTTCTAACCTAAACTAACCTGAAACGTCTGTTACATTTTGTTGTGTGGCGAGGGGCTTTGCCCCCCGAGCCCCCTTAGCGGGGGGCTTTGCCTTTCCAAAATATATAAAAATTTGGAAGGAATTTTTAAATTTTTTTTTATATACCTTTATATATCCATCGGATGCCTCCTTAATATCTCCGGCGGTAACATAGGGGGGTCTAAAATTTTGTTAGATTTTAGCTACGACGCACCTTTCTCGAGATATTCGCAGTTTTATAAAATTCATTCTTGAAAATTTACAATTTTCCGCTCCATACTAAATCAGTCAAAAACATTTTAAGTCCTGTCTCCATACAAAATCAGTTGAAATTTTTCTAAGTCCTGCACCCCCCTTGCGACCCAAGGTAAGAAACGAAATCCATACATAAATGTCTCGTTTTCTATGTCGTGGCTCCATACTAAAACAGTTCAAATTTTTCTAAGTCCTGCTCCCCTTTGCGACACCCTAACCAAGTTCTGTGTCAACCCGATATGTCAGTGGGCGCGGCAATCTTAGGACCGTCCAGCGGCAAAGAAATATTCTAGAAAATTCCTGATCATTGTCGTCCAAATGCTGCTAGCCAACATTCAAAAGATATTTAAAAACACGACTGCCCACCAAAAACGAAAATAAAGAAAAAACGAAACAAGTCGACTGAATTATGCTTTCATTTCGCCGTATCTACAAGTATCTTAAAATGTGAAAGTCGTAATCAACAAACAATCATTAGGAAATTAATTGTTACTAAATCGACTTTGGTAGATTAATGTTAGGCCATTTGTTAAATTACCAAACATCAATTACTATAATGGACTCCTAGAAGCTTTGTCTGTAAAAAATTAGTTGCACTGAAACATTTTAACCGTGCTGAATATTGAAACTGACTTATTCGTTTAGTTATGGATCATCAACCTACTTTAAAGTTAAATTCTTTTGTAAAACCAAACAATTATACGATATCCAAATCAATAATGTTGTACTACGCGTCTGTGCTCGCAATTTTCTCATTAAACTTCGGATTCATCACCCTCAAATCTTCAAAATCAAAGTTCTTGCTTCCCATTATATGTCTCTGTCAAATATCAGCTGTCACTTTTTTCATTGTCAACTATTTTGTTATTTATATTGAGAGTTACGTAATGCGCTCTTGGTATTTCTTATACCTGCTAAAATACTGGGCTCTTACGTTAGGTACGCATTTCATTAATAAGTACACATTTTTTGAGTTCTGGAAGGATCTACGAGCGATTCATATAGAATTAGGGGATATTAGACAATTCAAAAGGATTGGAAACATTATTATTTCTTTGACAATATTCAACATGCTTTTTAGAATTATTTCTTCGGTTTTATATTGCAATTTATTTGATGACTATTGCATTTCATCAAAGACAGCCTTGGTTTTCTTCCAAATTCCTCTTACGTGTGTTGACATCTTCCTAATTATGTATTTTATTATCTTCTACTCTATTAACCGCTGTATGATCAGATTCACCGTCATCGTCAAGACGGACAGACGTAGTATGTATAGTGCTAACCACATGTATAAAATTCTAAGCGATGTCACCGAAAATGCGAAACGGTATTTCGATTACTTGGTTGGTATGCATTATGAAATCAATATTTTGTGAGTTAGCTTTTAGGAGAATGTGATGAAGAAAGTTTTTTTTTTACAGTATTTATTCCCGTTGGTGTTCCATACGGTTGATATCCTGCTGACAGTATTCCTGCCTATCATTGACAGTGATAAAAAACCAGTGAGTATTATTATACTGTAAAGACAATATTACATCACAATACCTTTTATGTTGTAAATAGAAAATAACTCTACAATAGGTTATATTACTAGGAGTTCACCATAATCGCCCCGCTTGGCATGTGGTTCCACGAAGTCAATCGTAAAGATTTTAAACAATAAACTCTGTTTTAGACTCACATTTTAGTAACTTTTACACAATGTACTTATTAATTCAAAATTCCGTTATAAAATCTTGACAGAATTATGAAAAGAGCATCATAGTCAATAGTTTTCTATCATTTGCTAATGTAATTGACGACTTCCGTGGTAGAGCGGTTTGTACACTGGTTTCAAGGTGTCACCTACTCTGAGGTACCGGGTTCGGATCCCGGTAGGGGCAAATGTTTGTATCTAAATCTCTACACAAATTCTTATGTATGTATAATTATATGTATTTATATCCGTTACCCGTAGTATCTCATAACACAAGCCTAACAGAGCTTACTTGGGGGCAATGTTAATTGGTGTGAGTGTAAGAAATATTTATTTATTATTATTATTAATTACCACAATGATTGAACAGAGAAAAGTGGAAAAAAGCTCCAATGGACCACCAAATACTATTAAATTATAGTAAGTAATAGGGTGACTACAGTTATGATGTCAAGTTTAAAAAAGTATCTTAATTCAAAGCATAAAAATAGGCCAACAAATCCGCCTATACCATCAGATGAAATTATTAAATACTGAGGAACAAGAGACAGTGAGAGTTAAGGAAAGTATTGCATCAATGATGTAGATTTTCAGTCCGATCCGCTTCAGATCGTGGCCGCCAACGTGTCGTTGGCGCAAGTCTTGGTGCTGCTGTTCTCGCCGGCCTTCGCTGCGGGTATCCTCACGGGCCAGGCGGACCGACTGCTCCTGGTGCTTCATGACAAACTTCTGGTGGCAAAAGGTGGGTAGAAAGATAAGATAGAAAAAGAAAGACAAAAAAACATTTATTGACACTTAATACACATAATATACGATACAGGCAACGAGATAGGAAAAACTATAAAACATTCAGTAAAAAAAAATACGGTACAAGGAATTAAATACAGAAACTAAAAGAAAATGTATTAGGAACAAAAATATATTGTGTGGGGTCTTTTACCTCGGTGTGTCATTCGCTTAGGTCGAATACAGAGGCGCAGAGACTCTGATAAGGATAATAGGTAAATTACGTACAAAGAATATATATAAATATAAATACTTAAAATACACATTCTACCTACATTAAATAACTAATTTACAAGATAAGATTTGCAAAAACTTGTTACACCTCCCAACGTCACGTTTAAACTAAAGTCAAAAACTCAAATAGAGGTCAGAAGTAGCAATTAAGTACTAATTTCTGACTAGTACGCATCACCACACTTATGCACAAAATACTAGAGCAGTCCTTTGTACGATTTCAAATTCCACCGTAACTGTTTTACTATCTATGTTTCCTTAACTTCTTTTTTGTGTTCGTTGGGATTATTGTAAAATTTTAGTTTGATGTTGGAAAGTCTTTTTTATTTTCTCCCCAGATTACCGACAGATGAGGGACATCGAAAAGTTCATCAAGTACGTGGAGGTCCGCCCGCTCCGGTTCACCATCTGCCGCGTCATCCCGCTGGACTGGAAGCTGCCCATCATCATCCTGGACCTGTGCATCACCTACCTGATCGTCATGTTGCAACTGACGCATAAATACTGAACGATGCTTTTGATTCACAAAATGTAATAGCGAATGTATATATGGTAAAATTCTCGTAATTTTATAGTCATAGCGCTACTTCAAAAAAAATTCTTGTATTCTATGTCTGCGGCATTATCCGTCTTTGTATTTATATTTGTAACGATAACGCTTTGTTCTTCTTGTATAATCTAATGTAAATTGCCATGTTGTACAGTAAATCAAGTTTTATCTTTATCTATCTCTACCTACTTTCATTAGCCTGCTAAAGCAGTTTATTATGATGGTTTTAGTTGGAGGTAGTACTCGTTGTGATTCCGCCTGGCTAGCTACTACCATCTTATTTATGTCTGACGCCATAAATATCATTGTTGTATCAGTAAGAAATAAGATAGCCAGTTCCTCAATGGTTGAGGATTCCGGGAAAGGACCACTTGCATCTTTTGCCTTAACATTACATAACATCAAGTATGATGAAGGCTAAGCGTCTCCGCGTTGTTCATAAAAAAATTAGAAATATCAAGAAGTTCATCAAGTACGCGGAGGTCCGCCCGCTCCGGTTCAATATCTGCCGCGTCATCCCGCTGGACTGGAAGCTGCCTATTATCATCTTGGACCTGTGCATCACCTACCTGATCGTCATGTTGCAACTTACGCGTAAACACTGAACGATTATTTTGCGATTATTCATCATTGTCAATTCCAATGTCAGAAACATTAATTAATAATCACGACCATTTGTTTTGGTTAAAAATATTTACTTATTTACATACTTGCTCTCACAAGGATGCAGAGATAGTTTATTTGGTCCTTAAATATTTAAGTGCTTATAACATTTTTTAACACTTAGGATACCGGCATTTCATTTAAATGGCATTTTTAAATAAGCCAAGACCCAATTTGGGTCTCTGTGCCATCATAGTAGCAGTTTCTTATGATGAATTTTAAACAGAAAAATTGGAAAAAAACCACTCGGCCACAAGTGAATTCTCAGATAGGTATCGAACCATCGACCTGTGAAGCGCTGTAGGTAAACACTTCTTATTATATACCGCAACGTCATCGAATATATTTCTAATATTCCCAGTAATTTGGCACATTGCTTTCTTATGTTCTAACAAGCCTAGATGCTTAACGTGCTAATGTACGCTTCTGAACTCCTTACTAATAAAAAAAATATAAAACGGTATTTAAAATTAAACTGGAATGTATAAAATATTCGCGTCATAACAGTAAAAATGTTTCCATATAATTAAAACAAGTTGGTCATGGTTATGCATACTAAAGAAGGGTTTCAAAGCTCACCCGTGAATTTTATATGTAAAATAACTTAATTCAAATATAAATGTAAACAGGAGCCAGTGTAATCCATTTTGGAAGATGGATACGCGCAATAAAACATAACGTTTTAGGAAAATGTTTAAAAGCTTTGCGTACACAAGAAAAGCTTTACACGAGATATGTAAATTACTAATTTTAGACCTAAAAGAGTTAAATTTTTTAATCCGGTTGATAATAAAAAATAAATAAACCTTAATGACGTAATTTTTTAAGGATCTTTCATTCAGTTTAATATTTTGGTTTTTTTATTTTTTGTTATTAATGTGAATGTAATATAATCAAAATAATATTTTAGAGTTTAAATTAATAATGAATTTGTAATTTAATAATGACTTTAAAATGTTATTGTTTGTGTTGTTTATTTATGATTTACAGTATAGATGAATGTAATTTTTAATGTATGAATGATAGTGTAATTGAAATTGTTTGTATGTTATTGTGATATGGATGAAGGTCCGAAATAAAATGATTATTTATTATATTATTTATTTGTTAAATATACTGAACTTATTCACGAACTTCATCGTCAAATGTTATCAATTTACATTAGACATATTTTGTTAACAAAATACATTAGAAGCCGAAATTTTTCGCGTCGGAGAGTCGGCTGTGCTCATCATAAACAAGTTATGAATTTGCCAGATTAGGATATCTTTAGAGTCCCTCTGCCTTCGGTTAACACCATGTTTGCAAAGCGACTACCTCTCTTTTCTCACCCGTACCCCGTTAACAGCATTAACCGAAAATGTCCCCTAATAAATGTGCCAATTTTTTAAGTGAAGTCAGTTGTCAAAAAATGGTTGTTAGACCGCAACTACACGGAAACCGAAGAACTTCATCCGTATACTGGTTGACATGCTGACAAGTACACTCATAACTGCACATCACTCACCCTCACACACTGCTCAACGCACTACATACCCTCACTCACCTCTTGCAAAATTTAATATTTAGTTGATACTTTTTTATGGTTTTTGAATTTTTGCATTTTTCAATGCTATTTTTATACTTATGATAAATTTTAAATAGAAATATATTGGAAAAAAACAACTCGGCTACAAGTGAATTCTCAGATGGGAATCGAACCCACGACCTTTGGAAATCCGGGCTCATCGAGTCCCATCTGAGAATTCACTAGGTGATACTAATGATATTTAGAATAAGTTTTTTTTTTTTATCAAATCCGCGCTTTTTTATCTTTCTTTTAGGCTTGCGAGCCTTGTGCAGTGTTACATGTGTTTCTTGCATAATCAAGCTGAAATAAACTTAAACTTATAACTTATATAGTATTATAGTTTTGTTACTGTTAATAAGATTTTTGACCTACTTCCTAGGCCGAAATACTTCATCAATGCCTCTTTGTCTACTTATTATCTTTAATTTTACGTAAAAACTACTCAACAGTTACTATACGTTCAGTCGTGACGTGACAGACACTTTTTCCTGTATGAAAATCCAGAGCTTAAAATACGCTGAAGAATATAATATGTGCTGCAATGTCAATAACTTTTGGTATTAAAACTACATTTTGGTGTTCAAGATTATCGTTTCAAGTGAGGATTTTTTCTTGGTATATTGTATTAGTAATACCCAGAATCAATCCCACAAAGCTTCCAGAAACTACATTACAAAGGCTAATCTTCAACAGTTCTCAAAACTCCTCATTTTTTCCCACAAAGCTAATATTGTATTCAACCAGTCAAATTTCGTCGGCGACGTAAATCGTGCGTCATAAATATTAATGGCGAGACTCACCAAATGACGTGTGATTAGCATATCATATTCTCGTCATGTGGGCCCTGATCCTGGTGACGTGACGGCGATGCTAAACGAAAGTTGCAGGCAATTACGGGAAGGGTTAAGAACACTACTTTTTAGCCAACTTTAAAAAAAAATGAGGAGGTTCTGAATTCGGTTAGTATGTTTTGAAGTGAAAACTTCTTTAGCGGCGTTGAGCACTTTTTCTGTAATGGGTATAAAATCTTAAACTCGCGTCAGGACACGTGACCTGATCGAAAAAGCGTAGGACGGATGGAGAATGTTGAGGTGACAGGTTGACTATGGTCTCGGTTGCTTAGCGACAGACTGTTGATAATGTCTTTTACTTGTCTCTTGTTTTATTGTCAATATATATTTTTCGATTCTCTATAATAACTAATGTTTTCTTATATCTTATTACCTAACTTAACGTTCACTTTAATATGGTTTGTCATGTTTGTGTACGATAGCGCAATAAATGAATATTATATTCTACCACATAAATGATAGTACTTTTATACTGATAAAGCAATTGGTGCAAAATTATTCCCTAACCATTCCAAAATATCAAACATGCTCAACGTTAATAATCAAGTTTTCACTTCTGCCGGCACTCCCGGAGTGCAACCCGTCTTTTTTTTTATGTATGTACACCGATTATGGTGAGATCTCTGGTCCGATGTACGTGATTCTTTTTTTAATCTATACTAATATTATAAAGCTGAAGAGTTTGATAAATATTTAACAAGAAAATATACTAGAAAAAAGCAACTAGTCTCATGTCGCCCTGACGGGGAGAGTTTGTTTGTTTGAACGCGCTAATCTCAGGAACTACAGGACCGATTTAGAAAATTCTTACACCATTAGAAAGCTACATTTCTCCCGAGTGACATGGGCTATATTTTATCCCGATGTTCCCACGGAAACGGGCACCACGCGGGTAAAACCGCGAGGATCCGCTAGTCGATGCATAAAATGAATAGTTGTCATTTGGGCCCAAAAAAATTTGATAAAATACCTTAAAAACCGATTTCAAAAGCTAAAACACAAAAAATAAGCCTATTGGAGTCGGTGCCAGCCAATGCATGCTATTTTGAGCTCCTATTCTTTTATTTTACTTGCCTTGGCAGGCCTGGCACCGACACCAAATGGCTTTTATGCTTTTTTAGTTTTTAAGTCGGTTTTCTAACGTTGTTTTTTTTAGTATTATAGAGCTACGAGTGTCTATAAAAGCCGTTCATGTTAGGGCCACAGAGTACTCAAATAAGTTTTGCTGTAACATAGCCATCTTCTATTACCTAGATTTTGACAAGTAAAGACGTTAACGTGTGATTAGCTTAACATATTCTCGTCATGTGGGTCCTGCGGGCCTACCATTATCTATTAGAAACCATCATGTCATAGGAAGGTTTTGTTTGCGTTTGTTTTTATTCAAGTTGTCACATTTGACACACTGACACACTTTGGCGGCGATGATTGAGCGAAGACGTCACACAACTACCGTCAAAACACAAGCTAACTTCAAGAGATTGGTAGTGTGAAATAGCATGAGAAAGCATAACATAAAAAATAACTATTATAAATTGTATAAGAGGAAAATATTCTAATAACTGAATATTAGAAAATTTTCCTCTTATATTAAATATATTTCAAGATTGTAGATTTGTGGTTGGCAAAAACATGTTCCATTGTAAATTTTGTTGTTTCTGTTAAAGCTGATGTTTCTTGCGGCCGTTCTTCTTATCAGTTAAAAGATGTCCTGAATGGTAGGGAAAAAAAATTTTTGACTATTCGAAAGTACTTAGCTATAAGTCTATTTGAATAAAAATCTTTGACTTTGATTTTGACATGGTAAGATTTAAACAATACTGCGCTAAGAGATGGTGGTAGACCCTGGCGGCGATGCTTAAAATTGCGGGCAAAGAAAATGAAAATATTCTTTATTCATCTGAGAATACTTCAATTAGGTAAATTTTAAATAGAAAAATATTGGAAAAAATTAACTCGGCCACAAGTGAATTCTCAGAAATAAATTATTGGCAGTTGCATCTTAATCGATCGTTAAACACCTGAAAAGAAGTTTCTTTCGAATGCAAGGATATTCCTAGCATTGATGTAACAACGCTGGCCTACAGCGTATTAAAAATATAAAAGTATTGGAGAATTTCGACGGTGGTTCGCAAGTCTCGGTAGCTCAGCGGTTAGAGCATTGGACCGGATTTCCAAAGGGCCGAGTTAATTTTTTTCCAATATTTTTCTATTTAAAATTTGCCTAATTTAAGTATAAAAATAGCATTGAAAAATGCAAAAATTACAAAATCATCAACTGAGAATATCACAGGCATTTTTGAATTGTCGGTTTTGCCCTACCACTTCATCTATTATTACTATCGTTTCAGACTCTTTTAGCAAATAAGGCAACAATGAAAGGTTTAAGGAAACTCTTTTTCAATGTTTTTTTGTTCAGCATTATTGTGTTCCGAGTAGAGTTAAGATAGACAGCTCCTCAGTGATTACGGATTCCGGGCCTACGAGTGTCGACAAAGGTCACTCATGCCAGGGTTGCAGACCAAGACAAATCATGTTATATGGGATAATAACCATTATTTGACGTGACGTCAAAAAGTGTATGAGGTATTGAGCTGAGTTCCTTCTTACTGGACGTAAACGGAATTAAATGTTACTACACATTTTTTTGATCCTTCGACCGAGATCCGAATCCTTTTTTGAAAGTTTTTGTGCCAGGTGTGATCTGAGCATTACATACGTTGTGCTCTCCACCACAGAGACGTTAAAATCTTTATTGGAGACAATATTTAGACCTTATGTCACGACTTCACTCTCTGTCTTACATGAGAGCATGCCGGTTTGTGCAAGCATGCTCTCAGGTAAGTGCAAGAAAGCATATAATAATTTTAAATGTCTAAAATAAATCTTAAATCATGAATTATGAAAAACTAAATGGCCAAGTCACTACTGTTACATCAGGCCCAACAAAACAATTTTGTAACTTTAATAATATTCCCGTTGCAAATCAGTATTTATTAGACTCATATAACAATTTTCCACGTATGGTTTACACCGATTTACCGTAACCGCAGTCGGCTAATGATACTGTTGTTTCGCTATAGTTTATGCACTTTAATGCGCTATTTGATTCATTAAACTGATTAGTAGCGTTAATCAGAACTATAATGTAAGCCCTTGTTAAGTATAGATATCTGTTTGAGGGATAATAAGCAATGATTAATATCTATACAATATACGAGAATTATTAAGTATCTTGCTGTACATTACCTACCATGTAGCTTATTATATGTTTTTATTAAAGGCAGAAAAAATGCAAGGAAAGGATTTGTATGTCTGGTACGAAAATAATATGTACAAGACATGTTGATTTTTTCTTATTAACCGACTTCAAAAATAGGAGGAGGTTCTCAAGTTGACTGTATTTTTTTTTGTTTTTTTTATGTATGTTCTACCATAACTTCGCCAGTTGTTAACAGATTTTTATAATTATTTTTTTATCTGAAAGAAAATGGTTTATGTGTGGTCCCATATAATTTTTACGAAGATCTGGCTAGTAGTTTTTTCATAATCTTGAAAAATATCAATCACCTTTTGGCAAGTAGTCGTTTACCTAGATGACATTGTTGCGTATGGGCTGATTTTTAGTGTTACGTACACTATGATTGGCAATATGTATGGCACATGATGTAACTAAATAAACTGAAAAAGAAACATTTTATAAAAAAAAATTCAAACCGACTTCAAAAAGTAAAATATAAAACTTTTGGAGTCGGTGCTAGCTAGCTAAGGCCAAAAAATATATAGTTAATAGAAGTGCAATGTAGAATGCCCTGGCTGGCACCGACTACAAAAGTTTTATATTTTACTTTTTGAAGTCGGTTTGAATTTTTTTTTATGAAATGTTTTTATCTTTCAATTCAAATCAATTTCCTTAAATTTCTAACCCTTCTGGGGTTTTATACGGTACTAAAATTGAAAACAATTAGCTAATGCACTTAAAACTGTAATAATTCATGCAGCAATAATATTTTTTCATCGTAGAACTATGTCTCATTACATTATTAAAGGTCTTCTCAACCCTAACATATTTGTTGAAAAAAACTGCGTTAAAAAAAACCGAATCAAAAACTAAAAGGCAAAAAATAAGCCATTTGGAATCGGTGCCAGCCAAGGCAAGAAAAATAAAAGAATAGGAGCTTAAAGTAGAATGTCTTGGCTGCCACCGACTCCAAAAGGCTTATTTTTTGCCTTTTAGTTTTTGATTCGGTTTTTTTTAACGCAGTTTTTTTCAACAAATATGTTAGGGTTGAGAAGACTTTTGCTTTTTAGTTTTTGAAGTCGGTTTTTTTAACGCAGTTTTTTTTTTACTTTTTAGTTTCTGTAATAGACTCTTTTGTAAACTACAGCAGAGTTTTTCTAGATTAGATAAGGTTTCATGTACATTATAAACAAAATTATGGTAAATACTGAAATGAACAGTCAACAATGAAATGAACTAAAAAAAATGCTACATAAAAAGTACTGGGTCAAACGAAACCAAATTTTTATGGGACCAATTGGCAACTATTCTGCATCGAACAGAACAAAAAAAAACAAACCGAATTGAGAACCTCCTCCTGTTTTGAAGTCGGTTAAAAACATCGTCAAAGTTCTACACTTACTCTAGAATACTCATTATACCCTGTATTTGCTTCGCAGAGCGTCGAAGGAAATTGCTCGAACTAATATTATGTACTTGGTCGTGACGTGAAATATGCTGAACGAATTTCAGCCAGACAACTGATATACTTGGCAAGCAGAAAATTGTGAATATCGCCAGACTTGTTTCATGTACTATGTATTAAACGGTTGGGTGCTAAAGAAGCTTAAATATTTTTTTTTTGCCTTTATTATATAAAGTAATATAAGATAAATACTTGACGGATGCCAGATTATAAGTCCTAAAGAATTAAAAAAATATATTCTATAGTGAGATATGTTTTATAACCTGGCTAAGCATTCGATTGTCATTGCGTCACCAAACGTTGCTAATGAAGTTAAAACATTATGGTGTCTGTGATAAGTCTGTTAGCCTTGCAATCATATTTGTATGAAAGAACTCAGAAAGTTGTCATTAACAAAACTGAGTCTACTGGAGCCCCATTTACATGGACGATTCCCCAAGGATCAATATTAGGCTATTTGCTGTTCTAAACATACATAAATTAATGATGTTTGAATTTTTGCAGTTTTCAATGCGATTTTTATACGTATGATAAATTTTAAATTTAAAAATATTGGAAAAAAAACAACTCGGCCACAAGTGAATTCTCAGATGTGGCTTTTTGCAATTCACTTGTAGCTGAGTTTTTTTTTTATATTAATTACTATCTGAAATTTATCATAAATACATAAATTACTTAGTCAATGTCGGCTACCTATACGCTTGCAAGTGTGATGTTCAAAAGAATTTAAAAAAATCAATTTTGTGTCAATAAGTGACCCGTCCAACCTCTTCGATCGCAGGCCAGCGCGCCATGGATGTCGTCGGACTCATATCTCAGATGAGACTAAAGGAATGTTCTGAATTTGAGTCCCGCCTAAGGTAAAGACAAATAGTTTTTTTTTCTCGTACGTATTAAATTCTTAATATCTATTCTAGTGTCTATCACCACTAAAAATCTTAGTATCTACTCTTAAGTGCCCGTCACTATATACATCTATTATTAAACTAAAATATGGTACTGAACAAGAAATATCTGCAGAAATTCTAAAACCCAACTGAGGCAAAGCCAGTGGGCGCGAATGCGGAATATATTCCGGTAAGTGCGACAATATAGGATTTCACAACGTCGCGAATGTATGGAAAATGAAAGAAAACGTGTTTGCGGATATCAAATAGGAGTGTTACTCCCACGCATGTTTTTCGACGAATTTTCATAGCCATTTCTTTTCTATAACGGGGAAAAGCTTGGCCTTTATCACAATTCATACTTCATGTTAATTAAGTAATGGTAATCTGGAGGTGACATCTGCCCGAAAAGCCCGTGGCGATTGGTGCGCGCGCTCGGCCTGCGATTGCTTAGGTTAATCAACTTTCGCAATGGTCGGGTGACCAAAAATTTACTATCTTGAGCCCCTCTGTGCTTCGGAAGGCACGTCAACAATGTCATGTCAAATGTCAGACGTCAAGATGACGTGCCCTCCGAGCTGCCGTTGGTCCCAGCTGCATTTACAATCGTTAAAATCCACCAATCCACATTAGGTCCGCGTGGTGGGTATGGTAAATAATAAAATATTTTTTATTTTCTCATCACAAACTTAGCATTGAAATAAAGACATTTATAAAACAGAATAAGCAATCTAAGTTTGTAAGAGACTGAGTACAAAATACCAGTGTTACAGAACAGGTCACCGGGCTCCCACCACCTCGAACCACATTATTACTGATAAAAACGTTATATAATAGATGTTTTTGAGAGAACATGAGAAGATTAATGGCTAAACAAAAAAAAAATAATAAGAAAAATTAACAAAGGTAATTTTTTTAAAAGAGTATTTTTAAAACAGTATCCTTGATTATATGATCAGTTCAATTCTACTTAATCGCACAACAACAACAACATAAAAACGTTAAAGTTATCAGGTGTAACACAGTCTTATAATTGTGAATAAAAGTCAATTGACCGGCTTGGCGGCATTAAATAGTGAAATGACTTATACGGGGGGCTATTACCTAAAAATTTGCAATTATCGCGCAGATACCGCGCGATCGCTGCGGAACGTCAAAATAAATTGGTATTACGTATATGATTGCTGGCTAATCGCTCGCTGATGGTTCGTATACTCTCGCGCTCCTAGGTTCGAGAGTAAGACGCCGCGTGTTGCTATGACTCTAGTGCCAATAACAATTTAGTAGCAATGACAGGAACTAAATGAATGTACATTGTAGTTCATCGTTTGTTCAGTAGAGGCTGCACAGTTGATACGTGACGTATAGGAATTATCGCGCAATTTCTGCTGTTGCGTTGCTGTTACAAAGATAGGTAATAGCCCCGCTGTTTGTTTATCTATTCATTTATCGATACTCGTAACTCGATAACGTGTCAATATCTCCCTCACACCAGAGGGGTAGGTAAGCAAGATCGTCCAGAATATCATATCATAATGTTATAGCGGTTTTTTCTATTCACGGACGATAGTGAGCGCGTTAGATTTTCGTATAGCGTTGATGTAATACGCGGCGAATCCGCTAGATGGCGGGTCGCTGATTGCAAACAAAAATCGATGCGTTCACGATCGACCGGGAGTAGAAAAAACTCACGCTAAGCACTCTGAAGACAAAGCTACGAAAAGATTAAAAAATCTACACTGAGCAAGAATATGGAATGCGCTTATGCGAACCGCTAAATAATGGAATGCGCTGCTCATGTGTTCCCCGATTCCTCAACCTTGGCCTCTTCAAGGCGAGGGTGAATAGGCATTTCCTTGGCAAGCATGGAACACGTTAGACCACATCCTGTTTATTAAGCATGATGGTGATCAAATGCCTGCCCAGTTATTATATAAAAAAAAACACTTTCTTACAACTTGCCAGAAAAGTGATTGCATATTTTTGCCCCTTAGTACAGTTCACTTTCCGCAGCCACACGCCATTATAACCAGGCAAGCAGTGCTACAGTAATCTCAATCCAATTTCTGCGACGTTTCGCATAACGCGCGCGTAATGCGTAATGGTTCGCGTCCGCCTGTACGTGACCGAGCATAAAGGTCGGCTCTCGTAAGGGCTCGTTCACACGGGATCTGTCATTGACACATGCATACCACACACTCACACCATTTATCTCTTACGAAGTTGACAGAACATTAAAAGTTTAGTTAGGGGGAATAACCGGTGGGACCACGGGTAATATGGGTAAACTTAAGTTTTCATGTATTGAGTACAAATGCCATGTACTACAGGTAAGTTCGTTAATATAAATTAGGAACAAAACCTAGACCCAATATCGAACCTTGAGGTACGCCAGTCACAATATTACCGGCACTAGAGTTGGTTTCTTTTGCCGTTACTATTTGCATTCAATTATTAAGATAGGATTTCATCTAAGCTAATTTTCTAAGCCTTTTAACTGTAAAACCGAAGTATTCTTTCATTCCCGATTAGTCAAAAACACGATACGTCATGACGGATGGACGTTCACATTGCGAACGTTTTTCACGATTTGTTAAAAATGACGAATATCTGAACATTCGCGATCAGTGTTTTGACGATCATGTTTTTTAAAGACGAAACGTGATTTAATACATGTGCGACGTCCGCGTCCGTAATTTTTCACGATTCGTGATGTGTGAACTGTAACGGTACCTGACACAAAAACTTGTAAGGATCGACAGCAAATGTATGACGTATTGGGCAGCGTAAAGGGGTTCGAACTTTTTTGTATAGAGGCTGGCCTCGTCGAAATCCGTAGTATGAGTCGCCATTTTGTTTTTTTTTCAAACTGACGTCGCACGATCATACCTATAACTATAAATGAATAGTTTTTTTTTCAAAATGCCGGATTTGTGACGATACCAAACTTTTTCATCCTATAATTTTTTTGATGACGATTCGAATACTTTGTCGATACTATTTTGAGTTTTTCGTGATATTTTAAAAGCATTGCCGTCGTCAAAAAAAAACAACGAATCGTGGAAAAAGACGATTCGGCAAAAAACACGAAACGTCCTAGTGTGAATAAGCACTGACGCGTAATGTTTCGAGTTGATACGTGTTCTGGACGAGCTGTTTCCCTGATCTATGTTATTTTTATGGTCGTTATATTCTTTTGGAAATGGGATTTTGTATGAAGATTAATAGTCTGTAATTTTATGACTTAGGTGCGTGCGTACTCTAGAAGTCGTGGGTTCGATTCCCAACCAGGACAAAGAAAATAAATAAAAATACGTTTCATGCCTGTCCTTTCTATCAGTAAAAAGATCTCCGGTAAAATAACATGATTCAGTGGTGCTGGTATGAAAAACTTGCAATAAAATAATCCGAAAAAAAATTCTACTTATACATTTATTTTACGATTTGAATACTGTATTGCGCCACAGAAATATACAAAATCAAGTTCTTTTATGTCTTTCACTTTGAATTTTACACCCTTTTTATATAACAGTAACATAGCTATTATTACTAGAACATAACATATAACTCCCGTAATAGATTAAAACCAAATGTGTTAATTTTACGATTTGAATACTGTATTGCGCCACAGAAATATACAAAATCAAGTTCTTTTATGTCTTTCACTTTGAATTTTACACCCTTTTTATATAACAGTAACATAGCTATTATTACTAGAACATAACATATAACTCCCGTAATAGATTAAAACCAAATGTGTTAATTTTACGATTTGAATACTGTATTGCGCCACAGAAATATACAAAATCAAGTTCTTTTATGTCTTTCACTTTGAATTTTACACCCTTTTTATATAACAGTAACATAGCTATTATTACTAGAACATAACATATAACTCCCGTAATAGATTAAAACCAAATGTGTTAATATACCTATCCATCATCAGCCTGTGGACGTTCACTGCTGGACATAAGCCTCTCCTAGCTCACGCCTATTGTGGCGTTTATAGGAGGCTATTAGCCTACTGCTACCACGCTGGCCAGACGGGTTGGTTTGTTTTCCTTCTCTCGCACAGGTGTTCAATACATCGAGCCTCTTAGTCGACTCTTACGACATCCCAGGCATGTAAGGGAGTGGTGACACTTGTATTCTTAGGCCGTCACCACACGGCAGAATATACCCATATATTATACATACCATTTTTCATACAATGAACGAACATTTTGCTCTAAAACTAAAATTAATGTGCGTATAACCACAGTATAAACTTAAGTAGATACAGTAAGTTGTCTTAGCCTTTTACTTGATAAAAGTATATCAAGAATAGATTAGCCATTGTCACACGCTTACTGCGTCCAAAACTTTCATTGCGTGCATTCGTCACCGCGTCGCATTTGAGACTGAGACTCTTGCCAAGTTCTCACCGAACCGAGGTGCGTCGGGTATTGGTCGCGAACGGACTTTTAGCATGAAGACCAAATACTGTGTACCTTGGTATAACCTCTTCTATTACTACACAGCAAATAAAACGGGTCACTGCGTTATTTTTGCATGCTCACTTTGAACACTTTTGCATGCTCACATTGAAGTCCAATATATACAAAAACCTGGTCAAGTGCGAGTCGGACTCGCGCACCGAGGGTTCCGTACAAACCTGTAGGTATATAAGTAAAATTTTTAAAAATATTTTTTATTATATGATGTAACTAAAAATTTACGGTTTTCGCAATTTTTTCTTTATCTGTACTATAAGACGTTACTTCGTATCAAATTTCAAGATTCTAGGTTCACGAGAAGTACCCTGTAGGTTTTGATTCCCGTGCGAGTTTCAAAAATTTGCGGCATAAAAGGCTGCTTTGGCTTAGAAGTTTGAGTTTTTCACAGCTCCAAGGGACAGTAGACCTGAGTATTAGATATAAATTTAAGTTTGATACCTCTACGCGTTCCTAAGAAAAACGGTCTTGACAGACGAACGGACGGACAACGAAGTGATCCTATAAGGGTTTCGTTTTTTCCTTTTGAGGTACGGAATCCTAAAAAGGATGTGAATTTCTGAAAAGATTTTTATGTCGATAGCAAGGTAATATGCTCAACTAAGGAATCCGCATGTAAAAACTGTAAACATTTCTCGATTTCTTAAACTTTCAGTGAAACGAGTGTTTAATTTTGCTTTCATATAAAGTTGTATGAAAGCGGATTAGTGAATTTGTTTTTCCTGTTTTGCAAAAAATCTTAAGGTTTTCTTGAATTTTTGGGACTTTTATTCGTAAGTCGAGCATTCGACTCATACATCGACATATACATTTTTACATAAAATGTTGATACTTTTTGAATAATGAGACTGTAAAGTGAGCGTGTTTGTATGAAAATAACGCAGTGACCTACTTAATTTGCCCGCGACGCGAGTGTATTTACAAATCTGTGAAAGAAGTGTCCTGAGTAAAATAGAAGACAATTTCTCCTGATATATCATTTATGTAACAAAAATAGCACGCCAACGTTTCAACAAATATATCGTTTAAATGTATGTCCTAAGGTTTTTCACAAGGCTACCTCATTTTCTCTTCATAACGGCCATGTAGCGGGCTGTGTCACGCGTCCTTCGTTATACGTGACTGGTTGTCCGTACACTATCTTATCATAAAATAAAAGGAAAATATAATAGATTATTTAACCATTGCTAAAATAGAGAAATTTTGCAAAATCCTTTTTTATTATGAATAGGTAAAAGTTTAGAGACGTGTATTTTTGCACGCATTTTCTATTTAAATTCTTGCAAAACTTGCAAGCTCGTTATTTTTAGCTTCATAACGCAAATTATTTTATATCGAATCCCGTCTGAGAATAACTTGTGAGCCAAGACGATTTTCCCCATATTTTTTAAATAAAAATTTATAACATGAAAATGCAAAGCTTAAAAGTCATGAAATATTTTACATTTAGAAAAGATTCTTCAATAAGACCATGTTTTCACTGAACATTGAGATTAGTTAGATTTTCATTAACTTAAAGTACTTATAATACGTAGGTACATCTTATGTCATCCGTGACCAAGGCTGTAAAGGTGCCGAAACGTCGGAAAAATCAAAAACCCACACACACACACATACAGACACACGCACGCGCACACACTCACCCTTTATCACAAACACACACACAGACACAGCAATACACACAACCACAGCCACACACACACACACACACACACACACACACACACACCCGTACCCCGATGGTGAAAAGGGGTTGGAGGACACACTCTCCAAAGTGTATCCTATAAAAGACCGACATACATGCAACTTTGCGACGGTGACTGGGGCTCTGAAGTTCCGCCGTGGCCAATGCTGAGTTTCCAATGAGTTTCCTGGCACGGTTTTCAATCGATTTCAAAAGCTCTAGCTGATAACCACTTAGCACTCTCACTACGCACTCTCAACCTTATAGCCAATGATACTGACGTGTTCTTTTGTTCGCTGAGTGAATTCATGCGAGCGGCTATGTTCACCATTTGTTATAAATTGAATCATTAAATTGTATTTTTGAAAATTATTTATTATTTATATTATATTCTTATTATTTGTTAAATTAGTTATTGAATTATTTGTTATATTATAACTTATAATATTTTGTTGAGAAATGATTAATTATTTTTATTTTTTTAATAAATTGAATAATATAGATTAATAATTTATAATGGCAAACATAATTATGTAATTGTTATTATTTTATTGATTAAATTATTAGTTACTCTATTGTATTGGGGTAATCCTGTAATAAAAGATGTAAAGCATAACCATCCCACAGGTGACAGCAGTACTTCATAGAGGGCCGAATCTGCGGTCTGTATAAAAGAAGCAGCTGATTCGGAGAGAAGTATCGCCTAGCCTTAGAGAGGACGCCCAGTTTCTTTGCAGCATATTTCGCAATAGAGTCGATGTACTCGCCAAAGTTCAGATTGGAAGACAGGCTTAGGCCGAGAAGTTGCGGATTTCGGTTATCGGCAAGGATACACCCTGGAAAGTCAGAGTCAGTTGGAAGTGACTCCGTTTAGCAGTGAATAAACAAGCCTGTGTTGTAGTGGCATTGAAACTGACAAGATTGGCGTTGCCCCAATCTGAGATGGCCTGAAGTGTCAGATTCATATGCTCGATAAGGGACTCTCGACAAGACTGGATTTCATCACTGATAGCCGTTGCAGTTGAGAAATATCTGCTGGTGTCATCTGCATACCCAATGGTATCAGATACCAGCAGGTCGTTAATGTGCAGAAGGAACAGTGTCGCAGGCAGGACAGATCCTTCGGGGACACCTGCATCAATTTCTTTTAGGTTGGATGTTTGACCATCCACTACGACTCAAATTGCGAAGGAAGTCAGCAATGCAAAAGCAAAGGCTACCAGAGATACGATCGCCAGTTTGGTTTTCGTCGAGGTCGTTCGACTGGAGATCTTCTAGTGTATGCCACCCATCATTGGAGTGGAGCGATCGAAAAACACGGCGAAGCCCTTGCTGTATCGCTCGACATCTCCAAAGCCATTGACAGGGTCTGGCATGACGCCTAATTTCTAAGCTGGGGAGCTTGACAGCATGACAGCCTAATTGCTAAGCTGGGAACCATTGAGGTACTTGTCCAGTTTTAAGTGAGAGGCGGTAAAAGCGAGTTTACACATGAGACAGTTCAGGTGCACAGTTTCGCAGGACAATTCCTGGGATTCCATCGGGACCACTGGCTTTGTTCACGTCTAGATTACGAAGAACTTTTAGAACCTCTTTGTTGTGAATCTGAGAGTCACCCATAGAGGAGTCAGCACGAGGTAATTTAGGTGACACTTTGCTACCGACTTCTAGACGCGAATTCTTCGCAACAAGAGAGGCAAACAAGTCCGTCAGGCTTCAGCAGTGGTGGAAGTGAAGGGCGACAGAAATTTTGTTCGGCTGCTTTGGCAAGGGACCAAAACTTTTAACTTCCAGATGGGTGGGAAGCAAGTTTAGCTCCGATATTTTTCTATTTAAAATTCAGCGAATAAAACCTTTCTGTTTAGGTATTTAAACCAAAGATCTGATACACCTGATGTGGATCCCAGCAGCCCTGCTTAAAGTATAGGAGACACGAGAATAGCGCCGAGGGCGAACGCGTGATGAGCACTTTCTGATTACGTACTCCATATTATTATGTTGATAAAGAAAACTATCTCATCCTGCGATGCCAATGACATATGTACCATTATTACATCGATGCTGTATGCAATTGTATCACTGCATCGCTAGCTACTGAATCGGGACTGATCCGCGTTTGTATTGCTGGTTTGAGTAACGCGTTTGTGTAAAGGTCGACGATTATCGATGTTGCACGTACGACTGTCTTGCTTCAAAACTTGATTTGTGTGAGGGGTCTTGATTATTTTATAAAAAAAAGAAAAAGGATTTTTAACAAACTCGAATTTTATAAAGTTGATACTTAAACGAAACATTTATTTTTCGTTTTCTATGCTTTAACAGCGAGAAGAGCACTGACCACTTATCACGGGGGTTGAACAACATTTTACGCATAACATAATTTGGAGAAGAGATCAATATCTCAGATAACTCTAAAACTATTTATCACTTAGGACTCAAATAATTAAGGAAAAATAATGGAAAAATCCAAGTAAAAAAACTGGAAAAGCCGAAAAATGGGCGGTGTTATAACACCTGTTAGGGCTAAGTGGGATATTATCAGCATCAATGGATAATGTTTAGTTTTCATTTCATTTCCTTCGTGCGTGCCTGCACATTGAAGGAAATGAAAATTAAACATCACCTATTAGCTTAAGAGTTTGCCAGCCAGTATATCTTCGACCGAGCTTTTTCGTATAGAAAAAGCTTGGACCACCCACGCGCATGAACATATATTTATCGTGAATTTTTTTTTTGTTCAAGACGATGAATCAGAGTTGTTTTGTTTTGTCTAACAAAATGACCACGCGAATGAAGTCGCGGGCGGCTGCTAGTTGTATTATTAAGACTGTAAAATAACTAAAACATGCGTATTTCCAAGTTGCCGCTTTTAATGACGTGTCCTTGAACGAGAGAGTAAAAGCAAAGAATACTAAACTATTACTATTGGTATTCCGACACAAAAAAGTTTATGAAAGATATTTCCACAAGACTGGAACTCTATTTTGAATCGCTCGTATGACTTAAGTCACACGCATGCGACTTAAGTCACGCGTCGCGAGCTTGTTTCACTCGCGCAAGCTTGTTTCACTAGACTGCAACGAGTGGGTGATGGTACTCGTTGTGGCCGAGCGATTCAAAAATACGGAAATTCGTATGTCGAACGAAATTCATTAGAAATAATAATATTAAAAAAATAAAATGAAAATGATGAAATAAAACAAAACAATGTAACAAGTCCAAGCTAGGCTATCTAGAAACAACTTTTACCTGTTTTGTGCAACCGTTTTGATTTGCAGTTTGTTTTTATTTGTGTTAATGTGTCATTGCTAAGGATATTCAGATATCCAAGTGTGCGGAAATCGTTGGTATCAATTACCGAACGCCGATTAATCACTGGCGAACATCGATACATCACAAATATCGGGCGGCAATCAATCTAATTCGATTACTGCATTGTCTGGCTAGTGGGCCGCAGTTATTAGAAAACTATTTGTAGGTAGGCATGATGAGGAAGTACAAAAGTTCGGCTTGGTCCAGAAGTACAAAACGATTGATCTGTATGTACTTCACAACTTGCAGTACAGTAACCTTGTAATGCGAGAAGTGTTATAATGTAAGTCCTTCCTTGCGAGTTGAAATTTGTTTACGGTTAGGATAACCATAAAATGAACTTTTATCTTAGTGTTTTTTTTTGTGATGAAAATTGATCTAGCCCATGTGTTTAAGGTCACTTTTCAATTTGACAAAAAAATAGCCCTTAAAGAGTTTCTTGCCGGTTCTTCTCGTTACAAGGTATCCCGCTGTAGGGTTTGTGAACCGATGGCGTAGCTTCTTTGACGTCATAAGTGCTTGTAGCAGCCTAGACTGAATAAATGATATTGAATTTTGAATTGAGTCAGTTCTAGGGCTCTATTTGACCACATTTGGGTCTTTGAAGTGTAGGTAGCTGGCTTATTCGCATCAACATGCACACATAACAATAACAATACACAAAAAGATTATTATAGACATTTTACACAAACATTACAAATTAACTTAAAATTACACATTTAACACAAAAATTGGAACAATAGGCTATTTGACAATGCGAAAAATAAAGTGTCAATTACTGTTATCAGTATAAATTATGAGTTTAAAAATGGTTTTTTTATTTACGTAAGTTGAAAATAATTATAAATTTATTTAAAAATCCGTAAATAAAAATGCATTTTTTAAACGTTTTGTCACGTGACACAAAACGCTCCTGACTCGTCGAGTTTATAATGACGTCACCTGCTTGTAAACCTCGTTTGCCTACGTATGTGGATGATATGCAGAATACAGGCGAGTGACGTCACCGAACCCATTGCAGCGCCATATTGTCAAAGTAGCGTTTTGGCGCGCTATTTAAATATTGAATTTTTAATTTGATATTTTTCAGCAAGTATGTACCAGAATAAAAAAAAACAACTTTTACTGGGTTCCTTAAACTCCACTACATAATATAAAATGGATTTTCAAAACCTGTCAAATAGCCTATTGTGTGCCGCAGCGATGCAGCGATACCTTTACTCCGAAAGTAAAGCGCTGATTTTCAGTTCCCACCCTGAAACATAAGAGCACGCAAAATAGTAATGTATTCAAAGCTCTTTATAGAATTAGAATTAATCATTAATTGGAATTGAAATATAACGAATAATTGACGATCATTGAATTGCTATTAATAATATACTTAATTTACAATAAACTAATTTATACATCACCTGCATCTGCAGCACGTATTAAATGTATCAATTATTCTCAATTAGTGCCGTGTGGTGACGGCCTAAGAGTACAAGTGTCACCACTCCCTTACATGCCTGGGATGTCGTCAGAGTCGACTAAGAGGCTTGACGCATTGAGCACCTGTGCGAAAGAAGGAAAACTTGAAACAAACCCTCTACCAACACGTCTGGCCAGCGTAGGAGCAGCAGGCTAATAAAATCCTATGAACGCCACAATATAGGCGTGAGCTAGGAGAGGCCTATGTCCAGCAGTGGACGTCCACAGGCTGATGATGTGATGTGATTCTCAATTTGAAAGTAAGCTATTTATGCCCTGAGCGGAAGGAGCTAATTTTGTATAGTTTCATACATTCCCTTGGGTAATCATGATAACATTTGATTTTGGAACGCCAAAATGACAACAAAAACTTCTACCAAAAAAGTTTCGGAAAAAAACAAAGCTGTTCAAGGCATAACTTCCTGCTCCAAGGAGTTTTTAACTATAAAATTGACACTTCAAAGAGACTACTCCTATGAAAAATATAAACATGGTTGTATGTGTCGGGGTCCCTAACACCAAGAAAACATTTGAAATTTCAATTATGTGATAATGTGCACTCATTCAAATATAATGTAATTGCTATCACTTTTTTCCTTGCTTTTTCGTGTCTTTTGTCTTACTTATCAGTAAAACATGGCAAATCATCAAATTGTGAATGTGTTTTGTCTTGACTCTTGGTCACAGATATAATGAAAATTATCATTGCATTGAAAATATCTAAAGAAAAAATCGGTGATTTTCACAGTAGGTGTATAAAGTAGAGTCTGCTCCTCGGGGTCAAAAGTGTCTTAGCCTTGGGCAGATTTGAATTTTTCGCTTCATTCAGGACTCTTACCATATTATAGAATAAATTAACATCTTAATTCCCTCGCTACGTTCGGGAATTAACTACAGAATCCTGAATAAAGCGAAGGATTCAAAGGAAAAAGACACTGCTTAATCCCCTTAGTGCATAAACTACTATTATTCTATTCTAAAAATTTGTTTATAACAGAGAAACAGGCCAACAGGAACCATAAACTTAGTGCTGGGGCCCAATTCTGCTAATGCCTAGTCACAATCGTATTCCAATGGTGTTTCAATAGTAGTCCTGTTTTACACAGTTCTTGTTACAACAGTGTACAAACACTAATATTGAAACACCACTGAGAGACGATTTTGACAAAAAATATGCAGAATTGACCCCCTGATAACCTACCAACAATCCATAATTTATGTTGAAAAAAACTATTTTGCGAAATTATTTGTTACGATGCATCATTTTCAATAGAAGATTAAACACTATGCAGGATGTATATTTAACCTTATTTTAAGTATTTTAGGCTAAATAGCTAAATAGTCGGCCATTAGACAAATTCAATCTTAATTAATAAATATAATAAATATTTCTTACACTCACACCAAATAACCTAGACCCAAAGTAAGCACTGTCAGGCTTGTGTTATGGGATATTAGGGTAACGGATTTAAATACATTTTATTATACATATGTAAGTATTGGGGGAAACAGTTCTGGAGTGGAGACCGCGATTAGGCAAGCGTAGCGTAGGGCGCCCTGCAAACAGGTGGAGTGACGACCTGCGAAATATGGCAGGCATGAACTGAATGCAAAGAGCTGAGAACCGGGCTCAATAGCGTCAGCGTCTACAGGCTGATGATCATGATGATGATGATGATGATATAAGTATTTATGTGTAGAAATATATATAATACATCCATGACTCAGGTACAAACTGCTCATATTCATCATACAAACGTTTGCCTCTACCGAGATTTGAACCCAGGACCTCAGAGTAGGCGTAGTACATCTTGAAATCGGTGTACGTACCACTTTACCACAGAGGTCGTAAATTAATGTTGCAATACTTGAATAAGTGGATTTTCTAATTTCGTATTTTTTAAAAGCTAAAAAATTGTTTAGCGCCATCTGTGCTACAGCTTTGGAACAACTCCTTTGTGGGAAAGTGCGAGCTTTTCGCAGTCACAACGAAAGCTGGCTTGCTTTTAACTTTTACTTGAGTAATGTTTGAAATCATAGATGACGTTGCTGTAAAATTCTTATATGAATCAGCAAAAGATTTTTTTAAGCTTACTAGTTTATATAAGTGTCTATCACAGAAAATAATACTTAAAATATTAATGTTCCTTAAACAGATGCAAATAATAAGAACTGTACAAAATATTTTTCACCTCACACGCTCTGAAAAGGAAATTTTGTAGATCAAAATCGCTTTTTGCGGCCTAAAAATATGTCATAATTCGTTCCGAATCGCACTATTGACTTTTTTGTTACATTTTATTCTTATTTTGAATAGCTTTAAATTAATAATAATACTTCGTTTTGATTTTATTATATTATTTTGGTTTATTAAATCATAAAAACAATAACAATAACTATTTGTTATAAAAAATATATTAGGCTGGGCGAGATTTCACAACCTATAATTTGATTTCGGACTGTGACATAAATATTTATTTTTAAATTGTCTTTGTCTTGTACCTCATGTCAGTATATTCCTACTAATAAGTAACAATATATTCCTACTTTAAATAACTTTGAATTAACTATAATACTCCCTTTTTTATTATTTTAGTTTTTTATATCATTAAAACAACGAGACTAAGGTATATTTAGATTAAACTTTATGTTTAAAGTATTTTTTACCGGAAGTTGACCGCGGAAATAACCATAAAATGTTCCTCGCTGTTGTGAGGTGAAAAATTGTGTGTTGCGCTCGGCAGAAAATTTTTTAGCGTCTTGTACCTTTGAAATCCTTCGCTTGCTCAGCTTTCAATAGAGGTAACTCGCCGTTAAGTAACCAACTTTCCAGCCTTGCATAACAAATAACTATTAAAGAAAATTATTAAGTCAAGATCGTACGCGCGGTAAGAAGTAGGTAGGGGCTGACATCATCACTCTCGTGGTTACAAGTTCCGAGATAAATTTCAAGATAAATTCATCGAAAATAAGGGATGTGTATAAAAACACTACAAACAATAAGGGATGTGAAAAAAAAGCAATGGTCGAATTATAAAAAGATGATAAAATATACACAACAGCTAGGTATCAGTACTTTTTTAACTATAAAAATTATCCAATAAATATTTATTAACTGTCGTCTTTCAGACAGGCTTCTTACTTTAA
Organism: Chrysoteuchia culmella; assembly: GCA_910589605.1. Lineage (NCBI taxonomy): Eukaryota > Metazoa > Arthropoda > Insecta > Lepidoptera > Crambidae > Chrysoteuchia > Chrysoteuchia culmella. The sequence continues at coordinate 15,920,697 of OU342665.1, forward strand.
TTCTTTCTTTACTAAAATAGCGAAATTTGCAAAAAAAACTTTAAGGATCCATAAAAAAAAATAAGAAAATCCTGTATAGCGGCGATACCCTAAAACGTAGGTACTCAATCCCTAGACACTTTTGATCTGTGTATATCTTCGGACAAAGTCGGATTTTACGTCATTTATTCAAGAACAGTTGGTCTGAATTGTATGAACTTTGCACATAGATAATTTATAGTCCGGATTGAAACATCTTAGAATACATTCATCTCGATGTTCCCACAGGAACGGAAGCCACGTGGCTGAAACTGCAGATGACCAATAATAATTTGTTGATTTGCGAAATAAACAAAATACGAAAAGAAACTAAACATAAAAAAATGTCTTATATAGTCGGTGCCAGCCAAGGTTAGAAAAGTAAAAAAATAGGAGCTGGATGCCTTGTTATGAATGTTATAGTGTGTTGTTTGTGTGCTTGGTGTTCATTAATTTATATTTTGTATTTATTTACAAAAAAAAAGTACGTTTATCCGTTATCTAGTATCCACAACACAAGTTCTTCGTGAAATTTAAGGCGGGCAAGATAATTGGTGTGATTGTATGCAATTATTTATCTATCTATATAGAATCTAGGTCTGCATTTGGAACACAATTTAATTTTAGTCTTTGATTTCCTGCTAGATAGTGTATCTTCGCCGACATTGCTACTGCTGCAGATCGAAGTGATAATCTAGTTAAGCACTGATAATAAACTTAAAAATTACAATCAATTTTGATAAACAGTCGAAAATAATTTGTGTTTTACCGTATTCTTAGAATTGAAAATGGTTTTATTTCTTTCGAGGTAGCTTTCCCCTTATATTTATTTTAAAAACAATAGGTAATTAGTTATTGTCCTTATTATGTATGTTTAGCAAGATCATTAGATAAATCGTTATATTGCGTAAATCCTAGGGATATTGCGAAAACGCGGATAATTAATTCCTGGCCAGCTACCACAATCTTATCTCAGTCTGACGCCATAATAACAATGTTTTCATCATTGTTGTGTACATATTGAGAAGTAAAAATTAGATAATTACCTAGAATAATATACAACACAAAGAAATAGTTTAAAACACATACACACACACACACACAGACACACCCATGCGAGAACCTGTAGAATCAAGAGTGAAACTTAATGTAATTAAATATATATACCTAGATAATAATATATTTGAAAATATGTCTTAAGTATAAAATAACTGATATTGATACGCGAGAGCGATTTCTCCTGGCACAAGTGTTTTCACACTTAAAAGGAGGAATCAACCTCAATTTATTGTTAAAGCTTTATGTCTGATAATAAAACATTTTTCATTTTTAATTTTTGTTGTGTTTCAGCAGGTAGAGATAAGATAGCCAGTTCCTCAATGATTGAGGATTCCGGGAAAGGCTCGCTTCCATCTTCAACCTTATCAATTCTTAACATCAGGTATGATGGACGTGATCCTTGGAGATCAAGGTTCATTCTTTTTCTATATCCACACTTAAATCCAGAGTGGAATGCCCAAGAGTTCCAGGTAAGTACTGACACATAAACCGCAATATAATTTTTACGGCTTTATTTACATGGTTTATAGGTCTACGATTCATATAAATATCTATTTAACTTCTTCTCATCTCATCACATTTCAGTACTCTTGACCTGACCCTAAGAATTCTTAACTTTGATTTTGCATACTTCGCATTAACAATTTAATTTTCACCTCACACGCTCTGAAAAGGAGGTTTTGTCAATCAGTTTAGGCGAATTTTCACCTCACACGCTCTGAAAAGGAGGTTTTGTCAATCAGTTTAGGCGTAGAAAGTTTTCATTCTTATTCATCATCATCATCATCATCATCAGCCTGTCGCAGTCCACTGCTGGACATAGGCCTATATTATTCTTATTAATAAGTAACAATATATTCCTACTTTAAATAACTTTGAAATAACTATAATACTCCCTTTTTTATTATTTTAGTTTTTTTTATATCATTAAAACAACGAGAATAAGGTATATTTAGATTGAACTTTATGTTTAAAGAGTTTTTTACCGGAAGTTGACCGCGGAAACAACCATAAAATGTTCCTCGCTGTTGTGAGGTGAAAAATTGTGTGTTGCGCTCGGTAGAAAAGTTTTTAGCGTCTTGTACCTTTGAAATCCTCGCTTCGCTCAGGATTCAATCTTTGAATCCTTCACTTGCTCAGCTTTCAATAGAGGTAACTCACCGTTAAATACCCAACTTTCCAGCCTCGCATTACAAATAACTATTATTATCATTACCCGAATGAACTTATTTCACAGAAAATGCCATAATTATATGTGACGTCAGAATATTATCACTTTTCAGTGGAACGACTCAAACTGATCACAATCTTATCTGTGTCGATGTTATTGATCGTCAAAACATCCTCATTAGTTTATCTTGATTATAGTTACGTTTGAATTTTATTTTTAGTTACTAGCTTTGATAGCATACGAAGTTGACATTCGATTAAAATTGTATGGATGATATTTATAAATAAAAATACATAATATTATCAAGCTTTGATCCCGGATTTCCTTACATACCTACTTCACTAGCTTTATTAATATTTAGTATTTCCATAGAAGCTCGTTTATTCTTCAATATTTAAGCGCAGTTGCATGCGACTGTACTCCGTGTTAGTGATAGAAACCATGAAATTTTAAACTGTTATCTCTCATTTTTTTAGAACATCCTTGATTTGATCAACATCAATTGAACAACTTGTGTCAGTAATAAAGTTATTTGACATCAAAATACTTTTAACTGATTCCGAGATAAGTAGCTTTTTGCTATTCAAAAATTCCTCCAGAAAAATACCGTTGCATAATTTGAAATAAATAAACAGACAGGTTGCTTTGAGAGTTGAAGATGCGAAAGTAGTAGTATAATTATCTCCTTCCTCCTCAACTACAAAAATGTTTTTTTTTTGTGTTCATTTTTTATCTGCAATCTGCCCCAGCCATAATCAGGTAGGTTCCAAAGTAGTCAGGTTGTAAGTGCCACCTGGCACTGTAAAGTTTGTAGGATCAACTTATTTGATCTAGTTCCAGGATTTGCCATCTTTTTAGGCGTTTTATGTTTTCAGTTTCATTGAGGGGTTTTTTGTCCAATTCACATTCACTACAAAAAGGTGTTTCAAAAATGTTTAATTACTAAATAGACTGTTCTTTTTTTATGATTTTTGATTTTTTGCATTTTTCAATGCTATTTTTATACTTATGGTAAATTTTAAATATAAAAATATTGGAAAAAATTTACTCTGCCACAAGTGAATTGCATTGCTTTGTGAGTGCATTGGACCGGCCCCATGATTATGTAACTTGATTCTATCAATGAAATTGCTTGAATTGAAAGATTGAAAGTGCAGTCACATTGCTGCTTTAGTAAAAATCGATGTGACAGCTATCTTACTAAAGCAGCAATGTAATTGCACTATCAATAAATTTCAATCAAAATCTGTTAGCTACAGAGTTAGATAATCAACTAGCTGATTTCCAAAGGTCGGGATCGTTTCCCATCTGAGAATGTAATATTTTTTGCATTAATAAAAAAATATTATTATTTATTATTATTATTATTAATTCACTTGTGGCGGCGGTAATTTTTTCCAATATTTTTCTATTTAAAATTTGTCATAAACTAAGATTTTTAATGTTGATACGTTTTCCTTTGAAGTACCTACCTAATGCTAGACGCTACCAATTAAGTAGTATTGAAATAATAAATTCTTTAATCACAATAGGAAAATCAGACCATTCCTATGATAAGATACGCACAAAAATCATTTAATAAACCGATTTGATATAGAAAAGCAAAGATAAATGGATTCTTTATAAATTAGAAATCGTAGACTTCCTGTTCAGTATATCGGCAATAAACTAAGTCATCATGAAGTTGGCTTGGGCGTTGATTCCGTTACTCTTTGTGGTGGGGAGTTTCGCTGAAGATGAAGTTGATGGATTACCTTTGGCTGATCAGTGTGATGAACAAGCGTGCCAGTTGCCGGACTGCAGGTGTTCTTCGACAAATATCCCAGGAGGACTTGCTGCTAGGGACACGCCGCAAGTAAGAGATTTGAGTAAATCAAGTCTGATTTACAAGCTTCTTATGCTAGTTCAGGGGGCTAAATCTTCTCCATGTGTTTTTTGCTTTGTGTAAGTGTTATGTGTTGCCAAATATATCACCAAATTCTATTCCATTTTATTATTCTATTCTAATTGTCTAATTTTAAAATATATCGCAGTCCCTTTCAATTTGACAAAAGGCCAGCTTCGCACCACAACAATTTGACGTGTGATAGGAATTGTGATCGGCACGCGTTTTGAAAGATATTGAATGAAGGAAAACACACGAAAATATCTTTTAGATATTAGAGAAGTGTCAATACAAGTGTATGGCGAGTTAAAAATGTAGTCTCACAACACGTGTTATTACGAAAAGAATTCGGGTGAAACTCAACATAAGTGTAAATTTTATATTATTCGAAACATCATTGGTTCCAAATGTTCCAAATCAATTGCAGCTCCAAGTTACACAATTCCATAAATCGCTATCACAATCACTAAACCTTTGAAAGGGATTGCGATTGATTTTAAAATTAGACAATTAGGGGGCAGTTTACATTTTCTCTAAGCCTCTGTAGCAGTCGTGTCGTGACGTGACGCATTTTCTGACACGACCCGAAAAGGCAATTCAATAATACATTCCACTTGGTTTTGAAAATGTTTGGCGATACCTACCTTGTTTTTACCTTGTCTAATGTAAAAGTTTTGATTTTCGAGTTAAGATTTCAAAAGACGGTGGTAAAAGTCTTGTTTCAAGTGAGAGATACTTATTTCAAGTAAAAGATACTTATTTCTTGAAATAAAACAACTTTTACGGATATCAAACGCACTATATTTCACGAACTAAGTTGTAATTTATGATTTTGTAATTTTTGCATTTTTCAATGCTATTTTTATACTTATGGTAAATTTTAAATAGAAAAATATTGGAAAAAATTAACTCGGCCACAAGTGAATTCTCAGACTGGAATCGAACCCGCGACCTTTGGAAATCCGGTCCAATGCTCTCCCTCAATCGATTCCCGTCTGAGAATTCACTTGTGGCCGAGTTAATTTTTTCCAATATTTTTCTATTTAAAATTTACCATAAGTTGTAATTGTCTGTATTTAGGTTTTTTTTTGGGGGTTTTTGATTTTCGGCACCTTTTCAGCTGCTGTGGTCACGGGATGACTGGCTATTTAATTTAATAAGTTTACCCTCGAAAAGTTTTTTTTTCTTTAGATACGGTTAGACATTTACTATGCCAAAAATTATTATTGATTTGATATTTCGATTTAATTATTATTTTAAATGTTTATTATTAACAAAAGAGAAAACTAATGACCTTCGAAGAAAGAAGCTGCCAAGTAAATTGCAAAAGCGGGCCGACCTCTACCTTTATAAAGAAAATTAAGATACGGTTATCTCCTTTTGATAATTATCTACAAAAATAGCAACCGTATATTTGGGTCTTACAGTACGTGATTTGGGTTTAGACTTTAATTTATGGATAATAGGGTCCCAAGCTGGTGGTATCTTCCACCCATCATTTCTATTGAAATTTGGATATTTGGTGATTTCAATAGCCTCACGTAGCATTCTGGGGACGAATTTTTGTTCCCTGGCGAGGATATGTGGCTTATCAAACCTGACATAGTTTGCGGCTCCCTCAAAAGGATGTTCACACACTGCAGACTTGGTTTCGCGCTTATTTTTCACGTCAGCTACATGTTTCCTAACGCGGGCCTATGCATCTCTTTGTTTGCCCGATGTAGGAGAGCCCACAGTCACAATCCAGTTTGTGGACACCTGCAACTTGAAAGGGTACGTTGCACTTGACTGGTGGTAGGAATTGGTTGATCTTCTTGGGTGGCTTGAAGTAAGTATTAATAGAAGCACGCTTTAGAATTCTTCCAATCTTGTCAGTGACGCCTATCACATATGGTTGAATGGCAGGTTGACGTTCTTCTGTGGCTAGTTTGGCGCAGTTTCTGTGACGTCTGCATGGTACTTGCAATTTGTTATTTCTAGTACTTGCTCGACATGTCGAAGCTCAGCGGTCAGGTGTTTTTCGTCACAGATGCCGCGAGCTCTCTGAAACAAAGATTTCCCTACGGTAGCTAACTGTGAAGGATGATGGAAATACGGTCAATTACAACTTAGTTCGTGAAATATAGCGCGTCTGATATCCATAAAAGTTGTTTTATTTCAATGAACAGTACGCGCCAAAACTTAAGATGAACATACTTATTTCTTGTCCGGCTCGATTGTGCAGTGGAATTCTGTTATTGTTTGATCGCTTTGGTTAGATTCATCTGACAACGGAATCCACGGATACTTTTAGTGTCCTGGTAGCTTTTATACGATTAAGCAATGGTTTAATATATTAATAAGTGAACTTAGTACTTAGAACCTGTGAAGGATTAGATTCGGAGTATAAAGGGTCTGCCCCTGCTAAATGTTTAATGTAACCGACTGTCAATTTTATGTTAAACGATATTTTTTATTTCCAGTAAAACCCTTATAGTTGTAGGTTGCGCAATGTTAACGTAATAGTTAAATTAAAGGTAGGTAACATGGTGCAACCCACAGTTAATCTTGATGTAGCTTCTAATATAAATAAGTTAAGCATGTTTCTAAAAACAAGACAATTCAATATAAAATATCTACTCGAGATCTAAGATAACTAGCGTTATTTAATGATTGGAAAATCCCCTACCGAAAGCTGATAATGTCGTAATAACAAGTGGAAATATATATTTTTTGCAACTTCTCTCGACGGCGTCCGTGATAGAGTGGTACGTATACCGGTTTCAAGGTGCGGCCTATTCTGGGGTCCTGGGTTCGAATCCCGATAGGGGCAAATGTGTTACAATTTCTTTGTAACGATCTTTACTGAATTTGAGTTTGAGTCAGACTCAGTACAAAACTAATTAGATTATTATTTCAGTTTGTCCTCGTGACCTTCGATGATGGCGTGAATATCCTGAACATCGAAACCTACCGCGATGCTCTATACGGTCGTACGAACCCCAACAATTGCCCAGCCGGAGCCACATTTTACGTCAGCCATGAGTACACTAACTACCAACTGGTCAACGAATTGTACCGCAACGGTTTTGAGATCGCTCTGCACTCTATCACTCATAGGACACCTCAGACTTTCTGGGCCGAAGCTGACTACGAAACGATGAGAGGAGAGTTCGCTGACCAACGAGTTCAAATGGCTCATTTTGCCAATATTCCTATTGAGACCATTCAAGGTAATTGAATCATCTCACACATTTTGATCGATCTTGTATTGTTAAAGTTTGGTTTTATGTTTTTTTTTTTCATTTTGTTCATAAAAGTTCTCATCTAACCATTCAGAGAAGACCCTGTTACTCAATTTACATCTAGTGACACTAAACACGCTTTTAAAGTCTCTTCCTACTTTTAATTCCAATCCAACATAGAAAAAGAAACCAAAAAGCTCTTACTTTCGAAACCTAATATTATTCAATTTTGGTGATCGGAATACTATACAATGATTGAGATTTTTTCCCGATAGTAAGATTTCCTGTTAGAGCTTACGTACTATAGTTTTATCTTTATTCCAGGTGTGCGAATGCCCTTCTTGCAACTAGCCGGTAACGCTAGCTTCGAAGTCATCAAGAACTCTGGCATGACATACGACGCCTCCTGGCCGACCACCAACATCATCAACCCTGGCCTGTGGCCGTACACCTTGGACTACGCATCTACTCAAGACTGCGCCTTTCCACCTTGCCCTAGCGCTTCGATCGAAGGGACTTGGGTGCTTCCTCTTGTTACCTGGAGGGACTTGGCTGACAATCCATGTGCTATGGTGGACGCCTGCCATGCACCGTAAGTGTTATTGCTTTTCAATATTATTGAAAGAAGTTTAAAATTTGTTGATAGCATTTATTTCTTCTTCTTGTCGGTTAAAAGTCTTGAATGGTAAGAAAGAATTGACGATTCAAAAGCGTTTTACTGAGTCTATTTCAATAAAGATGATTTTTATTTCATTTAGTTACAAGATATTAATTGTATGCATTTTCTTTCGAAGCATATTGATCACCTTTTTTGAGTGTTTGATTGATTGATTGATTGAGTGTCGGCTAGTTTTTCTCAAACAAGCCCACTGGATAATCATATAAATATGCCTAAAAGATTGTTGTCATATTCAGGTCTGAGATTCTTAGAAAGCATTTATTCATAGTAACGAACTTACTCACTTACTCCAATGACTTAGTGACCCAATAAGAGTCTGGGCGTTCGACACGATGTGACGTCATCGCTCCCTGTCCAATATGTAATGCCACTCAAGAGCTCACCATGGTTAGCACTTAGATATTTTCTAGTCGTAATCAAAGACTGCAAATATTTTTTAAGTTTCTAATCCTCTTATTGGTTTCCAGCCCTGACTTAGAAGATGAGGATGAGTGGTTCAAGTTCATCAGCAACAACTTTGAGAGGCACTACTTGGGCAACCGCTCCCCCTTCGGCTTCTACGTCCACGAATGGTTCGTCCGTACCTACCCCGCCGTCAACAGGGCTTTAGTCAGGTTTTTGGACACCATCAACCAAATTCCGGATGTGTTCATGGTAAGAATCGTACTCCTGCATTTCTGCTATTATTTTCTTATAATATAAATTTACTCTCCCATTGATTGGTTTGAATATCTTGTGTTTGTCAAGGAGATAATTTTTTAAAATTCTTTTAGTGCAAGTAGCAAAGTTGGTCGTTTGCACCTTTTAATTTGCAATTTATTGTTTGCGTAATTTATATTAATATTGGTATTATAAAAGTCATTGTCTATATTTGCAAAGGTGTTCTTCATATCATCTTCCAATACGAAACCAAGATTTTTTACAGGTAATTTGTCGATCAAGTTCTAATTCAAGTATGGTGTGATATGTCATATCATGCATGTTAATAACTTGTTCTAAGTTGTAGAGTAACCTTTTCTCTTCAGCCTGTAGCTCTAGCTCGCTTTTATCGACACTCATATCTCGATGGCGCGTCACTCTCCTACTCACATCTTAACGGGGTAAATGAGACAGGACCATGCGCCATATCATGCGTGGTGTGATATAGACGTGTTGTGTTATCATCTGGCCTATAAATGAAGGTTTAAGAATTATTTTTCTTTTGTTTTATAGGTTAACTCCATTGACGTTATCAACTGGGTGAAAAACCCGCAGCCAACAAACGTGTACAGAACCAGAAGTTGTCCTTTCCGCCCCCCAACCTCCTGTGTGCCCAATAGCTGTGGACCTCTGGCAGCGACCCATACGCAGGTCAGTAGTGTAATGTCTTTATTCCAAGAGCTTATACTGTTAGTCCTACTAGTGGAACCAGGTGGAAGTTTCTTTCCAAGAAGTTCAACTTGTAATCCACAATTCAGAAATCGGCCGAGTAGAACCTTGCTAGTTCTTCACTTCACAAGGTCTTTATTCGTAGAGGTTCTTTACATTATTGCAAGAAATAATCACTTTAAATCATTGTTAAATAGTCAGATGGCGCAGTGGCGCTAATTTAAATAATTATGTTGTAAAAACTTAATAAGATAGACTGCCGGCCAAAGTCAAAGTATAAAAGTGCCACATAGGTGCCTTGCCTGGCACTTACATTACTGACATAAAATATAGAATCACAAAATAATATAATTGTTTCTTCAATAATTTTGTCCTCTATTTCCAGGAATCATTCTGGATGACTGCCTGCAACGTTTGCCCCAGGGTGTACCCATGGTTCGGAAACCCGTTGGGAATATAAAGAATTAAACTTTATCCATATTACATAAATTAAACTGTCAATACGTTTTTTTTTAATAAAATGTTTACCATAACTGTTATTTAAAACTAAAGCTACTACTCTACTATCAAAAAGATGTCCTTCGGGTCTACCATCATCTATTACAAACTTGGACGAATTAACCATTAGAAACCATCATGCCATAATGTTTTGTTTGCGTTTGTTTTTATTGAAGTTGTCACATTTTGTCACACTTCACACTTTGGAGGCGATGATTAAGCGAAGATGTCACAAAACCCTCGTCAAAAAACTAGCTTCCTTTTAGAGAGTCATAGTACGAAATAGCATAGTGAGATTGAAACAACACTGCGCTAAGAGATGGCGGTAGGCCCCCAGAACACGCCTTGGCAGTCCGCAAAGGCTGAGAATAGGCGATTGCGTAAAGTGACACTTGACACTACACTCGACTCGACACTCAACCCTCGACACGTAACACTTTACTTTCAACACTTGAAGCTCGACACTTGACACAAAATTGAACATTATCATACACACTGATCAGATAGGTGATTGCGGAAAGTGATTGTATTCATTTGCTGGTTCATATTATATGTAGGTAGGTATAAGTGACCTATCTGACCTGTCACTTTGCAGTGCGTCGCAACTGCAAAGTGATATCGATGCGGCTCACCGCGTAAATCGCGCAATCCTTATGGATTGGAGTGAAGTGAATCGGCTTCCATTTAATACTTGTAAATGTAAAATCACGACATTTGCGAGTAAGCGCTGTCCAATAAATGTACGAGTATAATTTAGCTGACGCACCCCTAGAGAGGGTAAGCGACATTCGTGACTTAGGAATAATGTTGGACTCTAGACTAGACTTTCACAACCACGTGACACTTATATGTAAAAGTGCTAATAAAATGCTTGGCTTTGTCTTACGCATATCGTATCAGTTTAATGGAGTGGGAGTTGCTATGGTACTTTACGATGCGTACGTACGTAGCAAACTTGAATATGGTGCCATTGTATTAGATATGAAGAAATATGAAGAAAAGTATATCGTCAAGATTGAACGCGTACAGCGTAAATTTGCACGGTGGCTTTACAAGAGGGAATATGGCTATTATCCATATCTGTATCCCTCGCTATTTGTATCTGGAATGGTTGGGTTAGATACCCTGGAACTAAGAAGGGTTATGCAGTTGTTTATACACGATTTGGCCATCATACGTAACAAGATAGATAGTCCAACGATCTTAAGTAAAGTAGAGCTATTGGCTCCCAAGATACGGAGGGGACGCTGGCTCCAAGGCGACGTCCGCGACTTTTGAGGAGGCCCACAACGCGCACTAGCTACGCCGCGCACGCACCACTCTACCACTCGTGCTTTGCGTCTCATTGGAGATATGCTCGTTCACCACTTTGAGATCGATCTATTTGCAGACCGTTTGGCCAATTACCTATGTAATAAGGCACTAGTATACATGTGGTACCATAAAATGAGTTCCCTGGTTGTTTAGTTTTGAGATACAATGTATTTTGATAATGATTGATTAATATTGATTCTACTTATGTAATTCCTTTTGACATGCTGCGATTGTACTTTATTCATAGATGATTTTGACATTTATTATGGACATTTGTATTTTAATATTTCTTTATTCCATTTTTTTACATACTGCGATTATTTCTTAGTTCATAGATGATTTTGACATTTATTATCGACATTTATATTTTAATATTTTTCCCTAATCAATAATTCTTTTTGACATGCTGCGATGGTACCTAATATAGTTCATAGACGATTTTGACATTTGTATTCTCATGTTTCTTTGTTGTATTCTTTAATATAATTATTTTTTTACATAGTTCTCAAGATGCCCCTTTGACAAAAATAGTATTGTGTAAATTTTGTACCTATTTATCATTGTAATTTTTTTATATATAATTTGCAAATTTAATTTATTTTGGATTGTTACTATAGTTTTACGAATAATAATGTACTTATCCTAACTTGGTGGCGTTTTGGGCAAGTTTTGTAAGCCAGTAAGTACACTGTTTTTAATAAATAAAATGTAATTTCAAATTCCATACAAATAAGATCGGTTACGATATGAACTGTCAAATGAATACGATTGACTTTACGCCATCGCATCCCCGATTCCGAAATGAGTAGCTTATGCACTTGTGATACGGTATCGGTAGCCCTAGCATTTATCGACTCGATATAACTCGATAACGTGTCACTGTCCCGCTCACATCTTAGCGGAGAAGGCAAGACACAAGAAAACATAATGCTAAAGGGGTAGGTAAATAACACCCAAACAGAAGGCAAACACATATTTTCATTGAACTCTCGACCATGGCAGTTTCCAAATACCAAATTTCGAGTTGCTTAACAAGGTTACGCCTTACTATATATATTATATATATATATATATATATATATATATATATATATATATATATATATATATATATATATATATATATATATATATATATATATATATATATATATATATTAATTATTCGTCGTCGTCTATCTCCACAACGATCGGTCCTGCGCTGTCTGCATCCAGCGGCTTCCCGCGACCTTTACCAGATCGTCGGTCCACCTTGTCGGGGGCCCCCACGGAGCGTCGTCCTGTGCGCGGTCGTCATTCCAGAACCTTTCCGCTCCTGCGGCCATCGGTTCTTCTCGCTATATGTCGTGTCCCGCCCACTGCCACTTCAGCTGAGCAATCCTTCGAGCGATGTCAGTTACTTTAGTTCTCTTACGGATCTCCTCATTTCTGATTCGATCACGTTAGGAAACGCCGAGCATAGCCCTCTCCATTGTACGCTTGGTGACCTTGAGTTTTCTTATCAGATCCAAAGTTAGCGACCACGTTTCACTACCTTAAGTTATCACTGGCAACACACACTGGTCTTAGACTTTCGTCTTGAGACACTGCGGTAAGATTTAACGGAGCTTGCCGAATGCTGCCCATTCGAGTTGGATTCGACGGAGATCTCTTTCTCGAAGTTGGAACCTAACTGGATTGTCTATCTAAGGTAAACGTAGTGGTCAACAAGTTCGAGTGAAGTGTTCCCAACACGAACTGGAGTGGGGACAACATGGGAATTAGACATAATTTTCGTCTTATCCATGTTCATTCTAAGACCTACTCTTTGGGAAGCGCTACGGAGATCTTCGAGCATTGTGTTCAGGTCCTCCAAGGTCTCAGCCATAAGGACTATATCATCGGAAATTCGAAGGTGTTTCAGATACTGGCCATTAATGTTGATGCCAAGTCCTTTCCAGTCCAAGTGCCTAGAGATGTCCTCCAACACAGCTGTGAACAGTTTCGGAGAAATGACGTCTCCCTGTCTCACACCTCTCTGCAGTTGGATAGGATTTGTGCTCTGGTTCTGTAATCGGACCGACATGGTGGCATGTTTCTATAAGTACTTTTACAAACACGAAGTGAAAATGATTTGAAAAAAATAACGGAATAAAGCAACCTAAAACTTTAATTTTCTTATAATTTCAATTAAAAGAATACAATCTACGCGTCAAATAAACTGAAAATGCACAAAAGACTTCGCCGCCTTTTATGCAGCGCTTCTCGGGCCGGGCTTGTGAGTGGGGGAACTTGCTAAGACGGTCTTTCCTGACTGCGAGGCGTACTCGACCGCATTTTGTGATCCACTCGACGTGCTGGCCATGTCCTGTTCATCATTATTTTCGTCACTTTTTGCAACATGGAAAGTTGTGCATTATGTACATTCTAACCTGTTAAGCCTGTCCTTAGTTTAAACTTACCCGAAGAACAACCAAAAGAAAATTAGAACAAATAATTGATTAAAGAAACATCAAAGGTGATTTCATTTATTTATTCCTGTGTTTTAAACTGATCACCTGTCATGGGCGAAAGCGTGCACTCAAGCGCTTACAGCAAAGGACATATGAGAAAACTATAGATATCAAAATATGAATCAATTAAAGTTTGAAAATGAAAACAATAAGACAAAAATTATAACAAAAGCCATAAGTGTGCGATCACGTCAAATTTCGGACTTTCATCTGTCAAGCACTAAAACAAGTGTAGTTGTCGATGAAGAACGTAATATTCTTAAACTTTGTCATTCTAAAGTTATGACAGAGACCCCACGTTTGCATGTGACCCTCACAAACGCATACATAGGCCCCACGTTTCCGTATATGGGTTCATGAAGTAGTAAGTAATGAGTGCACACAGGTGTGAGAGGCCCCACGTTTGCGTGACATAATCGTTACTACGACAGAGGCCCCACTTTGCATGTATTCACTCACCACACTCGAAGAAAGCGAAGCAAGTTACAGGCGGTCATTAGCCACGTCACTGAGCCATGTGTTCGGCTGCAGCCTAAGTCTTTATGCCAAACGAGCCGGCCAACAGCTCGAGCTCGTAGCGCTGATGAGGCAACACACGTAGAACTTTGTAGGGCACGCGCATGCCGCCAACTTGCTGGTTCTGCGTTGCTTTACTCACGAACACTTGGTCACCCACGGCGAAACTGAATGGCTCTCGTCATTCCTTCGTTGACAAAGGCATCCTGACGCTGTTGATTAGCCTCCAGCAGTTTAGACGCCCGCTGTCTTCTGAGGGTCATAAGAGCTTCTCGGTTACGTTCGCAATCGGTTAGCGCCACGTCTCTTAACAGGTTCCTTATGGCCTGAGTCGCAGCATCAAATACCAACCAACAACTGCAGCGGCGAGGCTTGTGTCGTAGCCTGCTTAGTGATGCTTAAGGTGAGCTGCATCCTCCATAAGACTCTATTACCGACTTCGACGCGTAACATGTTCAAGACGGTTCTGCAGAACTTTTCTGCTTGACCGTTTTCACGGTGCATGCCCGGATTAATGAAATGTATTTGGCAACCCTGGTCAACATCACAGGCTTGAAACGCACTACTCTCGAATATTCTGCACCGAAGGATACTGCGTTTGTATATATGCGTTTTAGTTCATCGGTACCTTGCCGGTAAAGCGAGTACAGTAAACAAATTTTTGAAAACGAATCCACAATTATTAAAAGGATTTAAAACTGAGACTCCGGAAGTGGCCCCAGAACATCGGTAAGTAGTGTAGAAAAGGGGACATCTGGTTTAGTCCAAGATTGAATAGATTGAGATGGGGCTTTATGCACCCTCTTCTGAGATAGACAAACAAGGCAGTGACTAATATATTTTCTAACAAAAGGCCGTAAACTCGGAAACCAAAAGTGCCTTAATATGAGATCGGTAGTTCTATCAATGCCTATGTGGTCGTGGACATCATGGAAAATCTGGAGCAAGCTTAATCTGTTAGGGATGAGACACAAGATTCGTAGTTCTTCACCAGTAGGTGTAGGTTTGTAAAACAACAGTTCATTTTTTGCCTGCGAACATATAACATATAATCATTTTTTGCCTGCGAACATATAACATATAATCATTTTTTGCCTGCGAACATATTTTACTATATGTATTTTGGTCTAATTGCCCTTCCCTCAGTTTAACAATCAATTGTTGTGTCTCCTCGTCAGCTGTCTGAGCTATTTTAGCCCAATTGACAGGGTTATGAGAGAGTTGTACCGGAGGGTACATAATAGTCTGCGTGTTGCTTATTACAACCCTTCCTATACTCGAGAGTTAAAGTAAAATCTTGTAGGTAAAACCACTAGCGAGCAACCCTCAGAAGCAGGTCTTTGTTAAGCTAAGCCATTTTTAAGGAGTTACAATCCGTTACGATATTAAAGTTAAAACCAATAAGGTAATGGCGAAAATGCTGAAGGGCACGAACTACGTTTCCAGTTCGTAACTGTGATATTTTGCTTCAGCTACCTGAAAACATGTCTTGCTTCCGACAGGTGTCTGCGTGGACTACAACTGGCCATAGAAACTCTCGATCTTCGAATTAATTATTGTCATTTATCAAATAAAATAAAAATGTATGCTTACTCTTGGCCTCAGTCTGAAGATTTAGAAGAGAACTAAGATGAAGCGAGCTAGTATAGAAAAAGTCTATTTACTCGAGCTTTAAATATACCTGTATTGCAGGCACCCGGGAACACAGACGCAGGCATGGAATTCCACTCCCTGGCTGTACCCACAACAAAAAATGAGAAAAAGCTATTTGTACGCAGACATGGAATATCAACCAGGTAGGGGTGATAGCCTGCAGTACGTCTGGATTCCCCGTGGTAAAAAGGAGCTGGCGGAATGAGCTCACGCAACTCCACAGCACAGTCTCCGAAGTACAATCTATAGAATACCGACAATGAATAAACTTTTCGTCGATGGAGGAGACTGTGGAGCTTTTTCTTCACAAGTTTATCATCTCCAATGTGTTTTTTGGCTCTACTTTCCGAGTCGAGTGCGGCTAGCTATAGTATTTTGATGAATCATCCCAAAAGTGGGATCAGTATTCCATGCACGAACGCCTATAGGTACATCAGAATAAAGCATAGGCACACATAACACACATCCCGATTTTCTTACGGGAACGGGAACGAAGCATGTGAAACCGCGAGCGCCTGCTAGTAAGATCAATATTTGTGAAATTTTATAATTATAATATTATCACCGCATCTTTAAAAAACGGAAACGCCATTCTATTCTTTAGATTCCAGATATGATAACATTATAAGATAATTGTTTGCATGTGCATACCTTGGACTTCATATCACAATTCAAAAAAGATAGTAATTATCGTATCTAGATTGAAAAAGATATATAAATGTCATTAAATCCTTTTTTTGGCGTTCATTCGAAGAGAATCTGCCAAAATGAAGTGGACGTGGGTCTTGGTTTCTTTACTCCTTGTGACTTTAGCTGTTCAGTCCTATGCAGAGGACGAAGATGAGGACGAAGAGGAGGTAGAGGATGGGTTACCGCTAGCAGAACCATGCACTGCAGAAAATTGCGCTCCGCCAAACTGCAGGTGCTCCAGCACCGCTATACCTGGTGAGATAGCCCCGAGGAACACACCACAGGTAATTTATTATGTTAATATTTTTTAATTTAGCATTTTACAATGCTATTTTTATGTAATAAATATTAAACAAGAAAATATACTAGAAAAAAACAACTTGTCTCATGCCCAAGTCATGTCCATCCCATCAGAGCGACATGAGATAATTTGTTTTATCTAGTGTATTTCCCAAGTTATGTTTAGTTGGTAACATATAAGTATTATGTTTTACCAACAAAACTCAGATACGGCGAACACCTTCGCGTTATGTGTACTCTCTATAACATTCTATTCGATCCACTTACCCCAGAATACCTGAAATCCAGGTTTCAGTTTCTGGGTGACTCTCATCAACTTGATCTTCGCCCTAGCAGCAATCTTCTTTTAAAAATTCCTTCCCATTCTTCCGGCTTCGTCTCCTATTCATTTTCTCTTTCGGCAGTACGACTCTGGAACGTTCTGCCCCTTAGCACACGTAGTGCCTCCAGTAAGTTCGCTTTTAAGAGATTGGCCCGAGAACATTACTTTAGTTCTATACCTTAGCTTCGTCATCTCTGATTGATTAGTAATAAGTTATGTTGTGATATAATATTGTATTTATACTATAATATAGGTATTATATGTTATATGTGTTATATAAACGTAGCTTTAAGTTTAGTAGGTACATATGTGTAATGTGTTCAATATTGTTTATTTTAAAATCAGTTAAGTACTTTTTTATTGCCGCCTAGATATCTCTTACATCCTTTCCGGTTGACTGGTAGAGAATGCCTAAGGGTATTAAGTCCGCCATTTGCTGTATATGTGCAATAAAGATTAAATAAATAAATAAATAAAATTCGCAATTCAAAAATCGGGTTATGGCATTAGAAAGTCAGGTTGAGATTTTCGAAAAGAACGCACTAAATTCAGTAATTGAAATCCGTAACTTACCTAAGCAAATCGACGAGAGCAAGAACGGTCTGGTGGACCTCGTAAAGAAAATTAGTAAAACTTTGGAGTTGGATATTCCTGTCGAGTTATCAGATATCAGAGATATTTATCGCAATAAGTCGGAGACTGTGGTTGTGGATTTTACCACTGTTCGCACTAAAGAATCTTTAATTATTAACTATAAAAAATACAACAAGGCAAAGCGTGAGAGCAAAGAAGCCTTATTACACTCAGAACAGTTAGAGATACCTGGACCTCGTCGTCCTGGGGGCTATTCTCGCGCTGAAATATGTCGAATTCGACATTTTTATATTCTTAATTTCTTTATTAAAAATCTAAGTAAAATCTCTATAACTGTCAAAATCCTTTAATTTCAATTATCTTTGATAATCCTATAATGTCGAAGATTGCTTTTAGTGAGCCTTTAATACAGATTTTTGACTCCAAAAATGTCGAATTCAAGATGTCGAAGGCGCGAGAATCGGGCCCCTGAACCGAGTTTTCATTAGATAATCAGCCCAACGGGTTTTTATGGGTGAACGTCGTCGCTCGCTTCAAAATTATGTTTGACTTCGCAAGTCACATACGGGGTCATCAAAAAATAAGACAGTATTTCGCCGACGACGGAGACGACGAATATGTCGAGGAGGACACCATCCTAATAGAAATAGAAATCATTTATTTGCCACAAACATGGTACAGTCAACAGCGGCTACAGCTTTACATTTGCACTACGAAAACCGCCGCTATTACGAGCACCGTAAGGGCGCTCCAGGTCAAAGTGTAGAGCCGTAGCTGCTGTTGACTGTACAATTGTCTTTTTTTGATAAACGACCGAAAGACTCTTAGCCTTCATCATACCTGATGTTAAGTATTCATAAGGCTGAAGATGGAAGCGAGCCTCTCCCTTATCTTATCTTGTATGGCTATCTTATCTTTAACTGCCGGAACACAACAATGCTAAAAACATTGTTGTAATGGCGTCAGACTTAGATAAGATGGTGGAGACTTACAACAAGTCCTACCACCAACCAAACCGAATACAATATGTACCCCCGCTGGGAATTGAACCCGGGACCCCTTGGTCTGATACCGGTGGTTGTGCCATTAGACCACAGAGGCGGTTGATGTCATAGTTGAAGAGTTTCGCATATTGGACCTATAACACAGGCATGCAAATATTGCTTACATGTAAAAGTCTATTTCGTCAGATTTGTCTTCAGTAATTCTGTCTAAAATCATCCTTATACTGAACTGTCCCCCAAAGTCCAAAGTTAACGAGTTTCCTGTAAAACATATCAAGTGTTTCCTTCACCAGTTGACTTAAAAGCCTTACAATCTTCCAGTTCGTCATGCTTACGTTCGACGACGGCGTGAACATCCAAAACATCGAAACCTACCGCACCCTCCTCGACGACAGAACGAATTACAACGAATGCCGAGTCGGAGCCACCTTCTACGTCAGCCATGAGTACACCAACTACGTGTTGGTCAATGAATTGTACAACAAGGGCTATGAGATCGCGCTCCACTCCATCACCCATCAGACTCCTCAGACCTACTGGGCGGTGGCTACCAGAGAGACTATTGAGAGGGAATTCGCTGACCAGAGGGTGCAAATCACTCACTTCGCAAACATTCCGTTGGCAGCTGTTCAAGGTTCGTTAAAGTCATCATTTTTCCCCTTATCCTTATCACTAGTTAATACAAGTCTAAAAGTCTCAGTATTCAGTTTCTCCTGTTATGTACAATGGGGGATTTTTTTTACTTAGGCGTTACTTTTGACCAAAAATTGACTTGGAATACACATATTAGTAATGTGATCCAAAAGGCTAAAATAGCCTTAGGAATATGCTGTCGCTTAGCAGGGACGAGATGGGGTCTTAACCCCAAGATCGCCCTGTGGATGTACACCACTATTGACAGGCCGACAATAACATACGCCTATGTAGCATGGTGGAAAAAAGCATCCCAAGTGACAGTCATCAACAAGCTCAACAGCTTGCAAAGGTTGGCAACAGGTGCCATGTCTACGACTCCAGGAGCTGCACTGAATGCTCTGCTGAACTTACCACCTCTTCACCTTTTTATTGCAAAAGAGGCGAAAGCTGGCATGTATAGAGCCAGCATCAATGGAAAAGTAAACTGGCACTCTCAAGCACTAAGATCTCTACATGGATCAGTACTTGAACTTGATATTTTGGCAATGACAACGAGTGTCATGCTCCCACTGTGTAACTTCACCAGAAATTACTCAGTGGAGATACCTCGCAGGGAAGAGTGGTCTGCAAATCACCATACCTGTAAGGCTGGAAGCTTAGTTTGGTTCACAGACGGCTCCAAAATGAATGAAAATGTAGGATGCGGAATATACGGCGACCACCCTCGATTCAGTAAGAGTGTGAATCTAGGCAAACACGCTACCATATTCCAAGCAGAGGTATACGCCATCATATAATGCGCGGAGGCCAACCGCCAACGAAACTACATAAATCAAACTATTCTTATCTTCTCAGATAGTCAGGCAGCCCTTAACGCTATCAATTCAAATGTCATACATTCGAGATTGGTGAAGGACTGCGTCGATAAGCTGAATGAGCTGGGACAACGGAATAAAATTATTCTGAAATGGGTACCAGGTCATTCAGGAATCATTGGCAATGAAAAAGCTGATGAACTTGCAAGGTCTGGAGCTCAGGGCCACCAGCTAGGTCCAGAGCCTTTCTGTGGTATCTCAAAGGAACAGGCCATGCAACTTCTCAAGGGCAACCTACTTGGCGAGTCAAAAAAATACTGGTTAAATCAACCAGGATTAGTTCGCAAAAGCAAACTGCTGAACTCCTAGAACTCAGCAGAGCAAACATAAGTGCGATAGCAAGAGCCTTAACTGGACACTGCAAACTAAAAAGACACCAATTTCACATGAAATTAAGTGACACTGACGTTTGCCGTTACTGCGGATTAGAGAGAGAAACACCCAAACATCTCCTATGTGACTGCGGACCCCTAATTCACAAACGCAGTATCCACCTGGGCCGGCATATAATTCGGCCAGAGGAACTAAAATCTCTCATAGCTAGGAAGATTTTAGACTTCCTGGAGGCCGCCAGGCTAAAAGAGATACTATAACAAGGTGGCGAGTTACAATAGATCTTATAGGTCGCAGTGACTACAGTTCCAACTGGAGCTGCATAGCCCCTATATCCTGCAATTAATTAAATGTTCTATTATTTGTGATATACAAGTTATCTATATATCTATTACTTTTTTTAAATAAAGCTCCCTAAAAAACCTCTATTGGTAAACCGGTAAGTTCCCCATTAGTATTAGTATATTAGTATCTACTACTTAAGAAATATATTTTTCTATATTGATACGAAATAGATACCAGACATCTCAATAAATAAACATATACATTTATAGATACTTGTATTACGTACAGTCTCGAGCAATACATATATATGTAGTGGGATAATTTGATAAACGAATTTCCGCGAAAATCCTAGGGATTTTGCGAAAACACGGATAATTAGACAATGGCGACGACTTTTTTCAATATTACTAAGATTTTTGCGAAAACACAAATGGCGTTAGTTATATTAAATATTGGGTCTGATTGGCTTAATTTTTGCTTCCTGGGCATCTCTCATGCTGATTTGTTCAGAGTAAAACTAGGCCAGCTAGCAAAAATCAAGCCAATCGCAGTTAAGGATATCTATTAGAGATAGAGGATAATATTACTAACGCAATTCGTATTTTCGCAAGAACCCTAGTAAGATTGAGAAATATTGTCACCATTGTCAAATTATCCGTGTTTTCGCAATATCCCTAGGATTTTCGCGAATATTTGACATATCAAAATTATCCTACGACATATACACTTTACAACCTTATCAAATTGACGCACACGGAAACACAGCTCTCTCTGTCTGAATATTGTAATGTGACAAGGTTGCTTAGTGTTTCTAAGTCATTGCACGGGATTGAACATCAGAACCAACTTTAAAAACGTATAAAACTTAAATGCATAATAAAAGCAGACTCTGCATAAACGCTATTCACGTCACGATATTTTTTCCTGGGTGAAGACAGACGAAAAGAGCGCTTCAAACTGTATGAGAACCTAGCGTGTTGAATTTTTCGTACCTGCGATGACGACACGAGCGAGATTAGTGATGTGGAAATGTTATTGACGAGCTCTTGCAAGAAGGCACTACACAATTAACCATTTTCTGGGTGACGCGTGTTTTCATGGCAATGGTCTCAAGCGGACTTACTTAGGTTGGAAAACTTTGACCGTGGACCAAACTTTACACGCAAGGTAGGTAAACTTTTACCGTCTATCTCGATATAGGTCTGTAATAAACTACAAAAAAAACCTACTTAAAAAATAACAACTCTGTTCTTTGCAGGTATGAGAATGCCCTTCCTCCAACTAGCTGGTAACGCTAGCTTCGAAGTTTTGAAGGACATCGACATGCTGTACGACAGCTCCTGGCCGACAGTCGGAGATATCAACCCTGGCCTGTGGCCTTATACTTTGCACCGCGCATCAACCCAGGATTGCCCCGTGCCACCGTGCCCGACCGCCGCGCTTCCCGGGCCTTGGGTGCTGCCTATGGTGACTTGGAGGGATCAGTTAGACTTCCCTTGTTCCATGGCCGATACTTGCTTTGCTCCGTGAGTACCCTTACGTATATAATATAGTGTATGCATAGTGGTGGGAGTTCCCAAAACAAATTTTAATGTTATTGTTATTTGTATTCTATTTTAATTATAATTTTGTTGCTACAGCCTATTTGTTGCTCACTGTGCTTTATGTATTACCTGGGGGCCTACCATCAACTGTAATGCGACTCATTTTAGGTTACTATCAGGTAGTAAGTGCGGGACGCCGCTAGACGCGCCATATGGCAGCATCCCACTCTCACAACCTACAATGAATTGCATTACAGTTGATGGTAAGGCCCCTGCTTAATTATATTTTAGTATTTTTATGCACGTTTTTTCTTATTTTTAAATGTGTTTTTTTAGATAGCTTTATGTAAAAAAGTTATAGATAAATACAAAACGTTTATATGACAAATGATAGAACATTAACAGGTATTTTATTTGAATAATAAATTATTTCTTTAACCTTCGTAATATCCGAGAATACGTTTCCCAAAAAAACGACACTGGTCAACCGTCAACTTTGAAACTCCAGAATTGCAACATTTGCAACACCATTAATATGATTCATCAGTTTGTAGCACTAGCAGCCAAATTTTCCCCTTCCCAATAATAGCAGCATTGCTTATTAATCATTTTGCTATTTCCCACCAAAGGCCTGATGTAACCGACGAGACAGCTTGGTTCGAGTTCATCTCGCAGAACTTCGAGAGGCACTACACCGGCAACCGCTCCCCCTTCGGCTTGTTCTTCCACGAGTGGTACCTGAGCGCGCACCCCGCTGTCTTCAGGGCTCTTCAGAGGTTTTTGGACGTCATCAACAACCTGCCTGACACATTCATGGTAAGTTCTTTTTATTTCGAACAAACAATAGTGTTTAGTTCTAATGTTCCGGCTACACGCAACAAACTTACCAGAGAGCATGCCTGCACAAACCGATTTCGCAGTTAAGACGTGGCAGATTACCGGCTACTCGCTCCATCTTGTCTGCGCAAAACAGTTTGTGTAGGCATACATTTAGACTATCATCTGACTATCATCTTCTGTGACTTCAGCATCTAGATAATGTCTAATATTTAGTAAATCGTATGATTTGAATTGTTCGGCTATCACAATCTGAATTACGTAGCAGACCCCCAGAATAGTGATATAAAGCTAGACATCATCGTTAGTTTATGGATTTCCACCAAGTAACGCAAGGTTTTACTCAATTTATTCAATGCGGATGAGCTATGTTGTTTAATTTGCCGTTTGCTTCCCTAGGTGAACGCCCGGGAAGTGGTCGACTGGGTCAAAGACCCCGTCCCAGTGAACGTGTACAGGAACCGGTCTTGCCGCTGGCACCAGCCCACCACCTGCCCGGCCAACAGTTGCGGAAACCTCGTCGCTCAGCACACCATGGTTAGTGACATTTTAATGTCCCCACTGCTTGGGCACTGGCCTTCCTTATGGTTGGATAATGAGAAGGAGTCATTACTCAATGTTTTCATCAGTTCCATCATCATCATCTCAGCCACATGTCACCCACTGCTGGGTGTAGGCCTCCCTCAAGGATTTCAACGACGATCGGTCCTGGCTTCCCGCAACCTTCACCAGATCGTCGGTCCTTTGTCAGGGGCCCCCACGGAGCGTCGTCCGGTTATTTATTTATTTAACCGTATGGCGTATTAATAAGTACTTGTAGGATCTAAACGTAAATTACTAATCTAAATTTAGGTTCATTGATCTTCCGGACCTCCTTCAGTATAGCGTGTTTTCTTCGTAGGTAAGGTGAAGCAATATGATATGACTCAGCGCGGGCAGCCAGTGGGTCGGGGTAGATTTGATAGTAGCCTGAAATATGCCTCCTTTAAAATTTGGAAAAAACTCATTATCATCAAACATATAGCTCGTTTAAGTGATTGATAACTTTTATAAATATAGATTTGTATCGCATCATCCTTTTTAGATTTAAACAATGACAATAAATTATGTTATTTGTTCCAGGAACTGTTTTGGATGCAAATCTGCAACGTTTGTCCCCGAGTCTACCCCTGGCGAGGAAACCCCTTGGGCATTTAAATCAGCCATTAAGTTTTGATAAGAAAACCAATTGTATTTATTAAAAGCATAATTATATTTATAATTTTACACTTTTTGAGTTGTTTCATTTCAAGTTTTGTCAATGTTAGAACTAGGAATTTTTACGTGGTCGTACGTGACTTACAAAGGAAGGCTGTGTTAAGGGACCTTTTAATTTATTTAAACCCAAATTTTCCACGAACACACCTGACAAAATATGAAAATAGAAGAAATAAAATAAAAAAGACAAAAAGCTGCTTGTTTATAAGTGTAATCAGAGAATATCATTCTGATTTACAAGTTATTAGTAATGAGATAGATGGTTTGTCCGAAGAATTTAAATACAACTTAACACGGAGGATTTTGAAGATCGTATTTGATAAATGCAAACATAGACAAATTTCAAAATATCAGAAAATATACGACATTTCATCCGTCTTGCGGCATAGCCACCTACCGAAACCAAACCTCTCTCGTGACGAATATCTCGCATTGAAGAACCTGCGAACTAAGCTAGAAATAACTATTCTTCGTGCAGATAAAGATAACGCCACGGTTGTAATGGACACGTCAGATAACATTTAGAAAATACA
The DNA here is from genome assembly GCA_910589605.1 of Chrysoteuchia culmella. Taxonomy (NCBI): domain Eukaryota; kingdom Metazoa; phylum Arthropoda; class Insecta; order Lepidoptera; family Crambidae; genus Chrysoteuchia; species Chrysoteuchia culmella. The sequence goes on from OU342665.1 coordinate 15,945,784, forward strand.
ACTCTTATTTATTAGATGAGAAAACATACAAACACGTCAAAAGCGATCGGACCACCAAGATCCATAAAAAGACTAGTGACCTCATCAAGGAACATACAGAATCGTTGAATCTAGACGTTGATTTGTTAAACCAAGTGTTAAATAAAAAACGCTTTAACATTTGCAAAAGTGATTTTATTCAACAAAGTTTACAGATAATATCTAACATTTTGTTAATGCCTTACTTATAAGAAAGTGCAAATTTGCAGTAGGCAAACGAAACAGAAAAATCAACTGTGCATTAAAAATATGCGCTACTATCATACATATTTTTATTGAAGTTTATCAGACAGATTTTTATTGAAGATACGAGTTATCAGTATAAATTAGATCCATGATTTGTTTCTGATTTACAGATTGGGTCAACGTCATGGTGAAGAGATAAGATATCGGTTATCTAAACGGTGTCTTTAAAGTAATAAATATTCATTATAGGTACAATTGATTATTGCTTATTAGCTCCTGAAGAGGTATTGATACTAATACGTTTCTGGACCTATGTATTTCCAAAAACAAACTAATGACTTAGTTTGTGTTGATCCATTATCTAGTATCCTTAAGCCGGGTATTTATTAGGCAACATTTCTTTATAAAATGTTTATGAATAGCTATGGTGATCGTGTTTATAAACAAGTTGACCGTAAACACTAAGATTCAAGTTACAAGCACTTATGAACTTCAAAGAACGCCATCGGTTCACAAACCCTACGGCGGAAGACCTTGTAACGAAAAGAACCGACAAGAAACTCGTCAAGGGCTATTTTTTTCTCCCTGTTTTATTTCATACAGAGTCGTCAAATTGAAAAGTGACCTTAAATACATGGGTAAGATTTATTTTCATCACAAAAAAATATACTAAAAGAAAAGCACATTTTAAGGTAATCCTAATCGTAAACAATTTTAAACTCGCAAGGAAGGACCATACATTATAACATTTCTCACATTACAAGATTAATGTACTGCAAGTTGTAACGTGCATACAGGTCAATAGCAATTTATTTTAGATGAAAATATTTAAGCTCTAAGCACAACTTTAAGACAAGCAGATTGAGAAGTAGACCCATTTCCGCTGGCGGCACCCGTTCACGAGCATGGCGCATGAACCAGCCATCGCTTTGCTCAACCATATTTTAGGGAACGTAACGATATGGTCTCTGTAACATAACTGGTTAGTGCATTGGGCCGGACTCTCAAGGATGCGGGTTCGAATACCGTCAGAGCGACATGGGACAAGTTGCTTTTTTTCTAGTATATTTTCTTGTTCAATATAGTCTTGGAAATTATAAGATAATAAATTAGATAAGTTTATACTATGTTTTTTAGACAGTGGTGGATCGTTTGAAAAGAGGAAGGAATTTGAGGGGGCTAACCTGGTTCGACGTTGCTCCCGCGTGCTAGTTGTAAATGGACGCGCATCTCACTTCTTCTTTGACTCTCCTCCACAGCTAATATTCGTGATCACAATAGTGTCAATATATAAACGCGCGGCGATCACTCTGAAGATGTTAGAACTTGACCGATTATATGACCAACACGGAGCTCGACTCAAAACGCCCTGTCGCGAAGGCAGCTGGATCGGGTCATTGAAGATGGCCGACACGACGAGATATTGGTTAACCCCCATAGATCAAGGATATAAAGTCAAAGTCAAAGTCAAAGATTTTTATTCAAATAGACTTATAGATAAGTACTTTCGAATAGTCCAACATTTTTTTCCCTAACAGCCATTCATAAATGATATGAGGGTAGAAATTTGGACTAGGGATGTAGTATAAATATAAATCGATTGATTAGTGATGTGAAAAAATATAGTTGAATACATTAAATCTAAATCTAGAGAATCAGACAGATGCATGGTATCTGGAGTCATAATAAAGTTGTTAATAAATTTATTAACGTCAAAATATAATACAACGTCCCTATGACGACAAATCAAGATAAACATATACATATTTAAATTATAAATTCGTTTGTTCTCATCCCAATTTAGATTACTGGCATATGGCAAAGCACTTATTATCATTCTGCACCTTGTCTTAGATTGCAATGTCATTAATTTATTTACACTATTTCTGAAACTTAGTTGTCCACACTTGTCAGTTGTTGCTAGGATGTCGCCCGAGGAGGTAGTGATGCTCAGTGATACGTATATTATAATTCATAAGAGTATATCCTGTCCCCTAATTGTTTAATTTCAAAATCTATCACAATCCCTTGCAAAGGTTCCCAATGCCATTAATATTATGTCATTGGACAAGCGGCGCGATTTTTTAGATATACAGCTTTTACACAAACTCCTTAGAAACAAAATTGATTGCCCCCAGTTAATATCTAAACTTAAATTTAATGTTCCATTTAAAATTTCACGTTCACCTTTCACCTTTTCGAAGAACTGTCCTCGGAATGCATTCGCCTATTTCACGTTTAAGCAGACTCCTTAACAAATACAGTGCAAAGCTCGACATTCACAAGGACTCACTTCCTAAATTTTCTCAAATCTTATGAGATGTGACTCGATAGACTTTTAAATTTTATTAATTTAAGTTCTAGGTAGTATATTTTTTTTTTATTTCGGTTAGACAAAATAGCATGTTTTTTCTAAGAAAATCTGTCGAGGCAAAGTTATAAAATCGTGTTTCTGAGCCTTTACGAATCTAGATAGAGGTAAGAAACATATCTTATTACCAGATTTGTAACATCTCTAACCGTCCTATTATATTTGTTGTTGTTGTATAACAAAAAATACGTACTTTTCCCGTATATATAATTACAGGCCAAACCAATCAATTTACCTTCTGGAAGTATTAGAGCAATTTCTCAAAACTTCGTAGTATGACAACAAAGAAACATACATAAAAAGTCTTTAAATTAAATATTTATTTAGCAAAAATATTACATCACTATCCAAATTATAATAACTATAGAACACAACACACACAAGACAATTTTTTCTTCCGTATATCTTAACCCTTAATCGCTGAGGGGGTACAATTTTTACCACTGTCCTCGAACATGTTCTGGTGCACTGAGGGTGGCGAGTCCACTCGCAAGTAGTTGCTGTTGGTAGGGGTCATGGGGGGGCCATCGGGTACCCCGTTCGATAGGGTTGGGGTCAACTGTTACATAGGAAAAGAACCTAAATAAAAACACAATGTTTGTACTTAAGTACTTTTAAAAAAGTGACATGCGTTTAGAATTCATGGTGATAAATATATTATATAAACATGAATATTCAAAATCTTAGTATGGCAAACGCAACGCTTACAAATCGAGAATAAATAAGCTTCCTTATCATCATTATAATAATATGAGACACTTTTATTTGTCTTCCATAACTTAATCCTTAATCGCGGAGGGGGTACAATTCATCCCACACGCGGAACCGGTCCTCGAACATGTTCTGATGCACTGAGGGAGGGGACTCCACTCGCAAGAAGTTGCGGTTGGTAGGGGTCATAGGGGGCCATCGGATACTCCCTTCGAAGTGGTTAGGGTCACTGGAAATTAAATAAAAAATGTTAATAGAAAAATATTGGAAAAAATCTACTCGGCCACAAGTAATTCTCAGACAGGACTTGGGTAGCCGGCCTCCTGCCCTCTACAACTGGTCCTATCTGAGAATATCGTGTGGCCGAGACGTTTTTTTTCAATATGTTTTTATTTAATATTTATCATACGTATCAACATAGCATTAAAAATGCAAAAACCGTAAAATCATAAAAAAAAGTTATAAATGAAAAATCGGTTCAGTTATTTTGATAAAAAGTAACATACAGGTGAAACTGCCGCGCCCCCCTTTAATCATTCTACGCCCAAGTGGGGCGCGCCCCCCGATTCTGTTTGGGAATCCCTGATCTAGAGATTACTCATACAAACAAACTCTCAAACTTTACATCCTTATAATTAAAGAACTACATAAAAAGCCGACTTCAAAAACTAAAAAGCAAAAAATAAGCCTTTTCGAGTCGGTGGTGTATTGGAGGCATTCTTTGCTTGATGCAAAGAATGCCTCCAATACATATGCTTTGAGCTCCCATTCTTATATTTATCCAGCCTTGGCTGGCACCGACTCCAAAAGGCTTAGTTTTTGCTTTTTAGTTTTGGAACTCGGCTTTATTAACGTAGTATTTTTTACTTTTTATTTTCTGTTATAGGTGTTGTCTACGCTACGGTAGGATTATGACGACCTGTTAGGCGCAGGGGTACTAAACCCACCTTCTGCGCCAGAGGTCCCGAGGACAAGATAAATATGTGTGTGCATGAACATGTCTATTTGTCTTGGTCTGGGTGTTTAATATGTATACAAACATACGTTTATCCGTTATCTAGTATCCATAACACAAGTTCTTCATGAAACTTAACGTGGGCTAGATAATTGTACGTGATTGTATGCAATTATTATTATTATTATTTTTCTAGATTAGAATAGGTTTCATGTACGTTATAAACAAAGTACCTCGTACAAGTTACATCGTTCAAGTTAACAAAAATGCTCATAAAATAAAAACTACTGAGTGAAACTGAACCTTTTTATGGAACCAAATGGCAACCATTTCACATCGAACAAAAAATGTATCACGTAAACCGGATCAGAAACCTCGGTGTGATACATAAATAAAAAATAACATACCAACTGAATTGAAAACCTCCTCCTTTTTGGAAGTCGGTTAAAATTACTAGAAAAATCAACTTGGCTCTTTAATTATTTTGAGGCGTCTAAGCACCAAATTGAGCTCAATTGCCATTGAAACAAAACTTCTTACTATCAAATAAAACGACTACATACCCAGTTGTAGCAAAGTTGGATATCATCCCGGTCATAAAGTCTACCATCTGGGAGTCTCTGGTCTCCCCCACTGAAATAATGGGGAAGCTGGCTGGCAGCCCGAATAGGTAGATCAGGTCATCGTGGTGCGCTGCCCCTGGGGTATGTGGTAAATAAATAATCGTGGAATAAATTTATACGTTGGTGTAAATCTGATGCTGTTCCTCACTTAAATAAGTGTCAGCATCAGTTTTACTCCATTTTTTTCCACGGGTAAATGCCCGCGCATACCCCGCCGTCCGGGGAGACAGGGAGGTTATGTGGGACTCGAACCCACTAAAACCCCCTGGGTGTACCAGCCGCGCGTGTGGACGGAGAGCAGAAGAGAGAAGGGTAGCATTCTACCGGGTCCCCGCTCCGCGCCTGCCCCCTTGGGCCTTCCTACCACTACTGGTTGGACGCGCACATCCACCACGGGGGTCCTTGCTGGACCCGCCGCACGACCCCTACATCAGTTTTAAACCAAGGCGTAACTTTACTTCACATTTATTGTAAGACGAATGTACAAAACAAATAAAATAGTAGATTTATTTATTGGATGACGGGTCAATTAAGACCCTGCATGTGCATCCACGCAATATAAATCTAAGTGTGTTCATTAAAAAGTTTATGTATCGTTTTTTGAAATCGTAATATTCCACCCAGGAGATAACGCTTGTTTATAGCTAGTCTATTCCTAGCGAATTTCTGAGTTCTTAGGTAATTAATTTTCTAGAAAGTTTCATCTCTTACCAACAGGTATTCCAGTGTCAGGATCCATGTAGTGGCTGTTGTTACCAACATACGCAAACTCGTAGTAAAACACCTTGTGCGGGGAGTAGCGAGACATCAGGTAGGCCAGCCTGTGAAAATTTTTATAAGATAAATTATGCAAGACAAAAAAACAGTGGTATAGAGAAACATGGGTAAAAGAAGTTAACTAGTTATTCGGTTGTACAGGTCGAGCAATTTAAGCTACCGAGTCTTTGACGATTCTTCGAGATTTTTACTGCGTCCTTGTAACCCTAAAGGCTTGTGATAAACCCTATGGTTTACTGGAAAAGTACCTGAAAAAACAAACTAATCCGGGAAAGGCTCAGCCTCGACTGAGCAATTGGTGGATTAATAATTATGTAGACTGACTAAAATCTGACTAAGATGTACTTAGTGATTGAACACTTGTTGACTTACACAGCGATTTTTTTTATGAATGACGTGGAGACTCTTACACTTCATCATACCTGATTAAGTATTGATAAGGCTGAAAATGGAAGCGAGCCTCTCCCGGAATCCTTAGCCACTGAGGAACTGGCTATCTTATCTCTAACTGCCGGAACACAACAATGCTGAAAAGATTGTTGTTATGGCGTCAGACTTAGATAAGATGGTGGTAGCTAGCCAGGCGGACTTACAACAAGTCCTACCACCAACCAAACCGAATACAATTAGTACCCCCGCTGGGAATCGAACCCCTGGGTCTGCTACCGGTGATTGTACCACTAGACCACAGATGCGGTTAAAATACGATTAGCCAGCAAAGCAATAGAAGGCTTGTGTGTAATCGATTGTGGGGACAGTGAAAAGTCTGACTATCTTACCTGTGTGTAAAAAGATGACCTAATAGTACATTGCATGCGTCCATTAAAATATATAATCAATTACCATCTTTAATAATTAATGAAAGTAAACATTCTTTGTTTATAAACCAATTAAAAAAAAATATTATAAATAAATGCTATTACATTAAATAAAAAAAGGTATTTAAAAATCTGTCATCTAAAATTACTTTGTGTCATAATTGTTTTTTTTTTTCTAATTGTTAAGTTTTTATTTTTTGGATGTAAAACTTTGCTATCTAATGTTATTAAGCGCCTACTCTCTTCTAAACCCTATTGCGTGCCCGTCAGGGTCCATGATGATCTTTTATTTATGTTCACCATCTTTCGTGTACATTAGGGAATGCAATAAATAATTGAGTATTGAGTATGATGACTATCTTACCTGTGTGCCCCAAACCCAATGAGCGAGTCTCCATACAGCTTTCCCAAGCCGTCTGCTGTCGCCGAGTCATTAACCAACTGCCTCCCCCCTAAGTACGCCTGTTTCAACCTGTCCGCCGACCGCTTGGAGTTGTTCGGGGGAAGGAGGAAGGACACGGGGGCGATTGTGTCCCAATGGGTGTTCATGAAGTCTGTATAGCTTTGGTTGTTTAGGATCGCTGCAGAAAGGAAAAATAATGTGAATTAAAACATCTTTGGTTGGTGGTAGGACTTGTTGTAAGTTCGCCTGGCTAGCTACCACCATATTATCAAAGTCTGACGCCATAACAACAATGCTGAAAACATTATCACTATCTTATCTCTAATACAAAAATGCTAAAACATTTTTATTATAACAGGCGACTTATAACAAGTCCTACCACCAACCTAACCGAATACAAATTGTACCCCCGCTGGGAATCGAACCCGGGACCCCTGGGTCTGATACCGATGGTTGTAACCACTAGACCACAGAGACGATTAGTAGTTATTTGTTATGCAAGGCTGGAAAGTTGGTTATTTAGCGGCGTGTTACCTCTATTGAAATCTGAGCGAGTGAAGGATTCTAGGATTGAACCACGAGCGTAGCGAGTGGTTCAAAGATTGAATCCTAAGCGAAGCGAGGATTTCAAAGGTACAAGACGCTTAAAACTTTTCTACCGAGCGCAACACACAATTTTTCACCTCAAAACAGCGAGGAACATTTAATGGTTGTTTCCGCGGTCAACTTCCGGTAAAAAATTCTTTAAACATAAAGTTTAATCTAAATATACCTTATTCTCGTTGTTTTAATAGTATAAAATATAAAAATAATAAAAAAGGGAGTACTATAGTTAATTCAAAGTTATTTAAAGTAGGAATATATTGTTACTTATTAATAAGAATAAAAACGATTAAAATAAATAAATGTAAATGTTGAGACTGACATGAGGTACAAGACAAAGACAATTTAAAAATAAAGATTTATGTCACAGTCCGAAATCCAATTATAGTTTGGAAAATCTCACCCAGCCTAATATAAAATTCTTATAACAAATAGTTTAATCTTATTGTTATTTTTTTTATGATTCAATGAACTAAAATAATATAATAAAACCAAAACGGAGTATTATAATTAGTTAAAAGCTATTTAAAATAAGAATCAAATATATCAAAAAAGTAAATAGTGCGAATCGGAACGCATTATGACATATTTTTAGGTATTAAGTTAAAAAAGTACTTTGCCGCGCTAGGCCGCAAAAAGAGATTTCCTATGACTAAACTGATTGACAAAACCTCCTTTTCAGAGCGTTTGAGGTGAATATAATAATAATGCTTGCTATCGGTTTGCATTTGCACCCGTTTAAAAATGCATGACGTGAATCTGCTGTATGTCGCTTATAAGTGTTATGTGTGATAGAATTGACAACAATATCTGCTTTCATTTTTACAAAAAAAATGGTAGAACAAGTGAATCCGGTCCAATGACCACCAAGTCTCGGTAGCTCAGTGGTTAGAGCATTGGACCGTATTTCCAAAGGTCGTGGGTTCGAGTCCCATCTGAGAATTCACTTGTGGCCGAGTTGATTTTTTCCAATATTTTTCTATTTAAAATTTATCATAAGTATAAAAATAGCATTGAAAATGCAAAAAATAAAAAATCATAAAGAATGTCAGAACATTTAAAACAAACACACAACAGCCACCATTCCTATAAAATAAATATCTTCAAAATACAACAACCTGAAGCATCAACAAAGTAAAGTTGAATTATGTGAATTTATAATAATTAAACTAATAATTAAACCGTGTAGTTAGATATTAAATGCCTCGTTTTATAGCGACACTTAAAGCGTCGGTGTCGGAGAACCAATAAATTATATCTCTCATAATATTTAATTTCTATACATTTAATCTGCAGGAAACATACAGACGGAAAATATAAATTCGAAAGTGCTCATCAATTAAGTCAGCGTAGACGTCTCATCAGTGGGTAGTAAATCTAGAATAGGATTTATGTTTGTGAGAAAGTTATAAGAAAAGTTTAAGCGGGGAAGATATAAATCGAAGTTAGTTAAAACAGTTACTATTACGAGATTAGATCTTCGAGGGTTCTGTTTACTTGTTTTTACCCAACTGCAAAGGAAGTGTTATGTTTTCGCGCGTATCTTGTATGTTTGTTTGTAATCTTCTTTATTACCTCTTATCTTTCAAACGGCTAAACGGCCCCCTAATTGTCTGATTTCAAAATCTATCACAATCCCTTTCAAAGGTATTTTAATTTTGTGATAGTGATTTATGGTATTGTGTAACAATCCCTTTCGGAACGAATGATGTTTTTAATGACACTTCATTTGACACTTCTCCATACATTTGAAAGATATGTTCGTGTGTCACTTTGCTTAGACAGTTCAATTTCGTTCATTCAATACCTTTCAAAACGCGTCCCGATCACGATCCCTATCAAATGTCATATAGTGACAGCCCGAAGTATTCATCAAATACGCAAAATTGCGTATTTACTAGATATTAGCAAATTACCGTAGCTCACTTTATTTGTGCTGAATATTTATTATAATTAGAGGTCGCTGGCGCAAATGGTTATCACGTTCGACCAACAATTGTGGCGGCTAAGCAACTTTCGCATTGGTCGGTCACGGGAAGGGTGATCGGATATTGAGCTCCTCCGTGCATCGAAAAGCAATTACCTTATAAAACCCCAACGCCAAATCAACTTGGGCCCGCGTGGCAGGGCTTATCCATCACCCCAGTAGTGGGCACGTTTTGATAAACGAATTATTCAAACTTTTATGATAAGCTATTACAAAAAACTGAATTTTTTACCATGTTCACAGACGTATATCGAGATAGACGGTAAAAGTGTACCTACCTTGCGTGCTAAAAGTTTGATCCACGGTCAAAGTCTTACCACCTAATTTAGTCCACTTGAGACCATTTTCCATGAAAACACGCGTCACTCAAAAACGAAAATGGTTAATTGTGCAGTGCTTTCTTGCAAGAGCTCGTCAATAACATTTCCACATCACTAAATCTAGCTCGTGAAGTCATCGTAGGTACGAAAACTTCGACACGCTAGGTTCTCATACAGTTTGAAGCGCTTTTTACGTCTATCTTGATATGGGTCTGTGGTGCGCCGCCGTGATCAGGGAACAAGTATTGCAGTTCCCTACATCTCAATAGATAATTAAAAATGTTCACTCACAGAAAGCCTTCCAGAAGAACTCCCTAGTGGTCTGCCCTATGATGTAAGGGACGGGGTGCATCCTGCCACTCTTCACGGAGACCAGAGGGTCCTCAGTTAGGAACCGAACCTGGCCCACGTCCGGCTCGATGATGGGCGCCCATAGTAGCACGGGGTCGTAGCCGAATGTCTGAAAACAGGGAATTAAAAAGAAACATAAATTCATTTATTAACAGACAAGTATTACAACGTGGTGCATTACAAATAAGACCCCAAGCTATATAGGTAAAAGGTAAAGGTAAAGGTTGTCCTGTATCTCAGGGACTTGAGTTTTAGTTTAAGTACTAGGAGTATTAGTTGGTAGTACCCGCCCGCCTCCCATCCCATATCTAGTCATAAGGCTCGATGGATGGTGGGATGCGGGTGTCCCCCCCCCCCTTCCCACTTTCTTATCATTAGGATGGGAAGGTGGGGATAGATACCCCTTCCGAGATTCCACCGAGCTCACACGCTGGGTGGGGGCACGGGAAGGGCGTGGGATGGAGTGCGTGGCCTATATGTTTGTATAGGCCGTGTACTCCAGGTGAGTCCAATCGCCCCTGCGAGAATCGGGGCGAGGGATGCGTAAAAGCATTTCTCCTAGTATAAAAAAAAGGCAGCGTATGTAAACGTAATAGTAACCGTAAAAGTAATATGGATGGTGCAACACACATTAGATTTTATTTTATGACTTACAAAAAGACTATCCAGAGAGTTGCCAATCTCTCTCCACGGCTTGGTCTTCAAGCAGTTGACAATAGCTTCAGAACTATCGGTAGGGCATCCTAGAACCTCAGCCTGTTTGACAGCCAGCTCCTTCTGGTGCGGCCGGATGGCTACTTGCGAGATGGGTGACCCACTGATGGAGACCGCTCGGTGGAATAACCCTGAGGATTAGGAAAGGTCTTTTTTATATGCGTTATTTGAAGATAGGGTGTGATGTATGTAAGACATACCTACCACATATACAAAGATAAATATTAAGATATATCAAGCAATATAATATTTTATACATTCTATCGGCATAGTCTAAACAGTTTTTGCACTGCCTGCAAACGACCGAAATGACGCACTCACAATGATATTGCTACTGTTTTACCAGTGAAACCCCGTGAGACCGAGGGGCTGGCCTTGTAGCGATAACGAGAGCTCGTGTGTGTGAGCGCGTTATATCGGCCGACTGCAAACACTGTTTATGTTTAAACTGTGCTGCGGTGCTTGTGCCTGCATAGTAGAAAATTGTTTGTCCAACTATCAGGTCGTTTTGCATTGGGAATCTCAATCTCAATAGCAACTATGCTTATCATCATCACCGCCACATGACACCCAATGCTGGGTATAGGCCTCCCCCAAGGATCTCCATGACGATTGGTCCTGCGCTGCCCGCATCCAGCGGCTTCCCGCGACCGCGCACCAGATCATCGGCCCAACTTATCGAAGGCCTACCCACGGCCACCAGCGGAGTCCTATGAGCGGTCGCCATTCCAATATTAACCTTTCTGCCCCAACAGCCATCAGTTCTTCTCGCTATGTGTCTCTCCCACTGCCACTTCAGCTGAGCAATCCTTCGAGCGATGTCGGTTACCTTAGTTAAACCTACCACAACGCCATAGATGAAAACAATCAACAACTAGTTACTATTTATGAGTAAGTGACAATAACCTTTAGACATAGGCGAGACCATATGCAGCATGATGCTGAACGCGCCGGCGCTGCAGCCGCTGATCGTGACGGATTTCGGATCACCGCCAAACGCCGCTATGTTACGTTGCACCCATTGCAACGCTGCCACTTGGTCCTTGAAGCCGTTATTGCCAGGCGCGAACTTGTCGCCGGTGCTCATGAAACCTGGAGATCAATAAAATAAATCATCATTAGGTACACAATTTGACATCATCATAAACAACCATATTTACGTCTCAAGGTTCATCATTTCATCTCAAGGTTGATCGCCATTAGATCAATCATAAGACAGTGTTACAACATCATCAGACATTATACGTTGACTGCTAGGACAGCCTTCTTAAAGGTGGGCGAATCCTCTCGAAGGTCCGTTGTGCATTGAAGGATGTCCGAAAATTGCAAATGCAGTCGAGACCACCCACCCAAATAGGGAGACCCTATAGGGGGACTGAGGCAAAAAAAAACTAAAAGTATCGGTTTCACAGACAGGCTTTGCTGACGAATCCGCTCCCAATCCTAGATCTCGATCTTGATCCTTGATTAGTAAAAATAATTTTGGAAGCAATTATGTATTATGCAAGGAATCAGTTGCAGCTGTTTTCCTTGATATGAGTAAAGCCTTCGACTTTGTGGATCATGAACTGTTATTGTACAAATTAGAGAAGTATGGTATTTGAGGAAAAACAAACGACTGGATTAAATCATAAATAAATAATAGACTACAGTATGTTCAAGTAAACAAAACAGTAGACGGGGAAAAGAGAGTTCTGATCATACTTTATTGTCAATAGATGTAGAGTCCCATAGGGAAGTGTTTTGGGTCCATTTCTATTCCTCTTATATATAAATGACCCACCTAAGGCTAAATATCACGATACAATGTTAATTAAATTATTCAAAATAAATTTTGTGCCTGACATGACATTAGTACTTAGATTACAGTTTCATATTTATTGTTTTTAGTTTGACATTTATTGTTTTTAGTTTGACATTTTAAAATTCAGCAAGACTTAAGTTTTCTACGCTATGTTATGGTAGAATGCAACGAGGACTTATTTATTAAATAGTAATATCACAAACTACGTTGTAACACTGCATTCTGACAAATAAATGACTTGATTTGATTTGTTGCTCTGTGACAACATAACTAAGGTCCAACAATAAACTATCTAAATTAAAGGTCTGTGTCCCAGTCCCAACAGTGATACGTCAAAATAGCTGATGATGGTGGTGAAAAACTGTGCGTAAGCCCATGGTTAGTGGTCTACTCACCAAGTGATGCGAGTCGGTAGTTGATAGTGACAAGCACCAAGTCCCGATCCAGCAGGTAGTCAGGGCCAGCCACATCACTGCGGCCCGAGATGGAATAGAATCCACCTGAGTGGATGTAGACCAGAACCGGTAGAGGTTTGGAGCTGAGGATGTTAAATAAGTCAAATGTAGATTTGCCTTTACTTTTACTGCGGCCTTGACTGCGGCAGATGGAGTAAAATCATGAGCAAGGAGAAGCACCAGTGGCGAGCAAAACAACCTAGGCAGATAACAATATTATGAGCCGGTTTCATCACCGATAGATAAGTTCTAAGTAGCTTATCTGGTAGGTTATTCTACAATTGTAATATGGAAAATTTATCAAATTATCTTCCAAGTAATCTGTCCAGAACTTATCAGTTGGCGATGAAACTGGCGTAAATTATTTATTTATTTATATAAATGCTCGTGACTGTACATATTTAATAGCCTATTGTCTAGTAATAACACCGTCTGCATCATATCCAGAGATCCCAGGTTCAATTCCCACTGGTAATACATATTGTATGCGGTTTGGTTGCTTGTCATTAGTCCGCATGGCTAAATACTACCATCTTATCTAAGTCTGCCGCGAGAACATTATTTTTTTCTGTAGCCGTTTGTTAAGTATGCACTTAAAACGTAAAAAAGTATGACACATTTAAATCAAACAAATACGAATTTTGTAGAAAGAACATATAATTCGCTAAAAATAATCAAATTATTACTTTAATAGCCTCCTATGAACGCCACAATATGCGTGAGCTAGGAGAGGCCTATGTCCAGCAGTGGATGTCCACAGGCTGATGATGAATATAATTTTTTATTCGTTGATAAATAAAGCATTTTCCTAGCCCATTGCAAATAGATCGCCCATCTGAATGAGTAGTTGCAGTATTGTTCTGTTGAATTTCATGCTCTGTTGGTAACGAGCTCATTTTCATAACTGTCCGTGGATACGTTACAAAAAACAGTTTTGTTTCAACGCTCTTGAGCGAAAAGTATAAAGCAGCGACCCTAACATCATCTAATAAGTAGAGGCTGGAATTTTAGTTACATTTTAATTAGATAGAATTTTTACATTTTATTAATTTAATAAAATCTAGTAATTTTTAACTGATATTAATTTTATGATTTATTACATTTTAAATATTGAAAGCCGTGGTCACGGCCGATGTAACTTGGCCGAAACGTCGGGAAAATTAGGTAGGTGAAATATCTATCACGTTTCTACGCGTTTAATACCCGTTTCAATTTTCAATATTTATAATGCAACGCGAAAGTTTAAATGTGTTTATTACATTTTAGACTTAATAATTTATTCAATGCATGATAGTATATTTTATTTATATTATACTAGTCGCTCATCATTATTTGATTTAAAAAACTTACAATAAGCCAACTAGTTGAACGTTAAGTGATGCTAGTTCTATCAACGATCGGCCTATCAAATGGCTAGCCTTCCAATCAAATGGCTAATTTTACCAGATGGCTGCGACATATTATATACACAGTATTTTTTAATTACCTAAAACACTTTAGAGAATTTGGTGCTGTTCAATAAATTTTGATCCAGTAGTTATTGTACATTGGAACAGTCAGTTTTTTTTTTATTCGTTGTTAGCTCCGTAGTAAAAGTTATAAGTATTTATGGACACTACTGCTGAACTAAATATTGATGTGATTGTAAGAAAAACAACATTGCTCACGGTTTCTTCTCTGGCGCGTACACATTCAGCCGCAAGCAGTCTTCATCCACAAAGTAGTCGGGGTCGATGACCGGTTGAGGGCACGCTGGGCCTTCGGTCTTCGCGTCTACCTCTGAGGAGTACTGTAGGATCGGCTGTGGGGGCTGAAAATTAAAGATTAGTTATCCTGTCAGGGCGACATGAGATTAGTTTCTTTTTTCTAGTATATTATCTTGTTTAATATTTATCACATAAAAAAATGCATTGTAAAATGCAAAATTGAAAAGTTATAAAAAAGATTAGTTATTAATAAATAGAATCAGGAGGTACTAGGCGGTAATTCACATCTAACTATAAAATCAAAAACAAAACTAGCTTCATTCCGCAAGAAAGAAACATGAAAGACGAAGAGCCCAAATAAATTCAAATGCAAAACAATGATCTTGCATTTTCACCGACTATTCTACACGTTTTTCGCCCCCACACAGAGCGTCCTCAGGACGCGCTTCTTCCGGAATCCTCAAACTCTGAGGAACTGGCCGTCTTATCTTTAACTGCCAGAACACAATAATGCTGGAAAGCAGCGACATCAGAACAAGTCTCATCACTAACTAAATCGAATGCAATCCATTTTTAATTTTTATGGACGACGGGGATATTCTTAGCCTTCATCATACCTGATATTCAGTATTGATAATGCTGAAGATGGAAGCGAGCCTCTCCTCTCTCAATACTGAGTAACTAGCTATATTATCTCTAACTGCCGGAACACGTTATGGCGTCAGACTGAGTAAGATGGTGGTAGCTAGCCAGGCAGACTCACAACAAGTCCTACCACCAACCACACTGAATACAATATGTACCCCGCTGGGAATTGAACCCGGGACCGCTGGGTCTGATGCCGGTAGTTGTATGACTAGACCAAATGCGAGACTTTCCGCCCTTGCGCCTACCTTTGATGGGTACTGTAGGATCGGCTGTGTAGGCTGGAGTGAGAAGTTTATTAGGAGATTAGAAATAGTCGGGGTCAATGACCGAGTAGGCCCTCGACAAGATTGTCGTGGATATCCGTGACCTTTACCCAGCAGTGAGTGTCATGTGGATGACATGATGATGACCGGAAAATGATAGATTACGAACCTGGAATCGCAGTTCTCCAGTAGGGGGAGATGCATATCTAATCCCCCGGTATGCCTGTACGCGCCGTCCGTGCCTCGTCTGTAGCCAGGATCCTCGAATGGTCCCTGAAGGGGTCACTGTCAAGGGGTCGGGTTGAGTCGCTGCTGTAAGGGATAGAATGTCATCATCATCATCAGAAATTTTTGGTCACATTTTATGTCCTCACTTTGGGAACACTAGCCTTCTTTTTAATGATAATAAGGAGAATGGCCCAATGCGGATTGGTGTATTTTAACGGCTGCAGATACAGCCGGGTCAAACAGCATAATGTACCTTCTAAAGCACGGAGGAGCTCAAAAATATAATATTTTTGGTCACCCATCCCGTGACAGACCATTGCGAAAGTTGCTTAACCGCTTCCGATAATTTTAATTTCCGTTATTTCTTTTAGTTAATTTAAATCACAGGTCGAGTACGCGATGTAATGTAGCTTATTACTGGTGGAAAAAATAGGGTTTATATGTAGTATTGGTACAGATTACAAGAAAATTTCCTCCTTTTGTGCTTAGATACTTCTGTACAATTGATCAATGTAATACACGTTTTAGCGCAACAACCAATTCGAGAAACTCGTCTAAGATACAGTTATCTATAGGTTTACATGTAAACAAAAACATATAGATGTGTAGATAATTTTATCACAAAAGTAGTGAACATTACGTAATATGATAATAATACCGATGTAAACAACTAACAGACTTACTTTCGAAGAACTTTAAGATGCTATAAGGAAAAAGTACGTATTTTTTTTTTTGTTTTAAATCTGGTACTAGTCTGGTAATTGTCTGAGTGCACATAGATGTACTAGTAGCAACACCTGTTGCTTTTTTGTTTTTTTACACGATACCTACAAACTATCTATGTGCACTTACACAAACGCAAAGCTCAGCTTAGACCTCACGGACTGTAATAGGGTATATATTTGTAAAGTTTCAGAAACACCATTAATGACTTTACCGCGACACTTTTTTCTTTTCGAAAAGACTCCTTAATTACATTTTGTACTATTTAGTATTCTGTGATTACATATAAACATACAAGATACGCGCGAGAAACATAATTCTTTCTTTCCTTGCAGTCGGGTAAAAATACGAAAATTTACTAATCCTACTAGTTAATAACATTACAAATGCGACAGGATGTCAGGTTGTTTATTTGTTTGTTACTATTTCACGCTAAAACTAAGATCATACTAAGATCCATGAAATTATACAATTTGAAGTATTGTCATATCGACATTTTCTGCACTAAACCTAAAAAATACAAAATGTTGTTACTTACTCAATAGTCTGTAAATTGTTATTTCCTTTGTAATCATGTATCACTGGATTGTTTGAATGTGTTCATAACTACCTGTTGTTTTTCTAGATTCAACTTTATTCAACTTTAGACACCAATGTTTAAAATCTATTTGTGGAAACTGTATTGGCAAATGTGTTATTTATTTGTGAAACCTACATGTGTTGTAAAATTGCTGTTTGTTTTCCTAATAAACTAAATAAATAAAATAAAAACTACTGAACAATTTTGTATGAAATTTAGCACAGAGATAGTAGATAGCCAGCCTGCCTAGCATGACCATCATTATATCATGCGATATGATATGATACTTCATGCTGTCTTGCTTACCCCATTAAGGTGTAAGCAAGATATAGAATCTTTATCATGCGTCAATAGTCGATAAAAACCGGTCATGCTAGGCCGGCTGGATTAGAATATGGGATAAGAACTTTTTATCATGATATTCCCACGAGAACGGGATCCACGCGGGTGAAACCGAAGGCGGCCGCTACTATTATAAAAAGGAAAGATATGTATTTTATGATTTTGAATTTTTGCATTTTTCAATGCTATTTTTATACTTATGATAAATTTAAAAATAGAAACATATTGGAAAAAATAAACTTGGCCACATTTTTTTTTCTTTTAATAAAAAAAAAAATATTACTCCGAATTTGACATTTAATTCACCAACCACTCGTAGTCTCATGCTGATGCTGATGATGAGGATGACCTCCCCACACATCCGCAGCCAGCGCCACAAGTAACACTAGTATACGCCACATCACTCAAACTCACTGCACTGAATGCCAGATAGAGATACTACGACTTTATATCGACGGTGGAAAACAGAAAGGTCGTATCTCGAAAAAGGTCGTAACTCAACTAAGCATAAGGTAATAATCAGCTTTTTTTTCTGCGTCGATTGGTCTGGGTCTCATTGCTCTAGGACGACATAAAATCTGAAAATTGGTGAGTGTTTTTAAAAAGTCTGCAATTTTTTTTGGCGTAACTGCCCATAAAACGGCAAATTTGAACTTTTTAGAGATACGCAAAGTATAAGTTTGTGTTTAAAAAATAAAGACAGTTACGCGGTCACTGTTTCTATCCACGATATCAGATACGACCTTTTTGCGGGATGCGTTTTTAAAACTTCTCTATTTACGATAAGATGCGACGTTCTTAAAGTTAGTATTCTTCAAAGGACAACGAATAATCTCTAAGATACTACAATTTCGTGGGTGGCTTATATCAATCCAAACGCTGTTATGACAATATTACTGGAATCAATATTAAGTAAATTAGGTAGTTACAACGAATCGTCGGGTACGTCAATTCGGGAATATTCCGTTGTCTGTGTTGTTCCAGTAAAATCGTCTTGTGAAAACGTTACTGTTTTATTCTAATAATCTAAACGAAGGTATGAAAAATTTTAATAATCATTCATTATTTCATAATACAGTAATTTCATCAGCAAAATAAAATCCGTTTCCCTATAAAGTGAAATCCATGGAAGGAAACCATTTTATGGGTTTTGAGGCTATCACAAATGGCACATTAAAAAAAACTCAGAAACTTATGATTTCGACAATAAAATTGGCAACTTTAAAAAAAATAATAACTGAATAAAATGTTTATAAAACGTTCTATGTCATCCAAGGCTAAATATACAGAGGTGACTTTACTTGCACTGGAAAAATGTATGTCGCCAAAATATCACCTGTACCCAAATAAATTGCCAATATCAGCTTAAAAATATACCGATCTAAAAAAACTTACAAAATTTGTCATACCGGCAGCATACGCCGATGAATATTTAAGTCTAAAATTTAACAGTAAGGTTGTCGATAACCACCCTGATACTGATGAAGAAAATGTTGTGTGATGATGTGCTTAATTTTCTATTGATTTAATTTTGATTAAATTTCTGATCTCATTTAATTTTAATACTTATTATAATTTTAACACTAAATTTTAATTGGTACAATCATTTTAGGGTATGAATGTGTCCCTTTCTGATCTTTTTTCTCTTTGAAATGTCTCTCTTTATCTCTTTGAAACTTCCGATCTCATTTATTTTTAATACTTCTTATAATTTTAACACTTAATTTTAATTGGTACAATGATTGGGTATGAATCTGACCCTTAATACGAAATTTAATGTGATTATACGAAAGTTAATCTGATTATAATTTTTTATTTAATGATTATGTGCAATAATATAATAGTTCAAATTAAATGTACAAAAAAGAAAAATAGAGTTTTCGTTTTTGTGTGTTTGGAATGTCTTTTGTGTTTTTTACCAATAAATTTACGTTTGTAGGTTCGAGAAGCCCGTGGCGCAGTGGTTCGAGCGCTTGGCCTGCGATTGTTGAGGTTAAGCAACTTTCGCATAGTCGGTCACGGGATGGGCGACCAAAAATTTACTATCTCGAGCTCCTCGGTGCTTCGGAAGGCACGTTAAGCCGTTGGTCTCGGATGCATTTGCAGTCGTTAAAACCCACCAATCCGCATTGGGCCTTCGTGTCATGACCCGTTCTCCTTATCCATCCATAAGGAAGTCCCAGTGCCCCAGCAGTGGGGATATTAAAAATGGCTGATGACGAATACGTTTGAAAAAACTTGTGACTTTTTATTAAGATCATTAAATTTAAAGAGGTTTATATTACGCCCTATTTTCTAGCCATTGTCTGTAATTTTTACGTACTTACACCCCGTCATTTACAGGTCATTAAAAACAAAAAGCAATTACGTCCTTTCTGAGGTCAGTGAATTTATTATAATTTACTGGTTTAGTACAAATATGATAGCAAGATACTACGTTTTTGAGGTATGAAATTTCTATTGACGAAGGTCGTAACTAAAAAAAAACTGACTTCCGGCAATAGGAAATTGTTGGTTTATAGACAATTTTATTCAGGTTAGAATTATATAGTTATGGTAAGAAAATTACGTTCATACGACGTACCGTTAAAAAGATATCACCGAATTACCATTTTTTTTTCGGTTTTTTGGCTCTGGTGTAAAGTTGTGTTTTTCGAGATACGACCTTTCTGTTTTCTGCCGTCGATATTGAGTAGTGAGTCTAAGGATGACTCAAAACTGTGAAGGATAAACTAAGAGTTTACCTCTTTGTTTGAAATACATTGCTGTCCAATGCTGGACTGGAAGTGAAAGATTTTGGGATTTCGACATTTTAGGAATTCAACAAGTAGTTAGTGGTGCCAGAAAATTAACTTTTATATGTTGTAAAAAAAGTTTCAAGCGATCTAATGAACCTGCTTTTAATGCCCATTTCGAATATTTGTCGCTGTACCAAAAATTAAGCTTGGATATTTTCACTTGTCAACAGGGCCATATATTTACTATGACCACTTAGCGATTCCTTGCTCAAACCACGCCAATGTCGTACTTGATTTTGACATTTTCAAAAGTCGTTTTCTCCATCATACAGACCGTATTGTAAAGTTATTGTACAAGTAAATGAAAGTCACAAGTTGTATAATTATTAAACAAGTAAAATAATTTATCTCATTGATGAAGCGACGGTGGCCAACACCGTAGAACGGTGAATATACTAGAAAGATTCGACGTGTCCTCATAGGTCTCTGTAGCATAATTGGTTAGTGCATTGGGCCGGGCGCCGAAGGATGCGGGTTCGAATCCCGTCAGGGCGACATGAGACTAGTTGCTTTTTTCTGGTATATGTTCTTGTTTAATATTTATCAATTAAATAACTTTAAAATTTGTAAGTGTAATAGAGAAAACGAATTTTGAAAATGTCGAAACCAAATACGACATTCGCGTGGTTTGAGCAAGGAATCGGTAAGTGGTCATAGTGAATACGGGCCCAGAAAGGTCTTCAGTAGAGCAACGAAAACAAATTGTGAACATCCATTACCAAAAAAAAAAAGATTCCGTAAAGTATTTTTTTAGCGTTTTCATTTTTATATTTTCCTTTTTGAAGTCGGTTTTTTTGTTTCAGCAACTCCTACTCCTTTTTTGAAGTAGGTTAAAAATCTAAATGTTAAAATTGCAAAAGAGTAATGTATGACATTTATTGTGTCTACACGAGTGTTATAAGGAAAAAGGTAAATAGGAATGATTTGGTTCATTTACTGCCGTGACTGTGTGTTCTTAGGAACTTGATGTATTGTTATGATTTTTTAATGTTACCTTATTGTAGTAGGTTAAACTATTTACAACTACCTATGTAAGTGATTGCGGTAAGTTACCGGTAAGATAACTTACCACAGTGCCTTAAGACGGACGAAACTCTATGACCAGTGTGTGTTGCCAGTGATGACTTACGGTAGTGAAACGTGGTCGCTAACTATGGGTCTGTTAAGAAAGCTCAAGGTCACCCAGCGTGCAATGGATAGGACTATGCTCGGCGTTTCCCTGCGTGATTGAATCAGAAATGAGAAGATCCGTAGGAGAACTAAAGTAGCTCGAAGGATTGCTCAGTTAAAGTGGCAGTGGGCGAGACACATAGCGAGAAGAACCGGTGGCCGTTGGAGCGGAAAGGTTCTGGAATGGCGACCGCGCACAGGACGACGCTCCGTGGGTAGGCCCC
The DNA here is from genome assembly GCA_910589605.1 of Chrysoteuchia culmella. NCBI lineage: Eukaryota > Metazoa > Arthropoda > Insecta > Lepidoptera > Crambidae > Chrysoteuchia > Chrysoteuchia culmella. The sequence goes on from OU342665.1 coordinate 15,967,583, forward strand.
CGACAAGGTGGACCGACGATCTGGTGTAGGTCGCGGGAAGATGCTGGATGCGGACAGCGCAGGCAGGACCGATCGTTGTGGAGATCCTTGGGTGAGGCCTTTCTCAGTAGTGGGTGTCATGTGGCTGAGACGACGACGACGTAAGTGATTAACCTATTTACAATAACGATTAATACTATTGCAACATAGTTGACAGAAAAATAATTCCAGTGGCTATCCGAACGATGTCAACGTGAATTGTTTCAATATTTACAACAAAATATTTATATTTTTGCGACACAACATAGCCAATATCCAGGATAATTTACCTATATAATTTCTTTCTCAAATTCTAAGAAAATTTCAATTCAATAACCATATATTTAGTCTAGGCTGTTACAAGCACTTGAGCACACTTGACTTGAAGTATACTTTGACTTATCTATGAATGTTAAAGAAGAACTTGTAACGAGAAGAAGCAGCAATGAACTTGTCAACGGCTTTTTTTCTCTCTGACTTATTTCGTACTAGCCTTCCGCCCGCGACTTCGTCCGCGAGGAAATAGGTTATCGCGCGGATTTAGAATGTCGCGTGGTGGTGCCATTTCGTCGTCTCAGCCATACACCCACTGCTGGGTAAAGGCCACCCCCAAGCATCTCCGCGACGATCGATCTGCGCTGCCCGCACCCTGCGGCTTTCCGCGACCTTCACCAGATCGTCGGTCCAACTTGTCGGGGTACTATTCACGGACCGTCGGCCGGTGGGCGGTCGCCATTCCAGAACTTTTCGGCCCCAACGGCTATTGATTCTTCTCACAATGCCGTCCGCCCACAGCCACTACAGCTGAGCAATCCTTGGTGCGATGTCGGTTACTTTATTTCTCATACGGATCTCCTTATTTCCCTCTTCGAGCATAGCCGCCTCCATTGCACGATGGGTGACCTTTAGCCTTCTTATCAGACCCATAGTTAGCGACCACGTTTCACTACCGTAAGTGTGCCATTTATCAGAGTAAAAAGTATTTTATGTTCATCTCTACGGTTCAAGTTATGTCCATATCGAATTTCACTAAATCGATTCTGCGGTTTAGTTACGCGTAAAACGGAACAGCCAGATTTAGCATTTATAATTTAAGCGCATGGATAAGTGTGAATGGAAAAATAGCAGAAAATGCTCCAAAGCTATCGCGATAGCTTTGGAGCATTTTTTACTATCTATTTTACATCGCTATGTCTGTTTTACATTACTTTTCTATACAAAATTTTAACCCTTTTCTTAAACCATTGAGGGTTGATTCATGTCCACCGCATCGGACTTCAAAATCGATGACATTTTTGCAATCAAGATCCCATAAAACCTCAATAACAACACCCATATCGATTTAACATTATTTTATTTACCCTTTTACCCCCTTAGGGGTTGATTTCTAGAGAAGGGGATTTTTGTATTTAAGTTCAAAGCCTAATAAAAAATAAGTGACTTTTACTATGAAAATATAGGTCTTTTTTTACATAATTTCATCCCTCCTTTTCCGGTAGAATTCCCCTTTGGCGGTAGAAATTTCGAAAACGTAGAGATAGATCAATGTTAATTTTCAATAGTTAACCTAAATACAAAATTTGAAGATCCTATCTTCAAAACTGACAGACTTTCATACAAACTTTCATCCCCTTTTTCCCCCCTTAGAGGTTGAATTTGTAAAAATCCTTTCAAAGTGCACCCCTGCACCTCATAAAAAGCCTATGTGCAAAATTTGGAGTTTCTATACCCAACGGTTTGGGCTGTGCGTTGATTATCAGTCAGTCAGGACATTGAATTTTATATATATAAATAGAGTCGCCAAATTATCAAAAAAGTAGGTAACCAACTCTAAAACGAATGCAAATATATAAACGAGTAAATAGGACTTGTAAGTGATCTTGTTTTTTTTCGTTGTAATTGTAAGATATTACAATAAGGAAAATATCAACGTAAACATCGCACGGAAAGCCCAATGAGCCTATGAAACATTATTGAGTAAGAAACGATAGATGTACTTCCTTATCAATGCACTTAGAATGAGTTTACTAAGGTTTACTTTAAACACAGAATACTAAATAGTACAAGTCTATAAATCAGATGTTGTAAATTCACCTTAGTCTTAGCGTACGTAACCTATCGTGACAGTTTCATTGATCGTAATTCATGTTTCATTTTTAACCCCCGACGCAAAAAGAGGGGTGTTATAAGTTTGAGGTCTGTGTATATATGACTGTTTGTCTGAGGCCACGTAGTTTCTAATTGACTGGACCGATTTTGATGCAGTTTTTTTTTATTTGAAAGCTGGCATGAGTTGTTTCTTATCTATAGTTTATGATATCATTTTAATTACCTAAATGAACTGATGGCATTCAAACGGCTTAGCAGATCTTCATAAATTATAGCTAAGAACCATCTTGATTATATCAGCCTTTAAATTAAAAAAAACTTGATCACAATGGGTCCAGTCGCTTAGGAGCTACGTGGCCTCAGACTTTAACCTGAGTTTGTGCATCGGACAATTTGATCTTAATAATAAAAAAAATTAAAAGTTTGAAATAAAACTTAAAAAAAAATAAACTAAAATTTAAAATTAACATTTAAGTATTATAAGGTTTGATGAATTAATTCGGCCACAGCCTGCCTTCCAATTCTGTTCTATTCAGGTAGTAAAGTCATTTAAAGTATAGTATCCAGGTTCATCGCCACACACAGTCCTCACTACGCCTGCAGCTGTGCGATGTTGGCTGGTTGCTCGCTGACCGGTTCGAATCCCGAATTCAAGCTCCCTCCCGAGTTCAATTTCCATCCAAGTTGATTTAATTATTTATTTTCTATAGAGTTTAGAACTGTAGCCGAGTCAGAGTGTGTGGTAGAGTGTGGCTGTGTAGCAGAATTTGCTACACTGACATGATGATGACATACTGACTGAGGAGGCAGGAGCGCTCGGCCTGCGATTGTTGGGGTTAAGCTACTTTCGCAATGATCAGTCTCGGGATGGGTGACCAAGCTCCTCCGTGCTTCGGAAGCCACGTTAAACTATTGGTCTGGGCTTCATATGCAGTCATTAAAACCAATCCGCATTGGGCCCGAATGGTGGGTCATGTGTGGGTTATCCATCCATAAGGAAGGCCAGTGCCCCAGTAGTGGGGACGTTAAATATGGCTGATGACGACGACGATCTGTTCTAGGCAGAACAGAATAGAATCATCAGGCCTGTGGCCACGCTTACACCTACTTGATACTGCCAAATATAGTCGCGGCACGCGCAGGCGTATGAAAGGTTGGTTTGCCGCTCGTGCCGCGCCGATTCGCCGGCAAGTGTGTCAGCCGGCGAGCGCCCGCGCGGCCTTGCCGCCGGCGGCGTCATATAGAGATGATAACACCGCTACAGTGGTCCTACCGCGTAAGTGTCGTCGGCATCGCTGTCGACTTCATTTAGACGACCAACGGCGATTTCGTACAGCACAACTTAAACGTTGTCGTCCTAACAATAAGACTCCTTTTCAATAATCAGTTGATACTCGACTCTGTGTGTGACCTTGATTCTTTTAGTTAGGGTTCTGACACTCATGAACAGGCATTGAGTCGCATAACTGACCTTGAAATTAGATTGTCTCCTTCTCAAAAGAAAGCACTTGATTTACAGAAAGAAAATAAAAGTAGGTATTATAAAAGAAAAGCACTCTGAAAGCCTGTTCAATGATTTATCTCAATGTAATTTTGCAACAGGTGACGATCCACCTTTAGAATGGGTCAACTATGTTAGTAGACCATGTTCATACAAAATAAAAAAATAAAAATAAAAAAATTGTTCATAAAAAAACAATAAAAATAATTATTAATTCAGTAGCGGGAAGAAACTAAAAAATATATTAAGATTGATAAATATTTATAGAAAACACAAAAATTGGTTTAAAGACAAAATTATTATAATAAATACAGTGACTTTATTAAATAACGCAGGCAATTGTTTGAATAATTTAATGTGATAAAAATGGAACATGTAATAAAAGTAAAAAAGTGAAATGTTAGTTATTTTATTAGGTAACAAAATTGACAATTTGGAGCTTTCACTGAAGGAAATGTATACTAACTTGAGTGAGTTCTCCCGCAAGCAGCTAAATTAACAAAAAATGCAATACAGATCGGTTTTTGTCACTAGACAAGAAACGCAGCTGTAGTTGTATGATTGCCAACACGCATTTCACAGTCAAAATGACTCATCAGGCCAAGTGGCTCCTGTGGTTGATTTACTAATCAACTCTGTTTCTCTTTGTGATAGTTTATTACAAAACAATAAAAGTCTAAAACATGTCTTCTAGAACTTGTGATACTAAAACATTTATGTTCTGTGATGACATTGAGAAGAACTTAGGCCAATTAATTTAGAAAAATTCCAAGGAAAATTTGTATGCCTGGATCAAGTATAAATGATATAATGAAAATAATCGTTAAGAAATCTTATAGTGACAACACAAATATCATAAATTTGATTGGAACTAGGGATAATGCCATAAACAACAGTTGATATCCTTTGTTAACTCACTATGCTCCTTAAATGTTAGGAAAGTTATGTTTACATTTCCCTACGGTCAAAGTTTCACAAAGATAGAAAATAAGTTAATAAGATACAACTTGAACTTAACATTAAGCACAATAGCCTTTCATAACACTGAAAAACTACTTATAATAGATGTAAATAGTTTGTTAATAGTTATTGCAAAGGCCGTGAAATAGGCAATTGCAGGTCGAGTATGAGTTTGAAGGCCGAGCGAGGACTTCACTAATACGAGGCAGGCAATTGCCATTTCGGCCGAGGCATATATATATAGTGCTTTACTCAAAAGAATACAGGGAAATAAAACATACTTTTTATTTTATACATTTAATAATTACTAAAATAAAATCAAATTCATTGCAGGAGCGTCTTTTTGAATTTGGAACATTACAGCGCGTTCCAAATTCAAAAAACGCTCCGGCAATGGATTTGATTTTCTTTGTCCGTAAATTCGATACTTCGCGTGTTCTTTTTTCGAAAATAATGACAACATTTCCATGCATGTTTGAGAAAATTATTTTAACTTGACAAAAGATAAATACAATCTGACTGAGTATTATAAGAGACAAATAGTGCTATCGCTATTTTTTTATTTTAAACATTTAACCAATAATCTGGCTATCAAAATGTCTGCTTTTATTGAGCAGTTAAATTCTCACACATAAGTTTGGAATCTGTTTCAAGTAATTTGATTCTTTTGAATCCGAATACTGACTTAGTTTATTTATATTACCATTAGAGACAACAGAGGTGTCCTCTAGCCCAGTGTTGACAAGAGAAAAGCCAGTCTCGGTAGCTCAGTGGTAGAGCATTGGATTGGATTTCCAAAGGTCGTGGATTCAAGTCCCATGTGAGAATTCACTTGTGGCCGAGTTTTTCAATATTTTTCTATTTAAAAATTTATCATAAACATCATGATTTATTTATTAAGCATAGCGATCTTCATTATTTTAATACTAGGAATAAGAATGCCGTTTCAAGATTTCGACTTGAAAAATGTAGACGCTGTTTTTGGGGAAAGGCATAGCTTTTTTTAATAAAGTTGCACAACAAGTTATTAAGCTGCCTTTGCATAAATTTAATATATTATGATAAAAAGACACTCTTAAGCAAAGGTTATGACAAGGTAGATGATTATTTAAAAGACCAAAATGCATGGATGTGGTACTAACATAAAACATAACTCTCGTTATTTATAAAAAAAAAAAAAAAATTTGGAAATTTATTTCAAGATTGTAGATTTGTGTTTAGCAACAACATGTTATTGTTGTTGTTTCTGTTAAAGCTGACAAGTTTCTTGCGGCCGTTCCTCTATCAGTTAAAAGATGTCCTGAATGGCTAGTAAAAAAATGGACTATTCGAAAGCACTTATTTAAAAGTCTATTTGAATAAAAAAAATATATTTTACTTTGATTGACAGCGCAGCATCAGTGCTTGCGTGTGAAGTGTTGCGCTCATATTCGACGCGTCGACAACATCGACGACACTTACGCGGTAGGGTCCCAGCCGCCTTTTTCACAAACACGCGGAAACTTTTCGAGAGCGGAATCTACGCATTTGTCACTGTCACTCACTTCAAAATAGAGAAAGATAAAGCATAGGTTTCGAACCCGATTCCGTATCCGATGATTGTGAATCAGCCCGCTGGTCTCAGCGTCATTTTAAGATTGCTTTGAAATAAATCAAGTTTTAGAGAGTGCACGTATACTGGGTGTCGTTCGTATACGTGCGTGTAGTTCTGACGTCAGAAAACAATCAGAACTTGTTAGGATTTTAAAACACGTGTACATTGGAACACTTCTTACCTGTTCGACGGAGAAAAGCATATTAGTGTGCGCACTTAATTCGTACGAACCACGATCAATACGTATAGGTACGTACGATACAAATTCGTGTCCAAAGTGGGCGCGGCCTTGCGAATTAAACAAGCAAATCACAACGTGTAATTTAAAACGCACACAGTTTTTACGGCCCTAAAATATTTAATGATTTTATGTTATTTAGGCATTAATTCTTTTTTGTATAAGTATTTTATTCATATGAAAATCACTTTATTTTTTTCTTCTCGCATATAGATGTAGAATGAGTATTTGTAAACAATACCTAGTGGGGAAAATATAGCATTTTTCTTTTCAAGTTGTTGTTTTAAATGACACATAGAGATAAGAACCGATGGCCATTGGGGTGATAAGGTTTTGAAATGGCCACCGACCACAGACAATACCACAGAGACCACAGAACAAGTAAATGTTCTGTTGACGCGACGATCAGTGAGCGGTCGCGGCAAGCCGCTGGATGCGGGCAGCGCAGGACCGATCGTCTCGTGGAGATCCTATACCTTAGTTTATCAATTATGATTTTTTTTACTTTGATTATCTTTTTTTTTTTAGTTTGACATTTATTTTTAATTGGAATTGACATTGCAATTTATGTAATTATTCATTTTTAATTGTTATTATGTAAATTCTATAAAATTAATAATATTCAACACAATGTATATTGTATGGAATAAATGAATTGATTTGAATTGTACCCATCAATAGGTGTCATGTGGCTGAGACGACGACGACGGCGACATAATGATACAAACTCAAAATCATACACTAACACACACACACGGATATCAAGAAATCAAAATACCATCACAGATATTGCGTAGGAATATACACGTAATTTTATTTGTCCAAATTAAGTAAGTTGAAGTAATTAACTAAAATATTATTTTTATTTATCCTATTTTTACTTGCGAACCAGCTTTTTCTTGTTAAACAAACAAGCGTATTCAATTCAACAACACGTATTTTATCATAAAAACCCTAATAACATACGCATAAAGTTTAATCGTTTTATAGCTTTAAAAATAAACCGATTAACCACAAAAATGCGAGTGTACAGTTAACATCATAACAAACTAAGGAATTTATATGCAAATCGAGTTAACCGTAAGCTCTCCATATTTCACGTAATGGCATGTGACAAATGCTACAAAATTAAGAATTCCTGTTTCGGAACGGTCCCGCAGCTCTTTATGATGTCCTCTCACCGAATCGTCACGAAGTACCGTTCTTTCTCCGACCGCGAAGCAGTCGAGGAACGACGCGCTGGCTGCACGCAACGACACACCTTTGCCTAAAAAAACATAGTGATCATTCGTTCGCGCCATTATTGGAAAGTTTTCGTTTCTTCCATTTTTATGTTGTAAAAAATAAATAAATTAATTTCTAAATGGTCAGGTGACGACTGAAAAGTGACTTTTTTTGTGTTTGTGGTTTTAATATTGGGACTTCTATCAAGATGTTACGACATTTAATACTATATTTGGTAAGTGAAGATAACATTTATTAGGTTGTTAATTATTTTTAGAAATCTGATAACCGGATTCATAGCTAGTATTCTTTGTATTAGTATTCTTTGTCGTAGTTTGCACTACGTACAGAAAAACAAATTACTATCTGACCAAGACAATTAGGCGCAGGACAGCTGAGAAAAACTAAAAAAACCTAAGTAAAAACCCAAAATTAAAAAAGCGCTACTCGATCAGATAATCACTGTAGCGCTAATTAATCACATAATAAAAGAAATGCGGTGATAGAAGTAGGATGCAGGTGACAAAAGTGCAAAACCGCATTCCTGTCATGCGCCTAATAATAAGCGCGTAAGTAATTTTCTTTACTTGAATTCAATTTGATCAAAGTTGGATTACATAGAGAGAATGTAATACAACTTAAAACTTTTTCTTTGAACAAATCTGCAAATAAAATCATAAAATATTTTTTAGAAAACTTTATCGTTGTATCTCGTTACTCTGAACTGCATTAATTGGCATTATTTCCGTAATTCGTGTAAATGCATTCGCTAAATGCAACGTATTAACATAAAAATGTTGCGATGTGAAAACTTACGGTATTTTAATTCTGAGAGCTCTTTTCATAAATAAAGCTGTGTAGTCACTGAGATACAAATATCAGGTAAAACGGTCGAAAAAGATATTCTTCGACGTATTTAAGATAGCTAAAATTAATCTCCATATAAATACTAAGCTTTAAAATGCACAGCGATAAACTGACGGTTTTCCGGTTGAAAGTTCGTTTTATTATACAATAGCCTATTAAACTTGTGGTTTTACTATATCTGTCATCTCTTGCGTAAAATACGCCGCCTTAGCTCAATATCCATTAGGATAGGTACCCTAATATTTTTATTTTAAGTCATGTATTAGCCGAAAAGGGGTCCTTTCCGCTCTGCGACATCTCAATCTCAAGACACAAATGGATGACTATTGAAAATTTACTGAAAAAATATATTATAGGGTTTTCCAAAATCGTTGAGACTAAAACCTTTTGTCAGTAGTTGAGATTTCACTTACCTAGATTTTTAATAAAGAAAATAATGCTAGAAAAAAGAAAATTTCAAGCAAGAATAAGTCTCCTGCAGTACCTTCTTATTGCGTCTTTCTTAGCCTAAAGACTTGACATATATTTTTTATCAACAATGGTCAAACGCATGTGGTCGTATTCTATTGAGAATATTGAGTTCAGACTGTCTCAAATCTCACTCATGAATTTGTACAAACATTTTGCTTTGAGTAAGTTTAAAAAGTCTCAAACTTAAAATTCTCTATTCAAAAACTGGCCAAGCCTTCATTATACTTGATGTTTAGTAAGGCTGCAGGTGGAATCGTACTTCTTCCCGGAATCCTCAGCACTGAGGAACTGCCTATCTTATTTGTTAAAGTCAAAATATTTTTATTCGAATAGACTTATAGATAAGTGCTTTCGAATCGTCCAATTTTTTTTTCCCTACCAGCCATTCATATACTCATGAGCTGCCGGAATACAACAAAACTGAAAACTTTGCTGTTTTATATAGCGATACATTTAGATACAATTGTAATAGCTTAGCCAGGCGGATTTAGAACAAGTTCTACCACCAACCAAACCGAATCCAATAAGCACCCCACTAGGAATGCACCAGAAACCTGGCTCATCTAAATCTGATTTAAGTGATCACTAGACCACACAAGCACTTAATAAATTAAATAAGTATTTAAATGAGACTACGAGAAACAGTTTTTCCTCGTAGTCCTGTAAATGGGACAAAATCCTGAGACCACGAGAAAACAGCGGATTCAAGTGGTGCTACCGCTAGAGTAGACGGTATCGGTTAAATTGATTTTAGAAAGTACGTTTATTAAAGGGAGATTTCCAACACATAATTTACGGCCATACTTATCCACGATCACTATTCCGAATGTAGGCCAAATTCCTAGGGCTTGTTTACATGCAAACGAGCGAGGAATGCGACCGATACCGTTCCGATCGGTTCCGTTACCGATTAATATTGCATGAGCTCGAGCCACGCGACCAAGATCGATGCTACGGGTATCGATTTATTGTATCGATTCTGAAGCATAGAGCTAAAATATTGACTAACGAAGCATAGGTAAAAGATTGACTAAAAAATCAAATGGTCCTTCATTCAATCCTTAATTAAGCAACCAATCGTCTTGATTTTTTAACCGACTTCAAAAAAGGAGGAGGTTATCAATTCGTGCGTAGGTATGTTTTTTTATGTTTGTTACCACAGTACTCGGTCATTTATGAACCGATTTGAAAAACTATTGTTTTGTTTGAAAGGGTGTACTTTTATGTTGATCCCATTAAATTCAAGCTAGGATCTAATGATGGGATCTTGGTGAAATTGAGGGAACTCTTCAAATATTATAGCCACATTTATATCGATTTCGATTCTTTCTCGTGCATTTGCTTCCGTTAAGCACCATTTGGGGGGGTGGAACTTATGATGATGACCACAAATGGTCATCGGAAATATTAGTTACTTAGCATTTCACGGAAGCGATACGATGAATTTAATGTGGTTCGTAAGCAATTTATGCTCGTCTCATTGCATGTGATGAAGTGAAGCTGATGATGAAGTACCAGGAGACCTTCTCAATAATTAACATCCCTGCGCCGTAAATAAACAAATACAAATATTGACACACACACACACACACACTCTCACACACACCCACACACACACACACACACACACACACACACACACACACACACATACGATACAGATAATAAAAATAGAAAGGAGGAGAAAAAAAACGTATAAATCCAATAATCACAATAAAATATAGGTAACTAAGAACAAATTGTGTGGGGTTTTTCCGTCTGTGTCATTCACAGGTGAGCCGAATGAACACAGAGGCGCTGTTATTCTGACAGGGATAGTAAGAACGGGAGTCAGTGGGATGGGTCTGCTCACGTCTGATTGTGTTAAAATGTGTTTAGATATTTATATTTTTGTTTAAATTTTATAAATTTTATGTTATTTATGATGGTTTGGATTGAGAACGTGGCACTGCTTGATTAAAATAAATAAAAATAAGTAATGTTCTCCAATTATTGTAATTAAGTTTAAGAAAGTAATTATTATTATTTTTAATTTACTTTAAATACGCATTATGATTATGATTATGACCCAGCTGATGCGTCTTCCAGTAACATTGTAAGTTGCGTCTTACATTAATGCACTTTTATCTTTCTTTTTTTTGCTGTTGCCATTGTATTTTTTATATTTATACACTTTAACATGAGTACCTGAAGTACGTCATGCTCACTCAAACGTTTCTTCGGCGGTGACGTGTGAGGCGGGTCGTTACGTTCCCTAAAATATGGTTGAGCGAAGCGATGGCTGGTTCATGCGTCATGCTCGTGAACGGGTGCCGCCAGCGGAAATGGGTCTACTTAAGTCTGCTTGTCTTAACGTTGTGCTTAGAGCTTAAATATTTTCATCTAAAATAAATTGCTATTGACCTGTATTACGTCACAACTTGCAGCACAGTAACCTTGTAATGCGAGAAATGTTATAATGTAAGTCCTTTACTGCGGGTTGAAAATTTTTTACGGTTAGGATAACCATCAAATGTAATATTATAATTAGTATTTTATTTTGTGATGGAAATTGACCTTACTGATATGTTAAGCTCACTTTTCAATTTGACGACTCTGTATGAAATAAAACAGGGAGAAAAAAATAGCCCTTGACGAGTTTCTTGCCGGTTCTTCTCGTTACAAGGTCTCCCGCCGTAGGGTTTGTGAACCGATGGCGTAGCTTCTTTGACGTTCATAAGTGCTTGTAACAGCCTAGACTAAATAAATGATATTGAATTGAATTGAATTGAATTGGGAGATGACCAGATAATAATAAATAATATATATATAGAAGACGAGAATACTCAAAATACACAATAATATATAAACTTATAAAACTATAATTACTACAATACATAATATGTTTACAAGGAATAAATAAATATTTTAAATAGGCAGAACGCTCTCAGCACTGTGCCAGATGATGCAGCACAAATGAGTTATTTGAATGACAGTGACAGATGTTGGACACGTCAGAATTGCCATGAGTTAAAAATGATTAGTAAAAAGTTTTTAAAGCTTTTGAGTTAAGTCCGGTGTGGAATTCAAGGCGGCGGCGGTTCGTTTTATTTTAATAAATATAGTAAATAGGATTTTTTTATTATCATATCTTAAACATTGATACTTTTCTTATTTTGTGAAACATTTCAAAAGTCATTATAGTGTTCGCGCGAATAACTCACCACACGAACGCTCTCTCAATGGTCCGTAATGATGACAAACAAGCCGAATTCTAAGCCGAACCGTTACACTTTCTGACTGCATTGTCTAAAGAAAGGCGCCGGCCGTTCTTATGGACAGGTGACATTTGCTCTAAATCCCATTCAAAGCTATTTTTGAATAATGGTTTGTTTACGGAACGTCCCACTTTTGGTATGGTAAATGGTAAATATTTAACAAGGACATTGAAGTATTTAGCAGGTAAATATGGCAAGTGTTTTAATGCTGTATTCAGTTAAGATCAATCAATGTTTATACAATTAGAAGTCGAGAAAGGCACTGCGGGCCTGCCATCATCTAATAGGCGCCCACCTTTTTTTTTAACCCTGGTGAAATCCCTTCGGATAGGACGTGGTTATGTGGTGTGGCCACTAAAACACCAGGGGTGTTCCGTCCGCGCATCGGACGGGGACTATCGGGTATGTTGTGGCAGTCATCGAATCGTCTATAGGCGCCCCCTAGACGCTCAGTAAATACTGCGATCCATCATTATTTATTTTATTTTATTATCATGGAAAACAAACAGCATACATTACAAACAAATCGAACATAATTGATGTAGTCCAAACATGCCTTTATCAGTTTTCACATACCTATAGCTTCAATAATATTCATACTAAAATTTAAGACTCGAATTTCGCAATAAAGTTTAATTTACATGCACAAAAAAAAGTTATTTAAAAAAAATAGAGATGATGATGTGTATGTAAGCCATATGTATAACATTGCAACTTACTTTTCAAAGAAATCAGTATTAATTTTATTGTGAAAATAATTACAACTTGCATTAAAAAAATATTTTATTTACTTATATTTATTATTATACTCTTTGGTTAAAAAAAAAGAAGTACCTACTGGCGGGCAAAACTCATTTAATAATATTATTAAAAAAGAATTTCTTTTTCGAATTACTGTTGTTTTTTTTTGTCATTTGTTTTTTTCATTTCGTGGTGAACTAGCAAAAGTTGTTTTGTTTCACTAGGATAACGCCCCCGTACACATGTCCAAAGTTGCGATGGCTACCATTAAGGATGCTGGGTTTGAGTTGATGGAGCACTGCCCTCGCTCCTGGTGATTTTTATCTGTTTTCCCTATTAAAGGACCTCAGAGGTCAGAAATTTGATGATGATAACGCAGTGATCGCTGATGTACACGTTTTTTAAGCAGTCAAACTTTTTTCAAAAAGGAATTTTAAGTTTAGAAAAAAGATATGCTAAGTGTATACTCCTAAAAGGACTATATTGAAAAATAAAATAATATTTAATAACAGATAACTGCGTCTTCATTCTCACTACTTAATAAACACCGGTAGTCAGTATCACGGCTTCGGTATAGGTCTTTAAACTCTGTATAATATCACTAGCGGATACTCGCGGTTTTACCCGCGTGGTGCCCGTTCCTCGGTGATAAAATATAGCCTATGTCACTCGGGAGAAATGTAGCTTTCTAATGGTCTTAGAATTTTCTAAATCGGTCCAGTAGTTCCTGAGATTAACGCGTTCAAACAAACAAACTCTTCAGCTTTATAATATTAGTATAGATTGTGTGCGGGACATTGACACATTATCGAGCTATGAGTACTGATAAAAGATGAGCATGTTCGGTAGTAGGAGTTCTTGTAAGTCCGCCTGGCTAGCTACCACCCTCTTATCTAAGTCTGACGCCATAACAACAATATTTTCAGCATTGTTTTGTTCCGGCAGTTAGAGATAAGATAGCCAGTTCCTTAGTTGTTAAGGATTTCGGGAGAGGCTCGCTTCCATCTTCAGCCTTAATATCAGGTACTTAACATCAGGTACGATGAAGGATAAGTCTCCCCGTCGATCATAAAAAAAGAAAGCAACTCAAGCTAAACTGGTGCTAGCTGTAATCTGTAATAGACCTAGTTTTCCTGACCTTAGTCGTGACCGTCAAACGAACTCGATATATGCACCTGTCAGCTACCTGAGAAACTAGTATACTTTATGTTTATCCTCGTACACAGCATGAAGGTAAACCATATTGAGTGAGTGGCTTCTTGGTCTGGACAACGATACAGCAGAATCGTTAGTTAAGTAATATTTGCATGCTAGCACAAACAAACACACACACCGCCTCTGTGGTCTAGTGGTACCACCACCGGTATCAGACCCAGGTGTCCCGGGTTCGATTCCCAGCGGGGGTACATATTGTATTCGGTTTGGTTGGTGGTAGGACATGTTTTAAGTCCGCCTGGCTAACTACCACCATCTAATCTAAGTCTGACTCCATAACAACAATGCTGAATACATTGTTGTGTTCCGGCAGTTAAAGATAAGATAGCCAGTTCCTCAATGGTTGAGGTTTCCGAGAGAGGCTCGCTTCCATCTTCAGCCTTATCAATACTTAATAGCAGGCAGGTATGGTGAAGGCTAAGAGTATCCCCGTCGTTCACTAAAAAAAACACACGCACACAAACATGCAGACACACACACACAAACAAACATGCACACACACTAACTTTTTTTGAACACACTCTTTAAAATTAGAGCATTATTTTGTGATTTCATTCGGATAAGGACAGTATTTATCTAGGTTTCCAGAAAAAAATAGCATTACAAGTACAGTTAATGATGCTCAAATTTGAAATCATTTTGGTATTACGTTTGTATGAGAGACTGACTTGTCGCGGGCCTCTTAAGTTTAAGTTGAGATACTACCCAATACATTTACTGCGGGCCGGTTTAGGAATGCGGCCGGGCCAACGACCGGGTGAAGGTCGTAACGGGACTCGATGACGTCATGGGACAACCGGCCCACTGTTGAGTAGGTTACGGTGCCACAACCTGTTTGGACATTGGAGTCCTGAGACCATAAATGACCAAGGCGTTTTAAGATCCTTACCTAAATTCTGCATTTGTATAGGCACAAAAATAATTATAAAATCAAAAAATATGCATATTATACAACACTGCATTCACGAAAAAAGTTTTTTTTTAAATCAACCAATGAAGATGTTATAACCGAAGATTTTTTTTAATGAACAGCGTGGAGACCATTAGCCTTCATCATAATAATACCTGATGTTAAGTATTGATTAGGCTGAAGATAGAAGCGAGCCTCTCCCAGAATCCTCAACCTCTAAGGAACTGGCTGGAATAGGTTCTATGTGAAGAATCTAAACTTTTGAATGGAACTAATTGTACGTGAACAAAGTCGTGTAGACGCTCTATAGTTATTATCATTAAGGACAAAATCTTTAACCAGAGAAATCGTGAAGCTTAGATTTGTGCCAACAGATTATTTCATAGAATTTTCTATAAAGGCGAGTAAATTATCATTTAGGTTAGAAATTTAATATTTTCGCATTCATCCAATCTAGTTAGAAGATCCGGCCAAAACTCGTCAAGGTCTATTCATCATCTAGCGAAACTAGCCTTTGCTGTGGTTGCAAAAGCAAAAATAACTATATCTAGTTAGCTTTGATATTGAGATTAAGAACTTATTCGTATAGAATTAAGCTTCATTATGAAAGCAATAGTTTACGCTTTCTCAGTAAGCGGTAAAACCCAGCTTTACTAACATCACTAACTTACTGCTTTTCTTTTTTATTATTTGAGGTGTATTAACCAAAAGACAAGTGCCGTTACTGTCAAGTTAAGTATAATTATGATTGATGGAAGAAAGTGAAATAAAGAAAAAAGTTTGTTAGAAAAAGCTTTCAAGATGTTACCAACACGTCAATCCACAACCAAAACATCAAAGGAAATTCATTAATTTTAAAGCTCCAAATATCTTCTTTTTTTACTTAAATATGGTTTTATTTAATATCTAGATGACTTCATGACTTCAAGTAGGTATTTCTTTTTAAAATACGCAGGTATTTTATATCGAAAGCTGTATATAGAAAGTAATAGCAACCTTTGTATATCGGACTAGGTATTTTTCACCTTCCGGAACATTAATAAATAATAAATAATTACATACAAACACACTAATTATCTAGCCCACCCCACTTTAAGTTTCATTAAGAACTTGTGTTATGGATACTAGAGAACGGATAAACATACTTATATACTTTTAGATAGAATTCGCGGGCCCCAGCACACTCTAACAAAGTTTCATAATAGTCTGATTAATGGTTTCAGAACGCATAGAGGACAAGCAAACAGACATTAACTTTTATTTATTTATATAGATAAAGTAGTCGTTTGTAACGGTAGCTTTACAAACAAGATGGCCGCCGGGGCGCCGGCGACGACGCGTGCCAATCACTGCTGTCACAGCCAACGAAAGTGAAACCGACGCGATCGTGATAATCTAATTATGTAGTCATCTACTGGCGTAGCTGTGACTGTGACATCTCATGGCGTCAGGTGTTAAATGAAGTGAGATGTCGAGGTTCATTCAACTTCTATAAAGCATGTTCGAGACGAATGTAATCCAGTCTTTCTCCAACAGAGGTGACCTGACCTTGCTTGTTGCCATCCATCTAGACTAAACGGTAAATGTATTATTAGTGTCCAGACACCAACGCTGGGATTTGTATCTTCGTTTTCATAATATTCGTACTCCGCGTATTGCTCGTAGTCCAGTTCAATATTGAGGGTTTTAACAGCATCCTCATAGTGACGAAGTTTCTTCTTTAGAAAGTTTTTGTTATCGCGTAAATCTTTGAGGTGGTACATTTCCTCAGGGCTTCGTACTTCTTCTATGTCGTCCATATTAACGTTGTCCATCACAGGTGAACACAAATGGAGTCAGTTGTTCGCCGGCGCTAGAGACTGGGTTACCATGTGTAGTCCGTTTCCAGGGGGCGCCAGGAGGTTTCCAATATCCAACCCCCCCAGGTGAGGTGACCTGGGGTGGTTGGATGTTGGAAACCTCATGCTGGAAGTTGGGAGGCTGGATTACATCCGTCTGGACTGGAACATACGTTAGGAGTTGTATGGTAAAATTAGTAACTGACCGTCTCCGTGATCTAGTAGTAAATATCACCGGTATCAGATCCAGAGGTCCTTGGTTCGATTCTCGGTACGGTATTGGACTTGGTTTGGTTGGTTGGTAGAACTTGTTCTAAATCAGCCTGGATAGTTATTACCATCTTATCTGTCTGACGCCATAACAACAAAGTTTTCAGCATTGTTATTCCGGCAGTTAGAGATATAGAAGCCAGTTCTGAAATGGTTGAGGATACGGGAGAGGCGCGCTGAAGAGCACATACTATCTGGTCTTTTCTATTCCGACTGGTTTAAAAAACTATAGGAGCGTCGTATTCTTTCTACTTTCGTTAGTTAGCAGTCATAATTACTATATTCTGTTTCTTTACTTTCTTTTGTCTTAGCTATGCTATGAGTACCATTAATCACCTCAGAACTGCAAGTTTCTTCTATTTTGAAATTGAAAACTATGTTATGCTTATCTAAGATAATCAACTAGACAACGTTTTCACTTCATGCCCATGTCCCCATAAGCAAATTGCGTGCATTTACGAAAACGGCAAGAACAAAAGGAAGAATTACATCTCAATTTCACGTATCTAGCTGCCCATCAACTCCAGACGGTTTTAAGCCTTATGTCTCTGTATAAAGGTATATTTTTGAGCTTATATGAAGATTTCGTCCCGGTGTTTGAGCGTCATTCACCGTGATGATGTGTATTCGGGTCGCAAGCGCCGCTCGAAACAGTTGAGTAAGTTGGAATTGTTGCACTGGTTTAACGAGTATATCGTTAAAGCACGTCTTAAATCGTGCGTAGGTACTGTTCATTGAAATTAACAGACTTTG
Source organism: Chrysoteuchia culmella (assembly GCA_910589605.1). Taxonomy (NCBI): domain Eukaryota; kingdom Metazoa; phylum Arthropoda; class Insecta; order Lepidoptera; family Crambidae; genus Chrysoteuchia; species Chrysoteuchia culmella. The sequence continues at coordinate 15,985,549 of OU342665.1, forward strand.
ACTTTGGTTTTTTTTTGGATTTCCCGATGATTGCTATGATCACAGGACGACTCACATGGGGGCCTAAGTGTTTAGGTTTCCAGAAAAAATAGAATCAAAGTAGGTAGGTACTTTGAAATTTGAAAATCCTAAACAGTGTTTGGGCTCTTGATTTCCGCTCAGCGGATTCCGCTGATGTAAGTAGGCTGTTTTTTCGAAATCCCCAAACTCGCAGCGCAAAACTTGACCCGATTTATAGCTGCTTATAATTATTTAACTAAACAACAAAACATTAGGCAATAATCATCAAACAACTCCATCAAATGCCGATGGCTGTTACAATTGTCTCGCCGTATCTGGCGATTCTCAGTTTTTCCGATGACACCGCTTCTTGAGAATCACAAGTGCATGTATCAGCTCAGAATTACGAAGTTTCAGATGTTCACTTGTTATATTTTCCTTCGATTCTTAGCACCGTGTGTAACCAACTAAGCAGTGGCCACTTCTTATCGTTTCGGTGATCAACAATCATTCGTTGACAATCCTAAGTGCCTGTATGTAACAGTCCAGGGCCTACCGCCATCTCTTAGCGCATTATTATTTCAATCTTACCATGCTATTTCGTACTACGAATCTCTTAAAGTAATATTGTTTTTTAACGGAAGTTTTATGACGACTTCGCTCAACCATCGCCTCCATATTGTGAAGTGTGTTAAAATGTGACAACTTCAATAAAATCAACACGTTCTTATGACAATGATGGCTTCGGCTTGCTGATTTTTTAGATTTTCAATTTCGGGATGTTTACTTGTTACATTTTCTTCGATTCTTGGCGCCGCTGTGTGTTAATAGTCCATGACGATGACGGAGACAGTTAGGGCGAACGGCCGGTCCGTTACTCGACCACGCGAGTCCACGGTTTATGGCTCGTTGGCAAATTATAGGTATGTCTTATTACTTTACTCTTTGAATTTGTATACGGGGGTAACGATCGGCCTGAATAAACACTATTCAATTAGAGGAGTTGCTTTTGAAAACTGGAGTTTAATTAGCATTCATCAACTTCATTATCCCGTTAGTGTTAAATAAACAATTTTTATAGACTACTGTAAAAACAGGCAGTTGAAGGTAAATATTAAACAAGAAAATATACAGGAAAAATAGCATTGTAAAATGCAAAATTAAAAAGTTATAGTTGAAGGCAAGTTGATACCCCAGAGATGGAAAAGCGTTATTAGATAAAAAAAAAGGATTGATGAGAAAAAAAGGTAATCACAAAGTGAACATTAATATAAAGATTTTACTCAAAACTGCCGTGTGGTAACGGCCTAAGAATACAAGTGTCACCACTCCCTTACATGCCTGGGATGTCGTAAGAGTCGACTAAAAAGCTCGACGCATTGAAAACCTGTGCGAGAGAAGGAAACTTGAAACAAACCCTCTACCAACCCGTCTGGCAAGCGTGGTAGCAGAGGCTAATAGCCTCCTATAAACGCCATAATAGGCGTGAGCTAGGAAAGGCTTATGTCCAGCAGTGGACGTCCACAGGCTGATGATGATGACTCAAAACGGTGACGCTATTATCAGACACATATATAGGAAAAGTAGAATTGTGAAGCAAAATCGGGCGTAGTAGACACACTAACTTAGAAAATAAACGAACACCGCGAAACCACACACCTTTTCCGTCTAAATTCACATCATTAGACAGCTCAACTTTCAAAATAGCGGTGTAATCGCGCAGTAGTCTTAGCTTCCATTTCTCCACACCTGCCTGCAAATTCCAAATTGCTACCATGTCATTTGTCTCGCCATTTCGTCAATTGCCATGTTACTTATTACAGTAATTGCAATTTGATTTTGACAAAGTGGCACGCCGCTAGTAGAGATATCAATCTTCAATTTTGGACAGTTGAAAAAAGACAAGTAGAATATGATTAGGTAAGTAGTTAGTTGGTGCTGAAAACTTGACCTGGATACCTAGTAGATTGGTTTAATAAAGTTGAAGTTAACAAGCGTTGCTTGGTTGATAGTAATCATAATAGGTAATAGAAGCTTTTGGAACTGTCATGTTGGATGGAACCTAATTATCAGCCACAGATCTACCTTGCGTGTCAAAAGTTTGATCCACAGTCAAAGTTTTTCGACATACCTAAGTCGGCCCTCTTGAGACCATTGCCATGAAAATACGCGTCACTCAGAAACGAAAATAGTTAATTGTGGAGTTTTTGAAGTGAAAACTTCTTTAGCGGCGTTGAGCACTTTTTCTGTAATGGGTATAAAATCTTAAACTCGCGTCAGGACACGTGACCTGATCGAAAAAGCGTAGGACGGATGGAGAATGTTGAGGTGACAGGTTGACTATGGTCTCGGTTGCTTAGCGACAGACTGTTGATAATGTCTTTTACTTGTCTCTTGTTTTATTGTCAATATATATTTTTCGATTCTCTATAATAACTAATGTTTTCTTATATCTTATTACCTAACTTAACGTTCACTTTAATATGGTTTGTCATGTTTGTGTACGATAGCGCAATAAATGAATATTGTATTCTACCACATAAATGATAGTACTTTTATACTGATAAAGCAATTGGTGCAAAATTATTCCCTAACCATTCCAAAATATCAAACATGCTCAACGTTAATAATCAAGTTTTCACTTCTGCCGGCACTCCCGGAGTGCAACCCGTCTTTTTTTTTTTTCTTGCAAGAGCACGTCAATAACATTTCCACATCACTAAATATCGCTCGTGACGTTATCGTAGGTACGAAAAATACGACACGCTAGGTTTTCGCCACATTTGGCATTGGATGTGTCTAAATTTTTTTTTAATGAACGACGGGACTCTAAGCCTACATCATACCCGATGTATTGATAAGGCTGAAGATGGAAGCGAGCCTCTCCCGGAATCCTCAATCACTGAGGAACTGGCTATCTTATCTCTAACTGCCGGAACACAACAATGCTGAAAACATTGTTGTTATGGCGTCAGACTTAGATAAGATGGTGTTAGCTAGCCAGGCGGATTTACAACGAGTTCTACCACCAACCAAATCGAATACAATATGTACCTACCCCCGATGGCCACTACACACCACCACAGAAGCGGTTAATTTTTTTTGTTTTTATCCGGAAACAATAGTGCGAAGAGTAGATCTTACTTGTTTATTATCACTTTGTAAATGATGTGTCAGCATAGTTTGGATTACAGTCTAGCACTTAACAATTATTTAATGTACCTATACATATAATTCTGATTTGTAATTTGTTATGTTGTCCGTATAATAATAAATAAATAAATAGCCGGTTGCCAGTCTATCGCATACGTTAGTTTACTAACGGTCGGTTTCAATAACTTATCTACAGTAAGAGATAGGCTTACTAGAGCTTTGTTGCCTAGATATTTTTGTTATTCAGCCCAAAATAACCCAAAATAACAGCGGTTGAGTAAAGTAACCATGATAGGCCTACCTCTTGTTAGGGATTGATTATTGAAACCGCCTGTCAGACACCATGTCCATGGATAGGCTTTTCCTATGTAGTGTGGATAGCCAACAGCTGGCAAATATTCTATGTTTTTCTTTTATTATATAATTAGGTATGCATTTACCAACAATTCTCTCATTCCACAGTGCGTAATATCAGCACTAGCGTCATCAGCATTACCCGAACCGACGGCCCCGCCGACGACCGCAGCTCCCGCGCCACGCGATGACGTCACAGACCCAGAGGCGGAGGAGGCGCCCGAAGGATACTACGCCTTCGTCGAGTCACCTAACGCCACGCCACCCAGGTATATTCGTCATTCATCACCATAAAGGCTAAATTTAAAATCACCTTTATTTAAAAAGACTTAGGTTCAGGAATCGTTAAAATTTTCTATCACCCGATCCAGATTTCTTACCGACAAGAACTGGCGCATCATAAGTAGGTAATCAGCCATTTTTATTGTCCTCCCTCCCCACTGCTGGAGCACTGGTATTTCTTATGGATCGATAGGGAGAATAGACCACGCGTCGCGACTCCAAATACGGATTTGTGGGTTGTAACAACTGCAAAATAAAGCCGGGACCAAACGGCTTAACGTGCCTTTCGAATTCCGAAACAGCGAAAAGCTCAAGATAATAAATTGTTGGTCACCCATTCAGTGACCGACCAATGTTGCTAAACAAATTTCTATTAGAACTGCTAAAATGTATGAGACAGCCGCCTTGATCTATTGGCGTTTCAGGTTTAAGTACATACTTTCGTACTAAAAAAGATGTTGAAGCGCCTACGCTTGATGCCTTTTTTTTTATTTTAATGTGTGGGTTAATATCTAATAAAATTGCTTAGCTGGATGATTTCTGATCTCCGACTTTTCCTCATCATCAATATTCTTCACAATACCGTTCTTATGATAAGATTCCACAAATAGTTTTGAGTAAGAATAACGTTGAATATAGTGTGATGTTTAGTGGGTATGTTTGTAATGAATTAACAACAGTCTCGTTTCTTGCAGAGTCCGTCCACCCCCGTACCGCAAGGTGGACGTGGAATGCGCAGAGGCAGGTGACGGCAAACCGCACGTGACGGTCCACAACCTGTGCGGGGACCTCAACCGCGGCGACATACCGCGCAACCCCATGAGGCACGACGACAACGAGCCTTACCCCTTGTGAGTATTGCAATCATCATCATCTTAGCCTCCCCAAAGGATCTTCACGAAAATGGATCCTACGGTGCTGACTTCCAGCGACTTCACACCACCCTGTCCACGGAGCTTCGTCCGGTGCACGGTCGCTATTTCAGAGCTACCCTTACCCAACGGCCATCGGTTCTTCTCGCTATGTGTCCCGCCCATTTCAGCTGAGCAATACTTCGAGTTATCTCGGTAACTTTAGTTTCGCGAAGGGAAACACCGAGCACGCTGGGTGACCTTAAGACTTCTTATATAGACCCGTAGGTAGGCACCTACTTAGCGTTTCACTGCTGTAAGTCATCACAAGCAACACACACTGAACATTCTTCTGAGATCGCTAATCCTCTGGCGACGCCGTCAAGCAGACCTTGTTCTGTGGTATATGTAGTTCCACAACCTGTGCGGGGACATACCGCGCAAGCCCATGAGGCACGACGACAACGAGCCATACTCCTTGTGAGGAGTGTCAATAAAATAAAAGGGTGCTTTTGCGCACAGAGATCCTACTTCCTACAGGTTTCTAGGTATGTTCATTTTTTTAAATGGTGATATTTATTTTTTCCAATCAAATTAAGTTTTATTGTTTAATTTTATTACTATTATTTATAATTTTAATTTTCACGCTGCATAATAACCTAAATAGTATGTACATAGTTAAGGGTTTCAACGTAGTCCTTGTAACTGTTTTAACTATTTAATGTTTATTGACTTTGGCTGTAACCTGTTTTGTACCTACATTAAATAAATAAATGCTCGATCGTGGAAGATCACTTTTGTTAGCTTAAAGGTGGTATTCCGCTGGCGACGGCAGACAGCCGGACCCTACTAACCTCTTATGAGTATTAGAACCATCATTCCAGCCACATGACACCCACTGCTGGATATAGGCCTCCCCCAAGGATCTCTACGACCATCGGTCCTGCGCTGTCCGCATCCAGCGGCGACCACGACCACGAACAAAGTGGACCAACTGGTCCATTTTGTCGGGGGCCTATTCCATTAGATCTCTTTAGCAAGGTTTAGGGCTGGATAAGAAGGAACATAAGTCGAGTAGATTTTTTAGTAACACTAAGTTATGACCTACATTTAGTGATTATCATCATTGTTTCATAAGACTCTGTAGTTCAATTTGAATAGCTGTGGACTGGCCGTTCAACTGTTGCCGGTTCGAATCCTGTCTGCGAAGCTTGTGATACGAGTTGATTCTTTCTATTATTTTTCTAATACGGAAACTCAAACGTCGCACGAAAATCAGTAGAATCCTCGAGACGAGTGAATCAAAAATAGAGCTCCAGTATGAAATAACATATACCTAGACTACAAAAAAAATATATTAATCGTACAAGCTACCAAATGTTACACCATACCATAGTAATAATAAAATATCTGTGATTAGACCAGACTTGTTTTTATAACCAAATGTTGGTGTCCATGTTGCGCCGTGTATTATTAAAACAAGGAACGGCTCCAAACTGCACCACCTTCGGTGGCGCTTTGGAGCCCAAAAGAGGAGGAGCGCCGCGAGCTTTTATAACTTTATGTCGGCATAACTCTGTGAGGACATGACGGATTTAGACGCGGTTTGTTGCATTAAACTCAGAATTACATTCTGTAGGCTTATTACGAGTTTGGCAAACTCGACGTTACAGTAAACGTTAATGTAAAATGTAACTCCGTCTCTTTCATATTTAGCGACTGTTTTACCGACATGAGCAGTGTATCCGATAGTCTACGCTCACGAGTCCTGTAAATGTCATGTTAAGCAAACTCGTAATAGGGGTACAGGTCAAATTTGTAATGTATCGCGATGCACAAAAGTCTATACTTTTCTCGGGCAAATCCCTAAAAACCGAATTTCGCTCTTCTTTGGCGCCAAAAGCTAAGGTTATGGTGATGGTAGGACATCGAATTTTTGTCACCTCCTAGGTATGGTTGATGTCTAAGTATGTGCCAAGTTTCATTAGAATCGGTTAAACGGTCTGGGCGCTATGACCGGGCGGACAGATTTTCAAAAGAGTCATCATAAGAGAGGCTCCGCTACGCTTCGCCTCAATAAAATTAAGTATGTGTGACGTTTACGAATCCTACTACTTTACGCGCGGTGCCTTATTTCCATAAGTTGTAAAATATTTTTCATTTTAGGCAAATGTTTCGGGTTTATTTTTACGTTTAAATACATTGTGATGTATATTTTTAATTTGGTCAAAGATAAGCAATAAAAAAATTATGTCGTAATGGAACATTTTTGCATTTTAATAAATTTATTTGTATTTATTTATTTAGTCTGTGGGACACTATCTGAGAACCCATTAGTGGTGAGGTGGAAACGCTAAATGAGCCTGTTGGTTCCAGCGAGTTAATCCGCAACCACACGCTGCGCTTCCTGTCCCGCGCGCTGCCGGCGCTGCGCAACGACGAGTCGCTGCCGCGCGTCACGCGCCTGCCGCACCACACAGACCCCGCCCTCCAACACAATGGGTGAGATAAACTATATCCTATCTCCAATAGGTAGGCTTTAAAAAAAAACGTAGGTACCTAGGCTATTTGACAATGCGAAAAATAGTATACGTAATCTTATGTTTTGGCGCGCACTGTTCATTGAAATAAAACAACTTTTTCATGTCTCATATTCTGAAAGTAACTCATAACTTGCCTAAAATGCGGGTTGAAACTGATATGTGGCGGCCCTAGGGCTGTAATAAATTTTAAAAAAGAATAGGGGGTGTCATGTCAAATCGATATATCTCTTTGGACTTTTATTTACCAAAGATATGTAGGCAAAGGCACAGAAGCCTATACAGCTTATTTTGCTACATTTAAAATCGTAGAAACCTTACAAATTTTTTTGAAGTGAAAACTTCTTTAGCGGCGTTGAGCACTTTTTCTGTAATGGGTATAAAATCTTAAACTCGCGTCAGGACACGTGACCTGATCGAAAAAGCGTAGGACGGATGGAGAATGTTGAGGTGACAGGTTGACTATGGTCTCGGTTGCTTAGCGACAGACTGTTGATAATGTCTTTTACTTGTCTCTTGTTTTATTGTCAATATATATTTTTCGATTCTCTATAATAACTAATGTTTTCTTATATCTTATTACCTAACTTAACGTTCACTTTAATATGGTTTGTCATGTTTGTGTACGATAGCGCAATAAATGAATATTGTATTCTACCACATAAATGATAGTACTTTTATACTGATAAAGCAATTGGTGCAAAATTATTCCCTAACCATTCCAAAATATCAAACATGCTCAACGTTAATAATCAAGTTTTCACTTCTGCCGGCACTCCCGGAGTGCAACCCGTCTTTTTTTTAGAATATTCTGTTTGTTTTTACTTTCCTCATATTCAAAATGAAAAGTAGAGTGTTAACTTCGGGTGTATGGACCCATAACAGTCTCAAACTATCGGCGCCCTCACTTCGTTCGGGCGCCAAAACACTCGACTGTTATGGGTGTCATACAGCCAGTTCGTGGAAATATAGCACGTTTAATATCCGTAAAAGTTGTTTTATTTCAGCGAAAAATAGTTTCAATTACTGTTATCAGTATAAATAAAGACCTTACAAAATGGTTATTTATTAACGTACGTTGAAAATAATAATGACTTTATTTAAAAATCCGTAAATAAAAATGCATTTTTTAAACGTTTGTCACGTGACACAAAACGCTCCTAATTCGTCGAGTTTATGATGACGTCACCTGCTTGTAAACCTCGTTTGCCTTAAGTATGATTATGTCCCACAGATCAGAATACAGGCAAGTGACGTCACCGACCCCATTGCAGCGCCATATTGTCAATGTTGCGTTTCGGCGCGCTATTTAAATTTTTAATTTTATATTTTTCAGCAAATATGTACCAGAATTTAAAAAAAACAACTGGGTTCCTTAAACTCTACTAGGTACATAATATAAAATGGATTTTAAAAAACCTGTCAAATAGCCTATTATAATAGGTACAGACATTACTTACATCCTACCTTTTTTTTATGAACGACACGGGAAGACTTAGCCTTCATCATACCTGATGTTAAGTATTGATAAGGCTGAAGATGGAAGCGAGCCTCTCCCGGAATCCTCAATCACTGAGGACTGGCTATCTTATCTCTAACTGCCGGAACACAACAATGCTGTAAACATTGTTGTTATGGCGTCAGATTTAGATAAGATGGTGGTAGCTAGCCAGACGGACTTAGAACAAGTCCTACCACCAACCAAACCTAATAAAATATGTACCCCTGCATAACAACAATGTTTTCAGCATTGTTGTGTTCCGACAGTTAGAAATAAGATAGCCAGTCCTCAGTGATTGAGGATTCCGGGAGAGGCTCTCTTCCATCTTCAGCCTTATCAATACTTCGTCAAGTATGATGAAGGCTAAGAGTCTCCCCGTCGTTAATAAAAAAAATAAAAAATATTTAATATAAATCGGCCTTTGATGGTATTTTATACTTTCATGGTCATAATCACTATAACTATGTTGGACTATTCGAAAGTACTTATCTATAAGTCTATTTGAATAAAAATCTTTGACTTTGACTATTACGAAAAACGGAATTTTAACCATGTTTGTCAATATCGCGGACTCGACAACAAATACGTGGTAAGCGTCCCGTTTTTCGTTGTTACTTAGATGATAATATGATGCAGGTGGTCTCAGAACAAGTCCTGACACCAACTAAAATGTGATGTGATGATTCATCAGTGATACAAGGCTTATAATGAACTTGGCAAAAAAGGGACTAACATGACACGTAATTTTTGACACTTGTGCAGCGCCTCCGCTTGCGTTATAGACCTTGTCGCATTGCGTTAAGGTCATTATTGAATGTGGAAAAACAAGAAACGAATACCGCCATCTTGTTTTGTAAGTCAATTTTGACAGTAATAGCGCCCCCGTCCGAGTTCATTATAATTCTTGTCACTGATGTCAGAGTGGGAGGAATCACCCAAATTTGAGGGGTTTTCTTGTGGGGGAAAATTGGGGCATAATATTCTTCGGGGGGATTTTGGAGGGACAACATTTTTTAAAGTTTGTTTTAAATAAACTGTTAGTAGACTTCATACATATTGACTTAAAGGTAAAAAAGAAAACAAAATAAAATCATCTCATAGTCTGGCTAAAGAAAGCGAACTAACACTGAAAAAAGGTACGAAATAAAAAAACTGGTAACATAAGGCAATAGCCAGATTGTAGTGTTTATAACTTTTGCTACTTCCACGACAAGTGTGGCCAAACACCTTTCTATCAGTGTTCTGAAATATGACTATTGCTTGGCCAGACTTGTCGTGAAACCACGTGACATTGATTTTTAATATGAAATTGTTGCCATAATAAAACTGCAGAGAAATACTTAGTGTCAGCTTTCATTTGCCACATCCTATTTCGCTACACAAGTATAAATTGTATGTTTTATTTTGGGGTTTTTTCTTTAAAACTGTATAATTTGGGGGATTTCGGGGAACATTTGGGGAGAACATCGAACTGTCATATGACAACACTGATCCTTGTCGCATTGTAAACTGTACAAATGTCCCAAAGGCTAGAAGAGCGCAGCAAGCGGTCCTTAGAAGAGATTCCTTCCCACCAGCTGGAGGCGGAGCACCGCGCCGCCGACGCGCGACAGGCGAGAGACGGACGGAAGTTCTGCGACGGCGGCGGCGTGTGAGTATTGCTATACAGGGGGCTAATCGTCTTATTTTAAAATTAATCGCAATCCCTTTCAATTCGTCATTTGAAAGAAAGAAAGAAACAAAGAAAGAAGAAAAAAAGAAACATATTTATTGACACACACACACACACACACACATACGATACAGACAATAAAAATAGAAAGGATAGAAAAAAAAGTATAAATATAATAAACACAACAAAATATAACTAATAGGAAGAATTGTGTGGGGTCAATAAAACTCTATCGTTGATAGGATAGAGAACATACTTCAGGCCGTCACTATTTGACATTTAAAAGGGATTATGATAAATTAGTCCAAGGATTGTGATCGGGACGCGTTTTGGAAGGTATTGAATGAACGAAATGAACTGTCGAAGCAAAGTGACAAATGAAAATATCTTTCAAATGTATGTAGAAGTGTCATTTAAAAAAATTATTCGTTTTGAAATAGATTGCAACTGTTAGTTACACAATTCCATTAAATCTCTATCACAATCACAATATCTTTGAAAGGGATTGTGATAGATTTTGAAAATATCTTTGAAAGGGATTGTGATAGATTTTGAAATTAGACAATTAGGGGGCACGTCATCATCAGCCTGCGGACGTCCACTGCTGGACGTGGGCCTCTCCTAGCTCACGCCTGTTGTGGCGTCCATAGGAGGCTATTAGCCTACTGATACCACGCTGGCCAGACGGGTTGGTAGAGGGTTTGTTTCCAGTTTTCTTCTCTCGCACAGGTGTTCAATGCATTAGCCGACTCTTACGACATCCCAGGCATGTTGGGGAGTGGTGACACTAGTATTCTTAGGTCGTCACCACACGGACACCTACTATCTAAGTATAAAATTCAAACTCATTTAGTGAACGGGCAGGGGCACAGTACGAACGGAAACACACTTTAGAATTCCAATACTATTTGTATTGACATTAATTATTAACATTTAAGTACACAGAACTTTCATCACAACAAAAAAAACTACTTCAAAAAGACTTTACATTTTAACCCGGCGAGGTTGTGGTGAAAATTGTTACATGGAGGTTGTGAAGGGTTTAATTGACCCTGTGTTTCTATTGCATTTGAAACGAGTAAATGTATATTTTAAACATAACATAGGAGGTTATTATATTAGTTGGGTTATATTTTATAGATTTTGATTAAAAAAACAGACTTCGAAGTACAATTTCTTTTTTTAATTTTTTTTAGTAAAGGCCTAATAATAAGCATTTTAGCAAGCCTCGAAGAGTGGATGAAAAAACAAAAAATAAAACAAACTTTTCATTGCAATTAGCATTATTTGGTATACATTTAGAAATCAATCAGTTTAATTTACAGTTTAATCGTCAGTTTTAAAAACTAACCAACTTAATCGTCTCTTAATGCAGCACATGTGTGGCTTTTTTTGACTTCGCGCACGTGTGATTGGTGTCGCAAGCGGCGGCTGCCTGTTTAGCGGTGTTCGGCGTGCTAGGTGGTTTCTTAGTAACAGCTACTGAGACATTCTAAATTATTCGGCAGCGGGGAAAAAAACTACACTTGGTAAAAATTTACAGGGTCAAATTGACCCCTCCACATTCTCGCCGGGTTAATAGGTACTTACTTTTATTTTTAGTTCTATTATTAAATGTAGGCAGGGGCGTGCATTCCATATAGCAATTAGGCAGTGCCGACCTCACTCAAACCCTAAATACAACTTATTTAGAAAAAGTATTGCTCAAGTATAAACCGCCCACTGCAAGAAGGGCGCTATTTCTACGTGTAACGTTCTACCATAAACGTCTCGGAATATATCAGTATAAAGTAAGCACGCCTACCTGACGAATGAATTTGGTCGCGAATTATTTTGTTAAGGAGTTATTTTAAAACTATCATATTTTCTAAGATATTCATTAAAATGAAATGGTGTAAATGACAATTTTGTTCAAAATTAAATACTTGTGATGATTAACGTATTATTTAGATAAGGATTATTATCATGTTTATGAAAACAGCTTCTCTAATGTAATAATACATTAGTTTAGAACAAATTTTATTATATCTTAAAAATGGTTATAGTGAGTTAACCCAACATAAGACATATGCTGTCGCGGATTTTTTATAGAACTTTTGATGGGGAACAATTTCGTCATACATGATTTTTACGTAACTTTAACCGTTTACACACCGTCCGCAACGGAAGCTCCCAAAAGTAATATTTTTTCCACGTTTTTGCAACATTTTACATTATTGCTCTGCTCCTATTAATCGTAGCGTGATATTTAATGTAGCAGGATAGGATAAGTGCAAAGTTACTAGTTAGATCTACAGCCTACTACGCTGGATAACCAATAACCACGCCCCTGAATGTAGGTAGATACGTAGGTACTGGCGAATTGATAAATTTCGCTATTGAAGGCGATAAGATGATAAGAATGTAATTAAATGGTATCATGTGTTAAGTATTCTCTTCAAAAAGTAAAGGATAAAGGCGACTCAATAGCCTCTTCCTTTTCTGAAGTTGGTTAAAAGACCACCTTAACAAAAAAATTGCCGGGAAGGATTGCAAACGATGATCCGGTTCTCACGCGAACGAAGTTGCAGGCACAGCTAGTTTTAAATAAAATGCCAGATTAAACAAATAGGACGAGCTACGAAACGAACACACGAAAATAAGTCGCAACAAAAGAGAGCGAAGAGATGGCGACGCCGGGGCTTATAATATTATCGACGACACATCCACAGATTAGGTTGAATACCGCGCCGGCTTTACGCCTCTACTCGCCCGCAGACGCAATACAAGGTTTGTGTCTGTGGGCGGGTACTTTATGTCAGGCTCCGATAGGTGGGGCTGGCGATCTGCTACAATCATTTATTAACCCGGTAATAAATGAGTCTGCAAACTAGGGCTTATTACACTTGGCGGCTAAATTCAGCATCTGAATTTAGTAGTTTAGCAGTACATTGCTTTCTTTGAGCTCATTTTTAACAAGTGATGCAATCAAAACCAGCAATTTACTGTTAAACTACTAAATTCGCGGAACCCTAATTTACAAACGCAGTATCCACCTGGGCCGACATATCATTCGGCCAGAGGAACTAAAATCTCTCGGAGCTAGGAAGATTTTAGACTTCCTATAGATTTTAGAGGCCAAAGGCTGAAAGAGATGCGTAACTAGGTGGCGAGTTACAATAGATCTTTAAGTCGCAGTGACTACGGTTTCGACTGGAGCTGCATAACCCCTATATCCTACAATTAAATAATAAGCCCGGTAAATCTAGACATCCGAAGGTACATAAGTTCTCAAAAAGCTGAAAGTTGGTAAATTGTTCAAAACATAAGTACAAATGTAATTTAAAAAGTTCTCATCGATCCGGTACCAGGAAAAATATTACTCGAGGTCGAAGGTAAAAAAAATTGTTTTTTTTGTGATTTTCAGCGAAACGGTGAGTTTTATCATAAAAGTAGCTTAGACAAAATTGTAGATCATGTATTATTTATAAAAAAAAATGTGTTAATACATTTTTCCGAAGAGCCACCGCTTCTGAGATTGAATTATTAATTCAAAAGTTGTAATCATCATCATATGCATAAGTTTCCAAGGTACTTAGTGCATTTTTAACGGGGTTTCCCCGGTAGGCTATTTCTTCTCTGTTTGTTGTGATGCTGTTTAATTTGAAACTATTGCATTATAAAAACGCCGTGGTAGAGTGGCACGTACTCCGGTTTCAACTCATCGTCTACTCTCAGGTCCTGGGTTCGAATCCCGGTAAGGGCAAATGCTTGAATGATGAATATGAGCATTTGTACCCGAGTCATGGACGTTTATTATTTCTACTGTACACATAAATACTTTATGTATTTATATCCGTTACCCTAGTATCCCATAACACAAGCCTTATAGTGCTTACTTCTGGCCTAGATTAATAGGTGCGTTTAAAAAAATATTAAATGTTTTATCTGACAACCAACCGTCCATATCTCCTTAATTTTTATAAAAGCAAAACCAGCCAGCAAAGGCGGAATTACCGGCCTGTTGCAGTGCGGAGCATATACGATCTCCCGATTCTCCTCCTGCTGGGGAAAAATAATTACAGAAAAAAAAAACCTACATAGACAGTACTATTCATTATCATACGTACATCTTATGTTTTGGCGCGCACTGTTCATTGAAATAAAACAACTTTTACGGATATCAAACGCGCTATATTTCCACGAACTAAGTTGTAATTGTCCGTAATTTTTAGGTTTTTTAGGGGTTTTTTGATTTTCCCGACGTTTCGGCACCTTTACAGCTGCCGTGGTCACGGGATGACATATTCATTATCATTTCATCCGCATGACACCCACTGCTGGGTATAGGCCTACGACCGCTTCTTCATCAGATCGTCAGTCCCCTATTACTATACGCACGTTTGTAATGGCTCTAGTATAGCAAGATATAGGGTAGAAGTCACTAGGCACCCTATACCCGTTCTGGCCACTTCAATTTAATCCTTATTAACATAGACATAAAGTTCAAAATGACCACAACCGTTCTAGCCCTTCCAGGATGAACACCGCTATATCACGCGATATGATATGGCATCATGCTGTCTCGCTTACTCCTGTACGATGTGAGCGGGACAGTGACACGTTATCGAGTTATCGAGTCGATAAAAGCCGCTCATGGCCTACTGGGGGTCAATTCTGCTAAATTTTTGTCATAATCGTCACTCAGTGGTGTTTCAATAGTAGTGTTTATTTACACTGTTGTTACAAGAACTGTGTGAAAGAGCACTACCATAGAAACACCACTGGAATACGATTGTGACTAAGCATTAGCAGAATTGGGCCTTAGCCTACTTCAAATAAAACGACCATAATCATATATAAGTAATTTATATTACGAAACACCCAATGCAACAAGGCTCATAAGTAACATAATAATACATTTGCAATTTTCATTAAATATATCAAAATAAAAGGTATAGTTAAGGCACAAAACAATTTGATAATCTAGAAACAGACCATTAATATAATTTTCATTTCCGTAGAATTTATCAGAAGTGCGTAAAAAATCATTTCATCTTAATATAAAAAGGTGTATACGTCTAAACGTAATATTAAACTAGGAATTTCAACTAAGTTACATTTAAAAGGCTTAAAATTATGATAAGTATGTTGCTTACAATAAACCATTTGAATCAAAACATACTGTGCCGCACAAACATACATCTAAAATTTAGTAATACGAATAAAGAAGACTAACTGTCAGTATTCTTCGCTCAAACTATTCATATACTACAAATTCCTCAATATGAACGTACCAATACATATTAATATAAAAAACAACTTTATGAGCCTAAAATTTAAGTGCATTTTACGTTGCTACAAAAAGTAGTTTTACCTGAAGAATTACAAGTCCATAATATTATGACTTTTCATAAGAACTGAATTAGTTTTGGACTTGAAAGTTAGCGCTGTGTGAGCAAAATGAAATTGACATTACAACGACGTTTATTAAAAGTTAGATTATAGTTGATCTATTAAATTGGGATACTTTTCAATGCTATAGAAGTATCTTTATGGAGACGTTATTACAACAATAAATTAAATGAGATTCGCAATCTACGTTTAAATATATAAAAGAAAAACTGCTAAATCTGATTCTAAATTTTACAAAAATTCAAAGCATATGTTACACTACTGCATACAAAATCTACACGTCATATCTTCAAGATTAACCGTATACCTACTACCCGTCTGACTTTGGCTACAAAGCAAGATCGGCGTAGTAATAGCTTGCCCCTAGAATAGGCTTATCAAACGCTAAGAGATCAGCATTTTCAATCAATCTCCTCACTATTCAAACCTTTTTAAATAAGTATCGTTCGACATGAGGCCAACGATTTAGCAGTCTCCGCGAAAGGATAAGAGTTAAGCGAATTGACAAAAATAAGCGACCAAAATTGCACTTTATTGTGTCAGAGAAAAAGTCGCTATTTATTTCAGTGACCATGTGGAGAGCAATTTTTGTACGCTAGTACCTAATGATTTGTTAAATTATATGTTAACATAAAAAACCACTATTTGCTATCATACAATTTATTATGGTAATATCATCTCCATACTACATACACGCGTACATCTATTTACCTATATATGAGTGGCGCCGGCGGCGTGCAAATCTGCGAGTACGACTTCTAGCGTGTCGTGGCAGGTTCCGTCGAGGAGAACCACGCGACGGTCTCGCTCTATCTGGAATAGAAGATAATTTCTCTATTCAAAGATGTCCTGAGTGGGTAGTAGGAGAAAAAAAATATTTAGACTATTGCACTCCACCGCAAGAATTCAAAGCAAGAGTGAATAGCCAATTCTGGGTTAGCTCGCTTCACTGTGGATCCTGGCTTAGCCCCTGGGCTTGATTGGGATCAAGAGCAAACCCATTCAATGAAAAAAAAAACGTTATTGTAAGTAATAGGTCTGATTTCCTCTGTGTTTCTCTGTTTGTATGAAAATAAAGCAAAGGCACGTTTTTGTTGGAAACGTGGCGTGAGAATAGCCCGCTCATCCACATAAAAGTATTAAATCTAGACCTGCACAATCAATGTAAATAACTCGTAAATGACGATGAGCTTTATTTGGACACGGTCGAGGTCGTCGTCTTGGAAATTAAGAAAAATTTGGTTCATGTACAAACTCGCTGCTATCGACTCGGTAGAACGCAGAGCCAGGCGACTTATCGCTGACCATGAGCTGGTTAAAAGCCAACATAGTTTGAGTCACCGCCGTAAGGTCGCTTGTCTATCGGTTTTCTACAGACTTTACTTTGGGGAGTGTGCATCTGAGCTGCATAACCTCATCCCGCTTTCTCCTGTTTTCCATCGGGATACCAGACGTACTGCAGGCTACCATACTTGGTTGCCATTCCAAACCTACGCACATAGCGCTTTTATCATGCGAACAGCCAAAGAGTGGAATGCCCTGCCGAGACGTCTGTTTTCCCGAGCACATACAACCCAAACCTCTTCAAGGTACCAGTGAAAAGGCTTCTTCTGGGCGAACTTGATCCATCATAGACCTCATCTACGCTCCTCGGTCAGATTGAGGTCAAGAGTAAGCCATTGAATATAAATAAAAACTAAAAAAATGATTTAATTAAATAATGTTTTGTCATAATATTAGTATGTGCAGAAAATCAACAAGTAAGTAAATTTAGACAGATGGGAACAAACAAGTAACGAAAATAAAATGTTTTTTTTTTTTGTAGAATAGGTATAACTTGTTTGTGGCCGGTGAGCGTGCGTTCAAAACGCATGCTAGGCTTCAACACACCTGATTTACTTTTTTATGCCGACTTCAAAAAAAGAAGGAGGTTATTCAATTCGTCGCGTATATTTTTTTTCATTGATTACTCGAGAACGCTTGAACCGATCGAAGTGATTCAAATCGTTCGTTATAACATCGGGATTACTCAATTTGGTTCCATTTTTTGAAATTTCGAAATCGTTTCAGTAGTTTTCAGGAAATCTTGTGTTTTTCGGTCAAACGGCTTGACTCAAACTAGTATTTGCCTACATTACTAGTTTAAGTCAAACCGAAGTGCGGGATTCATTCTATCTTTAAAAATTGTGAAATAAAAAAACACATTTTATAAAAAAAAATAAGAATCAAGAATTCAGCCAAGGAATTCTACATCGCATTACTTTTATTTTACTAACCTAGGCTTTTTTTTTTAAATTAGTTTTTTAATGTTACAATTGTAGTATATTAACGTAATTTCCACGTTACCTCGGCCCTATATCGAATATGCTCCGGCCACACGCAGCCGTCGAAGTACCCGGCGACGTCGGGCGGCTCGTACAGGCGCAGCGCCCTTCGCGCCGCGCACTCGCCGTACTCCAGGACGAAGTAGTACCTGGGGCAATGGATATTGAAAAACTAGAATGAAAGTGACTTAATACAAAATTGACGGAAATCGACTTTCACTCAAAAATAGACTTAAAAGTCAAAACTTTATTAGCTACAAATTCAAAAACTGAAAACGCTGCAAGCTGTATTAATATGACTTGTTAGGACACAAAAAATTATAAATAAAAAATCTGACTTATTTTATGATTTTCTAATTTTTGCATTTTTCAATAGGTTCGATTCCCATCTGAGAATTGACTTGTGGCCGAGTTAATTTTTTCCAATATTTTTCTATTTAATAATTTACCATAAGTATAAAAATAGCATTAGAAAATGCAAAAAATAGAAAATCATAAATTATTGGCAGTTGCATCTTAATCGTCTGTTAAACACCTGAAAAGATGTTTCTTTCGAATGCAAGGATATTCCATTAGCATTGATGTAACAACGCTGGCCTACAGCGTATTAAAAATATAAAAGTATTGGAGAATTTCGACGGTGGTTCGCAAGTCTCGGTAGCTCAGCGGTTAGAGCATTGGACCGGATTTCCAAAGGTCGCAGGTTTGATTCCCGCCTGAGAATTCACTTGTGGCCGAGTTAATTTTTTCCAATATTTTTCTATTTAAAAATCTGACTTATTTTCTTCATTAACCAAAAATCATAAATTTTTGATTAGGTCATTTTCGCTCTCAGCGTGCGACATGTCATTACTAGCTTTCGCGCGCGAATTTGTTCGTGTGATTAAGATTACGCTGAGACACAAATATTTATGTGATAAATATTAAACAGGAAAATATTGTAGAAAAAAAACATCTCTCATGTCGCCCTGACGGGTTTCGAACCCGCATCCTTGGGAATCCATCCCAATGCACTAACCGATTATGCTACAGAGATCTATGAGGACACCTTGAATTTTTCTAGTATTTCACCTTATAAATATTTATGTTTAATCAGCAGACTAAACAGAAAGTTTGAAGATCCTAACTTCAAATTTGACGAACTTTCATCCCCTATTTTACCCCCTAGGGATTTTTCAAAATATTTTTTATGTGAAAGTTTTCAAAAAGGGTGTCTCTACTTTCAGCCGTTTGAGCTCTACTCTCGTGTCAACAATCAATCAATTTAGAATTTTACACTTGGGAGAAATGTAGCTTTCTAATGGTCTAAGAATTTTCTAAATCGGTCCAGTAGTTCCTGAGATTAGCGCGTTCAAACAAACAAACTCTTCAGCTTTATAATATAGTATAGATAAATTTATTGATTGATAGAAAATATTAAAATAAACCGAAAGAAAAATATTCTTAAAATACTTATTAAACAACAAATGACAATGTTCCACACCCATACATTGTTAGCCTAAGTACCAACAGCAGAAGAAAATGTATTTTCTAGTTATAGATGGCCCGTATTAGCCCAAAAGATTTTTTTTTTTCACGGACAACGCTAAGAAAGTTTTTGTAAAAAAAAAGTATCAGATTTTGAGGTTATGTTTTCTAAAGTTCCATATAAATTTCCACCAATTCAAACGCGCCTTGACGCCACAATACCACCGTGAAGTTAAAACGGTCAATCAGAGCGAACAACCCTCGCGCGTCACGCCCGGCGTCATCGTCGAAACGCTAACTTTATCTCCACGTACACTCGCCGACAATTCGTCGTACGCGACGACCTAGTTCCGATTCCGTTGACATTTACAGAGAATTTATAGATGGGGCTCGAACCGAGACTTCTAGACCAAGTAAGGGGGTAGGGGGTAACTCAGTGGTTAGAGCTGTGGGCCGGATTTTCAACGGTCGTTGGTTTCAGTCCCATCTGAGAATTCACTTGTGGTCGAGTTGTTTTTTTCCAATATTTTTCTATTTAAAATTTACAAAAATTACAAAATCATAAAAAAAAGAGTATCTATCTGTAATGAGTTATTGCAACGTAATGTCATGTCGTAATTTTACCGCCTCTGTGGTCTAGTGGTAACAACCACCGGTATCAGACCCAGGGGTCCCGGGTTCGATTCCCAGCGGGGGTACATATTGTATTCGGATTAGTTGGCGGTAGGACTTGTTGTGAGTCAGCCTGGCTAACTACCACCATCTTATCTAAGTCTGACGCCATAACAACAATGTTTTCAGCATTGTTGTGTTCCGGCAGTTAGAGATAAGATAGCCAGTTCCTCAGTGGTTGAAGATTCCGGGAGAGGCTAGCTTCCATCTTCAGCCTTATCAAATACTTAACATCAGGTATGATGAAGTCTAAGAGTCTGCCCATCTTGAATAAAAAAAATGTTCTCAGACGGGAATCGATTCCCGTCTGAGATTTCACTTGTGGCCGAGTTAATTTTTTCCAATATTTTTCTATTTAAAATTTACCATAAGTATAAAAATAGCATTGAAAAATGCATAAATTACAAAATCATAAATTATTGGCAGTTGCATCTTAATCGATCGTTAAACACCTGAAAAGATGTTTCTTTCGAATGCAAGGATTTTCCTAGCATTGATGTAACAACGCTGGCCTACAGCGTATTAAATAATATAAAAGTATTGGAGAATTTCGACGGTGGTTCGCAAGTCTCGGTAGCTCAGCGGTTAGAGTATTGGACCGGATTTCCAAAGGTCGCGGGTTCGATTCCCGTCTGAGAATTCACTTGTGGCCGAGTTAATTTTTTCCAATATTTTTCTATTTAAAATTTACCATAAGTATAAAAATAGCATTGAAAAATGCATAAATTACAAAATCATAAAAAAAATGTTATAAAAATTATGATACCTTAAAAAATCACAATCACTTACCTAAAATCGCACAGTTCCAAAAGTGGTTTGAAATTCAGCACAGTAAAACCTTCAACAATCAAAAACTTCTTTCCTTTTATTTCCACTTTCCCCGCACTTCGCTGTATATTCGACTGATGAGCTTTGACATTTCCATTCAACGTTTCCACCACATCTTTATGCATACTATCCATATCCAACGATGACAAAATATCATAATTATTATGAGCTAAGCCGTCACAAAGTATATGTTTAGGACTATCGTCTGGGTAAAAGTATTTGTCTTGATGAAAAACATATACTGGCGTTAACAGTTCTCGTAGTTTATTGGCTAATGTAGTTTTCCCACCACAAGTGACTCCGGATATGCCAATTATAATCCAATCAGTTTTGTCGGCCATTTTTGTTATATTTCTGTTTAGAGATGCGGTAATATGTGGTAGCAGGTGAACGACATGAGGCCCCCGATGAAGCAAAGACCCCAAACTGCGCAGAAGAGTAGGAACCACTGTGGGTTCGGGATTAGGCTGAATAATACGAGTTCTGCAATGAAAACAAAAGATTCCGTCGAATTGAGAACCTCCTCCTTTTTTTGAAGTCGGTTAAAAAGGACAAGTTTTAATGAAACAACTAAAACGGTGATAATTTTTAATCAAGTAAATATACTAGAAAAAAGCAACTTGTCTCATGTCGCCCTGACGGGACTCGAACCCGCATCCTTGGGAATCCGGCCCAATGCACTGACCAATTATGCTACAGAGACCTACGAGAACACGTTGAAATTCTCTAGTATATTCACCTTTCTACGGTGTTGGCCACCGTCGTTTCATCAATGAGAGAAATATCCTCGCATTCGAAAGAAACATCTTTACAGATGTTTGACTATCGATTAAGATGAAACAGCCATCTACTTTTACTTTTTTTCTAGTATATTTACTTGATTAAAAATTATCACATAAAATGCAAAATTAAAAAGTTATAACTAAAACGGTGTTGGGCACATTCATTTATGAATGCGAAAGTATGTGGGTTTGTTTGGTTGTTACTCTTTCACGCTAAAACTACTGAACGGATTTGGATGAAATATAGCACAGAGATAGTAGATAGCCTGGACTAAAACATAGGTTACTTTTTATCCAGATATTCCCACGGGTACGGGAATCAAGCGGGTGAAACCGTGGGCGGAAGCTAGTTAAGAATAAAATGTTAATTTTATTGTGCATAAATAATACGCCAAAGGAACTGTACATGGTGGAAAATTAAGACGGATCAGTAAGGGCAGATATTAAACCGCTGTAGCTACATGAAAACGTTCTTAAGAAACCATCCTTTGTTTTTTGAAAAATTTTGAACTGTTTTCACAGATTTTGAAAAAAATGTAGAGTCAGCAGGAAAATGGGCAGTTCTGTTTTTTTTTTTATTTCATGTCATTCGATCCCGTTTCTTGTGAGGATTAAAACACTTTAAGACACCAACGGAGTTTTGAGTACTAGAAGCGTCAGAAATCGCGAAAAACGCGAAAAACACGCGCCACGCGCTCGCTTTACACGCAGTCGTATCCGCTTCACCTAAGAGTACTTTTTGGCGACCTGTTTGGCGCAAGAGTACTAACCCCGCCTTCTGCGCCAGAGGTCTCAGGATCGATCACCGGACAAGACAAATATATGTGTAAAAGAGGTGCCCAAAATGAAAGAAGAAATGAGGTTCACAATAATTTTACTTAATCTTAAGAAGCCAGATACAATATGAATAGCCGCGAGTGCCACACGAAATTGTCCTAATATAAGCATGGCTCAACGCCACCTGGCGACATATCGGAGAAACTTACAAAGAGATCACTAATAGCAACGTTTCTAATTGGTTGCAAATTATTTCGTTAAGCTATATGGCGCTGTGTTAACAATATGTGTGCATGAACATGTCTATTTGTCTTGGTCTGGGTGTTTAATATGTATATTAAGTATGTATTTACAAAAAAAAGTATATAAGTATGTTTATACGTTATCTAGTATCCATAACACAAGTTCTTCATGAAACTTAACGTGGGCTAGATAATTGGTGTAATTGTATGCAAATATTTATTTATTTAATTTGTTCTATGAAATTATTTTCTAGCAAATAAGTGGAAATATTTTTCGCGATTTCTAACTTTTCTAGTACACATACCGCAGTAGGTATCATTAAGTGTTTTGATTCTTCATAAGAAACATGATCGATTAGCACAAAAATAAATGTTTGAAGTTTTTTTTCTAAAATCGGCGAATGCAGTTCAAAATTTCTAAGTAACACCATATTGCACTGATAAAACTACCTTAGTCCAAATCCAAACAGTTCTAACCTTATTTTAAATGTAATAAGTGAATAAAGAGACATATGTGACGCTAAATTAAAATTTTAAGAAATATATACTTAAATTGTTAAAAAAAATAAGTCGTCCTCTATAAAAAAAAACCTATTTGCTGTGCCCTATCAGGGTCCACAATGTACTTACCCTCTTTATGTTACCATCTTGTTACCATTTGTGGATTGCAATAAAATTGAATTGAATTGAATTAAATTTAATTTCATAAAAGTATTTTACCTAATCAGTAAATAATAAAACTAGCAGCCGCCCGCGGTTTTACCCGTATGGTCCCCGTTCCCGTGGGAATAACGGGATAAAAGGTAGAATGTTTTAATTCAGGCAATCTTCCATCTGTGTGTCAAATTTCATCAAAATCGGTTCAGTCGTTTTTGCGTGAAAGAGTAACAAACATCCAAACATCTAAATATGCTTACAAACTTTTGCATTTCCAATATAAGTAGGAAGCATATAACAAAATAATGAAAATATATTACCTTGGTCAACAAAAGGATAAGTGTTGATCCAAACCACAAGCACGGTGAACACCGCAGCTGTAGATCCTAGAATGAGTTTCCCCAGCACCGCATCAGGAATGTCCATAAATGCTATACATTAAGCCAATTCGAACCTTATTACATCTAATCTAAGTGCTAAATTAACTTGGTATTGTTTAGTTTTTGTTAATCAGGGAATAAAATTGATTTTCCGTCGTCTTTTTTCACTTCTATCTTTTCTGTGAGAGGCTTGCCTTTTATAGCCCGCTCTATGATCTGGAAAATATAAAAAACGAAATTAAATTTGTGTCCTATCACAAAGAGAAATATAGTAGGCTATCGAAAATCTTCAGGGAAAGAATTATAATAATTAGATTAGATCTGGGTGAAATGGTTCCAACTACGGTGACTGATCACCTGTCTGGCTTTGCCAGTGTAATAATTCTTCCGGCCTTTCAAATAATAGATTATATCCATGTACTGTCATCTTTTTAGTTTTAGTAAATACTCAGGTATTCATTATTTAAACATTTTGGTATATTATTAATATCCTATTATTATAAGTATTGGCTAAGTTACAACAAAATAATACTTAAAAATAAGTCATAATAAAATCTCTCTTACAAGATTTTCTGTATCAACATTCTGAGTAAAAAAATAAAAAAATAATTATTGAAACTTCTTCAGGTTCTTTCATAATACTTAAGAATAGAAAAAAATACTGATAAATCAATTAAAATAAAGAAGTTTAGGAGATACCATTACCACAGTAAACAGTCTTTGAAATTTTGAGCCATATTACAAGGCAAACAGCATAATAGCCCATTATAAACATTGATAAGAATCATTATCTGGCACAAGGTTATTTTTTCCTAATCAGTATTCTCAATTATTTAGCTTATATTCGTGACAAACTCTTTTTAGTGTTTTCTTGGTCTAGAAATTGATACTTAAAATAACATATGTTTGAATTTAATAAGGGCATCATAAAGCTTCCATATTCATTATTAAAAACCCTAGTCTTCATCAAATCAATCACATGTAAGTGCTAGAGCATATACATCTTTTAGTTGAACAACTATTTTGTTGTGAATAATGTTTATAGGAATATATTGAAGCGTATATACTACACCCGGGTGCAAAGAAATCACAATAATTGTTCACCAAAAAAGTTGTGTGGATATCGCGAGAAGTACACAACTCGACAAAACAGTTTAGTCAATGGAAAAGTTGTATATATGCACTAGCCCTAACTCTAATTTATCTTTATTAAAGAGTAATTTAAATGAACTTAAGTTTTCATTTTCGTCAATTTATTTGTATCAACTACAAAAGTTTCAAAGATGATTAGTACTTATTGTAAATTATTTTAAACATTTTCAAGAAAAAAAAAAGAATTTAAATTAGTGATCACTCAAGTTACAACAACTGCTAATGCTAACATTCCTGGATTTAACAGTATTTTATTTTTATATATATTTTTGTGTTACAAAAAGCTCCTTAACTAAATATCACATTGTATTCCATACCTTATCTGCAAGGCTGCTCTCCACAGCGGGAGTAGACAGAGCCAGAAGTTTCTTTATATTCTCCTCTGCTGCGTCTGACCCAGTTTCTTTGGGTGCTGGCTTTTTATTATAGATCTTGTAAGGTTCAACGCGATCTGTGCAACAACACAAGTTTTGACTTACTTAGAGTGAAATACTATCAACAACTTTACTAATGTTATTGTAAGTAAGGTATTGATGAAACTCTTTGCTTACAAAGTTAAACAACATCCCAGCTTATTACTCCAATGTAACACTACTTACATCACATCAATTTAATATGTAACCAATAACAGCTACCGATAACACACTCAGATGGGAAATAATTGTTTCACCATGAAATGCGATAGAGTTCTGACGTCATGATGAGGCTATTAACGTAATTGTTAGGTTATGAACTGTCCAATAGTTTCGCACTCGAGACTTAGGTGGTATGACATAATACGTACCTTGACCCGGTGCCCCGAGTCGACGCGGCTGTCTTTTACGACGTCTACCTCGTTTGCCGTCGTTCTCTGGACCAAAACAATAATACAAACATTAGACCACAACCACAACTTCATTGACGAACAATGTTTTTCATAGCCGTCATTCTCACCCTCAGGATCGACGAATTCCAAAGCCTGACGAACTAAGGCAGATGACATTTTTTGTATAAACGAACACGAGACATTTATTTAATTTATTTTCGATATTGTGTAAAACAGTGACCCAAAAATCCAAAGCGAAAATGCACAAATTAGATTGAAGCTGTCAACGTCAATCGTCAAACTCAAATGTCAAAGAGATTTGACGTAACGTGTCAAATGAAGTGTCAGCTGCGTTCCGTTTCAATGATTTTAAACATTTTATGCATATTCTGAATTTTATTACGCTACGAACGTAGAATAAAATACAGTATTAACTTTAACAGTTACGTCATGTATTAAGCAAAGCTGGTGCTGAGAAGTTCTGTACAACATGATCGGTCATGGGAAAGATGACCAGCAGGGCTATCGCGTTAAAAATCTGGGTATGGATATGGGGTTCATTTGACAGTTGAAGCTCATAAAATTACCATACATGGTCATTTAACTGTCAAATGAAGCCCATGTCCATATCCATATTTTTTACGCGATAGCTCCCCAGTACCTAACATAAATAAAGAGCCCTTCGTGTTTAAAAGGCACTAACATTTGAGTCATTAGTCATTGGGTGGGTCCTAGTCATAATTACTTTACTCTTTTACATAAGGTGGCACCCGAGAGTGGCGCTGTGGTCGCCTTCAACGTTCTAAAATAAGCTCAATTACTCTGAAGATAATTAGTTCCAGTAAAATTCCGTGTGCCATCTTTCATGAGACGGACTCTAGCTGCTTTCGCAGTAGTTAACACCGCCCATGAGTGGACATGGTCCACCTGACCCCGTGCCCCTCATACGTAGATAAGACTTTTAAAAATGTAGCTGATGATGACCAACATAAAATTCGCCGTCTTGTATTGAAGGTACTGTGCAGCTAACACAGAACAGAAGAAAATAGTAAATTGGCCGTCACGCGTCGCCACACTTTAGCGCGAAAGCATACCTTGGTAGGATTTGGAATTTATTCTTGTCATGAAAACGTGCATTTTTTCGAGGCTAACCTCATATACGTTACATCAGACATCTTACCTCTTCTATGTTAACTGTTAACAGCTAACTTTGACGCCTTTAATTTGCTTGGTGCGACTTTGAACAATGTGATGGTGCTTTTTTTTATGGTAACCAACAGTCATGTCATGCGCGCTCGGCTTGCGCTTTAAACGGTTAAACGACTTTCGCAATGGTCGGTCATGAGATGGGTGACCAAAAATGTTTCATCCTAAATCTCGAGCTCGTGCTCCAGAATGGACGTAGCCGTCAGTTCCAGCTATATTTGCAGTCACCAAAACCCACCTCACCAACCAATATGCATTGTGCCTGCGTGATGGGCTGATGGGCTATATTGTCATGCATGGCATAGCCCATTCTCCTTATCCAATCAAAAGGAAGGTCAGTGTTCCAGTAGTGGGGTCATTAAAATGACAGGCTGATGATGAATTATTTGTTTTATTTGGAACTTTTTTCGATTAGGTACATTACATACTTACATGAAAATTGAGCCCCGGTGTGTTGTGACGTTTTGAGTAAAGAGTTAATTATTGTACATAGATTCTGCATGCTGTACCGCGCCATCAACGGCGACAGCGAGGCCGCGCCAGCTCCGCTCGAGCGTCGCGAAGACCCCGGTCCACGCCCCGCACCGCACCGATACGAGGTAACGCTTTCTTCTTCGTGTCAATGTTTCATTTATGATGGATGGAAGGATTTAAGCAATTTAATATCTACTTCGAGACTTAACACGTCACTCGGAGAGGCTCCTTCTGTGCTCTTTACTTTAATACCCTCAAATATGAATTACACACTCTAAAGATACTTACCTAATATTAAGCTTTCCTAGCAATAATGAAAAGAGAAGAGTTTTGGAAGTGACCAATCATCATGAGTGAAGAAGCACAAAAGATGAACTAAAGGGCAATAACGTCGATGACAATGGAGATAAGGCAAAAATTCTTACAGGATGGGTACATTGTGGGCGAAAGTGAAGGGGTTGGGTGCTAAAACGATGATGGGTAGTTTCTGTACTACTCCATCTATGTTTGTTTTTCTTATAGCCTTTCAAACTTGACACATTTTTTCCGAATTTGAGAAGTTTCTAACCGTATGGTTTAAAGACATCTTTGAATTTATTTTAGTAAGGTAGACAACCCAGTTATTGCCACTAGAAACCTCGGTTCGAATAATAATTGAAAGAAGTCTCTTTCAATTATTCATTTATTTACATAGTTTGAAGGTTCAACTTCAAAGCGTCACCAACCAGAGGCCCTACCGCGCAAGCGTCGTCGGCATCGACATCGACTTCATTTGACAGATGGATGTAACATATTGCTCTTACTCTTTGGTAAGTTTTCATTTGTGTCAAAAATAAGCAGCAATGTGTAACATCCATCTGTCAAATGAAGCCGTTTTCGATGCCGGCGCCACTTGCGCGGTACGTCCCCAGGGCTGACGGGTTACCTTAATAGCCTGCGCAGACGACGGACATTGAAGGACTTTTTGTCCGCAACACGGCCTTATTACTAAGAACATAAAGTTGAATAAATAACGACGACTATCGCGTACTTTTCATGGATATACGCGATCTAAGTTGAATCTTATTTGATTAACAATAAAGACGTGTCGCGGACAAAAAATCCTCCGTTATCCGTCGTCTGCGCTAGCTCTAAGAGTATGCGTATTGTTGTCAGGGCCCACCGACCCCGTGCCCGGCGCGCGTGGAGTACGCCACGCCGGTGTTCGCGCGCAACTACCAGGGCGTGTGGCGCTACGTCGTGCAGATACCTTATGAAGGGTACTTCACGCAGACCGTCGAGGTTACCAGGTTAGTGAAATGTTGCTAGTTATCTTCTGGTGATTTTCAATTTTTTTTCTTACCTACCCGTGATTGAAGCGCTCGTGGTGGCCCTTGACAGACTGATCGTACTCGATCACGTTGGGAAGCAACGCTCGATTCGGTCGGGTGTCGGATGGGTGACTACTTAACGTAGCATTACAACTGAGCGCTTCCATACTGCGGAGGGCACGTTAAACCGTCGGTCCCGGATGTTGTCATCTGACAATAGTTGTTAAGTCAAGTCAGAGTCCTGATAAACTCTGACACCAGAGGTAGCCTAATCCTCATACGATAAGAGAGAGAGAGAGATTGAAGAGGAGAAGCGTTCTAATCTAAGTTGTCATTTTTTCGGTTTCAGTATTTGATTTTCGTGTTTTGATTCGCCTCAGAAAAAATCGCTTTCCTTTTGTTGTTTAGATGCATGCAGTCCCGCTGTCATTATTTGGAAGGCGGATGCCTGAGCTCGCCGCGCTGGGTCTCACTGCTCGCCGCTGAGCTACACCGCCCCGACCAGCCCGATAAGCAGGTAGGTACTATACACTACACTACACACGACACCACCATATACACTACCTGAGCGCTGGTGTCGCTGCTCGCCGCCCAGCTACACCGCCCCGACCAGCCCGATAAGCAGGTAGGTACTATACACTACACTACACACGACACCACCATATACACTACCTGAGCGCTGGTGTCGCTGCTCGCCGCCGAGCTACACCGTCCCGACCAGCCCGATAAGCAGGTAGGTACTATACACTACACTACACACGACACCACCATATACACTACCTGAGCGCTGGTGTCGCTGCTCGCCGCCGAGCTACACCGCCCCGACCAGCCCGATAAGCAGGTAGGTACTATACACTACACTACACACGACACCACCATATACACTACCTGAGCGCTGGTGTCGCTGCTCGCCGCCGAGCTACACCGTCCCGACCAGCCCGATAAGCAGGTAGGTACTATACACTACACTACACACGACACCACCATATACACTACCTGAGCGCTGGTGTCGCTGCTCGCCGCCGAGCTACACCGCCCCGACCAGCCCGATAAGCAGGTAGGTACTATACACTACACTACACACGACACCACCATATACACTACCTGAGCGCTGGTGTCGCAGCTCGCCGCCGAGCTACACCGCCCCGACCAGCTAGATAAATAAAATCGGCCAAGTGCGTGCCACCCGCATTATAGGGTGCCGATTCATGTGATAAATAGGGTAACCTGTACTAATCTTGGCACCCCTCAGTCATTGGCACTCTGACATTTAAACGCAATTATTTTTGAATTTTCATGGAAATACAATTCGTCTTTTGATTTAATTAAAATCTTACATTGCAACACTCTATAAATTTAATATTAGATTTTTCTACCAGATTAATATGGCAATGGCAACACAGTACTGTAAAAAAAGACCGCGCGGATTTTTTTGTCTTCTTTTCATGAAAAAGCCATTGATCTAAATGTAGCCATACCCAAATGTGACCACAAGTTTAAATATGGCAAGTGATCCAAATATGGCTTTAATCCTTTACAGAAAACCACGAAAGAAACAACAAAAACAAAAAAACAACAAAAATGATAGTGAGGTTGAGTGCCAATCATTGTACCTTATGGCTGCCAGTGATTGTACTAAGAGTGCCTATGACTGTACTTTTGGCGGATTTTAGATATTATCTCTTTTTTTGCTATAAAAAATAGATTTTTACGTACTAAATGTTTTATGAATTTAAGAAATATACATCAAAGGATAATTTAAAAATAGTAAATTTTGTTTAGGTATGTTAAAGAAATAATAATTAACAAATGTAGGTCAGGTTTTTCTTGAAGTGCCAATCATTATACAGTTTACCCTATTTGTATAATAATTGTCATGTGTCCTTTGTTTATTTTAAAATTAATCTTACACTCATTTGCACTAAACTTGAGAACCGCCTGAGGCTTTTCTTATCTATTTTTATTTTCTAAGTTAATATATAGCTTAAGCTTTAGGCGGTCGATATTGTGATGCAGCAATCCGGAAATGATAACACTTATTCCACAAACTGAGTTTTATTAATTGCAGAATTACACTTCACAAATTGAGCAGAAATTATATTATTTATATTTAACTAGCATACATTAGACTAGACTTGTACACTGTATCGTAGTCAGCAACAGAATGCCCTTCGAATTGACGCACCGACCCGAGCCCGCCTCGCAGTGGTGGGGCGAGAGTCTATGCGTCAACTGAGAAGGCGGGAACCCTTCTGATTGGCCGCGCTGTATTCCGAATATCAATTGAGTTGCCATTATTAAAAACAAAACAGAAATTATAATTTGATATCCTTATTAACAATTAATATAATAATATTTAAATTTACTACAGCTCTGCCATCCGACAGCAATACACGTCCTCGTGTATTTCTTTGAGATGGTCAACAATTCTACGACTATATGTGATGTATCTATACAATTTAAGATAATACATAGAACAAGGGAAAAATAATCATTTCTAAAAATAACACTTTTATTAAGATTTACGAAGGAATTATTATAAGAACAATTTAATTGAACTTAATCATCACATTATTTATCTTATGAACTATATTAACAAGTAAATATTCATAAAACAATACTTTAACGACTTCTGTTCATTTGTGTTTAACGTATTCGGCTTACAGATCGCTCCTATCTGTATGATGATACTGTACGATAATATTAAAACTAAATGACCAACTACAAACTTTGAAAACATATTTTGTGAAATAATGGTATATTAAGTTAAGGTTTATTTTTAACTGACAAACAAAATCAAATGTTAGATAATTTCTTTACCAAGTACAATTACTATTACTATACAATCTACTACTAGTACTATTTATATACAATCAACTCATCAACTAAGATATAAGCAGTTCAAACTATTTTGAATTAATTTTCATGAATCAGATTTAAATACAAATTAGGTACCATCAATAAATGTGAAATGAATCGCTTCTATTCATTTCTATGGATTGGTTGCAGATCGCTTCTATCTGCTGACCAAGAATAATATGGTAATAGATCGCTTCTATCTATTACAATTGCAACTGCCAACTTATAGTAAACTAATCTATTCGGCAATTATATATGCCTGAGAGTCAGAATCTTCATTCTCGGAATCATGTGGTGGTGCGAAAACTAGCCAAGGTTTCATTTTGTCTACCGCTATCGTTGCACTGTATTTCCTATTATTCTTTCTTGTAATAGGCGTATCTTCTATTATATATCGGTCATGCTCTAGTACCTTAGTTACTCTGTACGGCCCTTGAAACTTCGGGACTAGTTTCCTGCTTTGCCCAGTCGACGGTACCTCCCTAGCAATGCTAACTAATTCACCAGGGTTGAATTTTCTGATCGACTTCAATTTACTGTCATGATACGACTTTTGTTTTTCTTGGTAGTTTTTAATGTGTGTATCAATTTTATTGCGTATTTCCATAATATTACTGTTATCTAAGGAGCTAGAATCAATATAAGATTTCAACTTGTTTTCGCTGATACCTCTTAAATTAAAACCAAAGAGCGCCTCAGAAGGGGTGCAACCTATTCCCCTATTATGCGTATTGTTAAGTCCCCACTGAACTTCTGGAACATGAGTGTCCCATTTGCTCTCGACCTCCCCAATACATTTAGCCGTGAGTGCTTCCAAAAGAGAACGGTTGTATCTTTCAACCTGACCGTTTGCTCTTGGTGTTGCTACAGCATTCAGAACATGCTTAAAACCAATTTCATCAGAAAACTTTTTGAAACTTGTGCTTGTAAAACAACTACCACGGTCAGATATTAGTCTCTTTGGAGCTCCAAATACACTAAAATACTCTTTTAATTTATTGATCGTGACGTTCGTACTTGTGTTTCTAACAGGTTTTAGACAAATAAATTTAGTGTAAGCTTCAATTATTACTAAAATATGGGTATTTCCGCTTGAGCTCTTAACGAACGGGCCTACATGGTCTATGTGGACAGTGTCAAATGGTACGTTAGACTTTGGTATCGGATTTAAAGGTGGCTTGGAGTTTGAAGTGGCTTTAGTATAAGTACACTGTAAACAAGAGCGAACATATTTATTTACGAAATTCTTCATTCGTGGAAACCAGTAAGATGTCCGGATCTTTGCTAAACATTTGTCTATTCCGAACTGACCAATGTCATCGTGGTTTTGTTTCATGACCTGCCATCTACACCCCTTTGGTACGACCCACCTATCACCATCGCCAGTTCTCCTATATAGCTTAAAATCTTTAATAATATAGTTTTTCTTTATATCAGCAACCTCTTTATCGTTTGGCCCATTCAAAACAGCAATAATCTGCTGTATACTAGGATCGACTTGTTGAGCGGTAGTTAACCAGTCCTCTTGAGTGACCTTCATGACAGTGTAACGTAACTCATTGGAATCGTGGCTGGGGATGGCATTTCGACTCAATGCATCAACATGATTCATCGATGACCCTGGTCGATATTCCACGGTAAAGTTAAATTCTTGAAGCGCGATCCACCACCTCGCCACTCGAGGTATTAAATCACGCTTCAAAAATGTGGCCCTTAAAGAATTACAGTCCGTAATGACTTTAAATTCTCTTCCAATCAGGTATACTCTGAAACGCTGTAAGGTAGCTACCACTGCCAACGTTTCAAGCTCGTAAGCAGTCATGTTTTGTTCATAGCAAGTAGTTTGCCGGCTAAAATATGCAACGGGGCGCAGCCTGTCAAGATCATCGCGTTGCAGTAACATACCCGCAATACCATATTTACTAGCATCCGTGTGAACCTCCGTTTTAGCTGTGGGGTTGTACAGCGCTAAGGTGGGCTTACTGGTAAGTAGAGACTTCAATTCCCCAAAAGCTCTATCTTGCTCATTACCCCATGCCCAAACGGAATCCTTTTTCAACAGGGATGTTAGCGGCCTCGCTATAAAAGCGAAGTTATTAATGAACCGGCGAAAGAAACTACATAAACCAATAAACTGTCTAGTTGTGTGTTGATCTTTAGGGGTTGG
Source organism: Chrysoteuchia culmella (assembly GCA_910589605.1). Lineage (NCBI taxonomy): Eukaryota > Metazoa > Arthropoda > Insecta > Lepidoptera > Crambidae > Chrysoteuchia > Chrysoteuchia culmella. Next base: position 16,019,398 of record OU342665.1, read on the forward strand.
AAATTGAGCCACGGCTTCAATTTTCCTTGACCCAGGTTTAATTCCATCCTTACTCAACTCGAACCCTAGGTAATCGACATGCTGTCGGAAAAAACAGCACTTTGAAAGGTTAAGTGTTAATCCTGCATCCGTTAATAATTTTAAAACTGTATCTAACCGAGACATTGCATCTGTTATTGAGTGAGCTGGAATGATTATATCATCCATGTATGCTGAAGCTATATTATGCCTTGCTTGTCCTAGCACCTGATTTATCATGCGCATAAAAACAGCCGGAGCATTAACTAAGCCGAAAGGCATTCTACTAAATTCAAAATGCCCGTCTGGCGTTATGAACGCCGTTTTATGCCTATCTTCCTCATTAATTTGTATTTGGTAATAGCCAGATTTTAAATCCAATGTTGTGTAATATTTGTAACCAGCCAGGTCATCCAATTGATCGTCTACCCTTGGTAGTGGATAATTTTCTTTTACGGTTTTTCGGTTTAATGCCCTGTAGTCTACGCACATCCTTACTTCTCCATTTTTTTTTCTTACTAACACTATAGGACTGGAATAGGAGGATGTTGAAGGACGAACTATATCGTTACGCTGTAATTCCTCTACCATATCTCTCACCTGCGACCTTTCATGAACAGACAACCTATACGGCCGAAATACTACGGGGATATCATCTTTAAGCTTTATAGACATTTCCACAGTGTTTGTCTTCCCTAACTCTCCAAGATTAAAAGCGAAACAAGATCTATATTTGTTAAGCAACTTTATCAAGTCGGCAATTTCGCTAGTCGATATACTGCCGTCTACGTTCAAATCTTTTGGACCTATAGGGGGATGATCGCTCTTTGTTATATTTTTGACATCTAGTTCAGGTAGTAACGCACTATCTTCCCTTGCTGGCTTACCCCTAGCTATAACAATACCTTTCTCTAAAACAAATTCCGTCTGTGCAGACCCCTTGACTAACACTTCGCCTAAACGTTTATTTAAGGAGAATATTCCTTGAACGAGACAATGTTCATAGTTTAATTTAAATCTGAAACTTTCCTCGATATATATCACGCCAGTAAAAGGGGGATTGGACAATACTTTAACAGCGGTCAAGCCCTTAATAGGTGTAGTTTCTTTACATATTAAATCCAATTTCAGTCGTTTGGGAAGGATGTTAAGTTGGTTCGAGTCTTTCTCAAAAAAAATATGGGGCTGTTCGGTAAAGGATTGTCCAATTAAGAATGGGATACTCATAGCATCGTCAGGAACTACCAGGACTTCTACTTTAGCTTCAACTCCATCAATTACAACACTAAGGATGGCTTTTTGTAAAACCTTGACAGATCCACTACCGAAACCTGTGAGTACTGGTAGAGATTCCGTATTCCAATCGCATGGGATATTTTTGCTTTCGGATTCCTTAATTATCGTCGCATGGCTGCCAAAATCAATAAAACACTGCTTAGATATACCGTTTACAATCGCGGTTTTATAGTATTTATTGTCGAGAGATTCATTATCAATTATTGTCAATACTGTTTTAGCTTTAGGTTTTATTGATTTTTTTCCACTATCAGGACATTTTTCGGATAAATGTCCAAATAGGAGACAATTGTCACATTTTATGATAGGTTTCTTACAGTCCGACTTATAATGCCCTTCTTCGTTACAGTTATAGCATGTAATTGGCGGTCTTTTAAGGTTATTATTTATGCGATATCTATTATTAGGATACTCTGGTTTCTGCTCATAGACTTTGGTCCTAGGCCGTTCTAAATTGTTGCTAGATTTGCTACCCTTAGCATTCCTCAAGTACCGAAGTAACTTTTCGGTAGAATCAAACTGTGCGGCTTCGGCCCCTAATCTGATACCGCGGTCCTCTACGCCAAAGATAATACAATCTATAGCTCTTTTTCCAACTACATTACATCTATTCAACAGAATGATTTTTTCATGAAAATAATCTTCTAAAGATTCTCCAAAACGGGCTCTTTTAGCTAACATTGCAGTCAACAATTGACCATAATTTTCGTCACTGGGAAAAGCAGATTTTAATTTTTGTTGCCATTCAGACCACGAAAATAGCAGAGAATCTAACCCTTCATACCACTTTTTCGCAACACCACATAATCTAGGCAAAGCATAATGAATCGTTTGTCGTTCGCTCCAGTTATAAATTTTGGCACATTCATTTACCTTATGCAACCACATATCGATAGTTTGCATCTCGCGAGATGGGTTAAATTCAGGAATGACATTTTGTAGAGAATGCAGTGACAAATTATCATGATTAGAGCCATTCTTTATAACTTGGAGCGCCTCGACTAACTGTGAAATAGTAATATTAGAAGCAGTAGTTGAATAACCTTCAGGCGGATTATTGAGATCTCGTTGTTTCGGAACGGGACTCCTAGACCGATAGCTACTGCTACGGCGCGTGATTGCTACAATATTATTACCTCTAAGGCTACGACTCCGATTTCGCGATTGCCTGCTATTCGAACGGGACATATGGTTAGGCACGTCTTTAGGATACCGATGACGTCGATGGGCTTCCATACGTTCGGGAGAGTAGTTTCTATATCTTGAATTATTGGGATGACACGCTGGTGAGTAACGAGAGCGACGATGAAGACGTCGACGAGATATATTTGATGGAGAATGACTCACGGAAACACTGGATCCACGGCTATACACCCTTACTCCAGGTCGGCTTGATCTGCGTCCTTCTTCAGCGCTTTCTTCTCTTGAGCTGCTCGAAGACCGGTAACGCTCACTCCTCGTCTTCAATCTGCGCCGTGATTCGTTCATCGAAGTCGGTAAAAGCGGTGATTGGTCCGCCATCGTGCTGAAATTTAAAACATAACGCAAGACTACCTATATCTAAAAACTTATCTAAATTATAAGGAAGCGCAGACTTTACACAAGTTGTAGCACAGGATAAATTTTGTCGGTAACACTTTGTCGGCAAGTAATTAGTTAGCATTGTAAAAGTGTCGCCCTGACCAAATGCCTGTCTGCATGTGGCGGCATTATCAAGGAGTTGCCTTGACCAAATGCATATGTGTGTATGTAACGGCGTTATCAAGGAGTTGCCCTGACCAAACGCCTGTTTCTGCATGAGGCGGCATTATCAAGGAGTTGCCTTGACCAAATGCCTATGTGTGTATGTAACGGCGTTATCAAGGAGTTGCCCTGACCAAACGCCTGTGTCTGCATGAGCCGGCATTATCAAGGAGTTGCCTTGACCAAATGCCTATGTGTGTATGTAACGGCGTTATCAAGGAGTTGCCCTGACCAAACGCCTGTGTCTGCATGAGGCGGCATTATCAAGGAGTTGCCTTGACCAAATGCCTATGTGTGTATGTAACGGCGTTATCAAGGAGTTGCCCTGACCAAACGCCTGTGTCTGCATGAAGCGGCATTATCAAGGAGTTGCCTTGACCAAATGCCTATGTGTGTATGTAACGGCGTTATCAAGGAGTTGCCCTGACCAAACGCCTGTGTCTGCATGAGGCGGCATTATCAAGGAGTTGCCTTGACCAAACGCCTATGTGTGTATGTAACGGCGTTATCAAGGAGTTGCCCTGACCAAACGCCTGTGTCTGCATGTGGCGGCATTATCAAGGAGTTGCCTTGACCAAATGCCTATGTGTGTATGTAACGGCGTTATCAAGGAGTTGCCCTGACCAAACGCCTGTGTCTGCATGAGGCGGCATTATCAAGGAGTTGCCTTGACCAAATGCCTATGTGTGTATGTAATTTATGATATGATAGACAGAAAGAAAAAGAAGAGAAGGAAGGAAAAAAAAACAGAATTCATCGTTCCAAAGAGGAAAAGAAAGTAAAAAAAAATAAAATGTATACTCCATTTGTTTTAACGAGATATTTTACTGTAAACGTTCTTGTTGGAGAAAAAGAAACTTAAAAACAAGAATTATGTTTTAACTAGATAACTTTAATCATTTCATTTAAGACAATTTCAAGGTTCATCGTTGTTAAAGATAAAAAACCATGAATTTACTTTTATTCTTTTCATTGTAAAAACAACATGTAATATTCGTAACAAATTTTTCATTTGATTCTCTCGTTAAAAGAATATGGCATTTACCTTTTCGTGAGTAATCCCACTTCTGATCTGATGCAGCAATCCGGAAATGATAACACTTATTCCACAAACTGAGTTTTATTAATTGCAGAATTACACTTCACAAATTGAGCAGAAATTATATTATTTATATTTAACTAGCATACATTAGACTAGACTTGTACACTGTATCGTAGTCAGCAACAGAATGCCCTTCGAATTGACGCACCGACCCGAGCCCGCCTCGCAGTGGTGGGGCGAGAGTCTATGCGTCAACTGAGAAGGCGGGAACCCTTCTGATTGGCCGCGCTGTATTCCGAATATCAATTGAGTTGCCATTATTAAAAACAAAACAGAAATTATAATTTGATATCCTTATTAACAATTAATATAATAATATTTAAATTTACTACAATTGGGCCCGTAAGTTGATTAGCCTTAGTGGAGTTTAAGAACGTCATCCGGCCCGTGACTAGATTTGATCCGGCCCGCGACTATAAGCCTGGGGCCCAATTCTGCTAATGCTTAGTCACAATGTTATTCCAGTGGTGTTTCAATGGTAGTGCTGTTTTGCACAGTTCTTGTTACTACAGTGTAAATAAACATTACTATTGAAACACCACTGAGAGACGATTATGACAATTTTTTGCAGAATTGACCCCCTGGTAGCTTGATTAAAGCGAGACGGCTTAAAACAATATTTAAATACTAGCAGATCCTCGCGGTTTTACCCGCGTGGTGCCCGTTCCCGTAGGAATATCGGGATAAAATTAGCCTATGTCACTCGGGAGAAATGTAGCTTTCTAATGGTCTAAGAATTTTTTTAAATCGGTCTAGTAGTTCCTGAGATTAGTGCGTTCAAACAAAAATCTCTTCAGCTTTATAATATTAGTATAGATTTGCGCTAAAAATAAGCGCGGGACACAAAAACAGGCATGCTTCATTCACCAGTGCATTTTACACCCTTTAATTTAATGATTTCATCAATCCCATGGAACCAGTATGTCAAAACTTTATCAAATAAACTTTAAAAAGGACCTACTCGATATTTTTTATCTACTTAGAATAAAATAATTACGTTCCTAGGCCCGCGATAATGTAGTGATTAGTTGATATGGCCCATCCCTAAACTGATTTCCCCACCCCTATGTACTAACCCAATTGCAAAGCAATTTTTTAATAATATTAAGAAAATAATAATAGCCTTAGGCGATTCTTAAGTTTAATGCAAATGGGTGTGTTAGTGCGTTATTAATTACTAGCGGATCCTCGCGGTTTTACCCGCGTGGTGCCCGTTCTCGTGGGAATATCGGGATGAAATATAGCCTATGTCACTCGGGAGAAATATAGCTTTATAATGGTCTAAGAATTTTCTAAATCGGTCAAGTAGTTCCTGAGATTAAATAGATAGAGGCTAAAATAGATGACTGCTAACATTTTAAAGAATTTAAATTATGTTTGCACCAGGATTACCAACAAGTGGTTCAGAAGCGAGTAGGCGGTGGACCCTCTGACGATAAACCTGCGCATTGCGATGGACACGATAACTTCGGATGTTTCCAGGTACGTAATCCTCATGTAGTTAATGCTGTTTTGTTATTGTTAAGTTGTGCTGCAGGGTGTAAATGACTTCATCTAGGACTCGTAGTATGCAGCCGCAGTAGGCATCAAGTTTGATTGATAGTCAGAATCACATAAATGAAGTTGCGTTCAAATTCAACATGTAAAATTAGATGTGCTAGTAGTTGTGCAAGTACATACTGTTTTGTTTGGTGGTGATTGGTGAAAATGTTCTTTTTTAGTACATAATACTTTTTTTTTTTTTTGAGGATGTCTGATCGAATATTGTTTATTGCTTAGTAAAATCATAGGTTTTAAAAGGTTACTAATTACGATTAACTATAATCGTGTTTACAACATCGTTCTGTCTTGTTAAACTTTAAACAAATCACTGAAATTTTATTACATTTTAATCATGGTTATCGTAAAAGCCTTAAAACTGAGTTGCGTTTTATCTTTGGCTTAGAATGCGTTAACTTCTTAATTATTTTTCTAAACTTTTCCTAAGCTAATAAGTTTCTTGCGACCGTTCTTCTTGATAGCTAAAAGATGTCCTGAATGACTGTTAGGAATCAAAAATGGACGATTAAAAAGTACCTACTTATGAGTTTATTTGAACAGGGTAATTTCCACATTCACTTTTTAACGACCTATTTAGCGCAGGAGTACTAAGCCCGCTTTCTGCGTCAGAGGTCCCGGGTTCGATCCCCAGACAAGACAAATATTTGTATGCACAAACGTGTCTATTTGTCTTGGTGTTTAATATATATATACAGTGGTGGTCAGATAATTAGAAACACTAGTCGATTTTCATACAAACGAAGTAATTTTGGAGCCTTGGTTCTCTGCCAAGGATTGACCGAGCTGTGATCTGATAATGGTCATCCAGGGAGTGAATGGAGGAGATCCGGATTGCTATACACACCCGACTGATCTGATCCACATTAAAAAAGATGTAGGGATCAGTGATTTTAGTTTCGGGAATTCCATACATTTTTATGCTATTTTCGCTGTTTTTTTTTTAAACATATCCATACATTTTTTATGTTTTTGAATTTTTGCATTTTTCCAAGGTTTTTTTTATACTTATGATAAACTTTAAATAGAAAAATATTGGAAAAGGTCAACTCGGCCACAAGTGAATTCTCAGATGGGACTCGAACCCACGACCTTTGGAAATCCGGTCCAATGCTCTAACCACTGAGCTACCGAGACTTGCGAACTACTGTCGAAATTCTCCAATACTTTTATATTTTTAATACGCTGTAGGCCAGCGTTGTCACATCAATGCTAGGAATATCCTTGCATTCGAAAGAAACATCTCTTCAGGTGTTTAACGATTGATTAAGATGAAAAAGCCTATAATTTATGATTTTTGCATTTCTGAGAATTCACTCGTGGCCGAGTTGACTTTTTCCAATATTTCTCTATTTAAAATTTATCATAAGTATATCCATACATTTCTTAGAATGTTGATCAGATCAGTTGGGTGTGTATAGCAATCTGAATCTCCTCCATTCACTCCCTGGACGACCATTATCAGCTCGGTAAATCCTTGGCGGAAAAACAAGGCTCCAAAGATACCTCGTTTCTATGAAAATCGACTAGTGTTTCTAATTATCTGACCACTACCTGTATATATTAAGTACGTATTTACAAAAAGAAAGTAACATAAGTTCCTCGTAACACTATATCTTCATGAAATTTAACGTAGGCTAGATATTTATAACTTTTTTATTTTGCATTTTACAATGCTATATTTATGTGATAACTATTAAACAATAGATACTTGGTGTGATTGTATGCAATCATTCATTTATAATTTAAAATGCAATCAACATTCGTTGCCCCCAGGTCCGCCTGTACTACGACTGGTTCCTAGTGCCGGGCTCGTGCAAGTGCTGGCGGCCCGACTACTTCGCGCGCTACGTGCGCCGCAAGCAGTACGGCGAGCTGTAACGACACTACACCCGACACTACACCCGACACTACCTACGACACTATAGGATACGAGCTGAAGACACTTTTATACTGACACTATGGTCCACTTGTAGCAAAAACTATTAAACCAAATTTTTGATAAACCTAGAACTAGCCCATACAAATATGTCATTTAGATTGAATTTGCCATTTTTGTAGGGCTAAATTATTGCTGCTGCAAGTGAACCTAAAACATTTTATTTATATCATAAGCTGTATTCAACACCATAAGTATCAGCTAAAACTCCGCACCGTGTGTAACATGAAAAACCTCTTCAGGCAGACGAATCAGTCAAAAATATCATGCCATCAAAGATATTTTAAAACCATTTTTTTTCACTAAAGGGAATAATGTCATGTCATAATCAATGTTCCAACTTGTTAATAAATAAATTTAGTATTTGGTATGTTAATTAATTGCTAAGTTTCAAAATATAATCTTACATGTGTGCAAATTCTAACTTTTATTCTTAATAATTTACTTCTACTATCTACGATAATGTCGTCTAGATAAGCTTATCTTTATCATGATTGCATAATTTATTGTCGTCTTACAATATCATCATTGGCGTTGCTTTGTAACTTATCGATATCCAAATGGCAAACGTAATTCATACTTAAAGTGTAACGTAATGATGGATACTTATAGTAAATTAGTTATAATGCTGTAATTCAACTTGTTAATAAGCATCTTCAAAGTTGAATCATTCAGAAGTAGTATGTAATGAAACTTGTTATATTTTTAAGTTTAATGGTGCTAATTTTCAAACGTTGTGAACTTAAGACTGTAGATAGTTTGTATACTTACTCTTTTTTACAGAACCTAAGTATCATGTATTTAAAACCAAAATATTTCAAAGGAAAGGTCGAGATCTCTTATGGTTTGTTTGTATAGGAAAATAAAATAAATAAATTGTGCTTAATAAACAATATTATAACTAAAAAACCCTTGGATTTAATAGTTTTTATATAAGTATAAGGCTCAAAGTGCATTTATAATAATTACATAATATAAGGAAGATTTGTATAAGTTAGTTGATTAAATTTAAGAAGTAAATTATTTATTTATTTATAAGTTTAATAAATCAGTTAAGCAAAATAGTGTTATTCATTAAAGAGATGCCTTTTAATTATATGAACATCAAAAATATTCTAAAAGTGTCAATTAAAATCAATAGAGTGCATATTAACATACAAATAAAAAAAACTTTTTAACCTACTTCCAAAAAGGAGTGGGGTATGTTTTTTGTATGTACACCGATTACGCCGAGATTACTTATTCTATTTACGTGATTTTTTTATTTATTTGATGCGGAACAGTTGGCATTTAGTCCCATAAAAATTTGGCTCAGTTTAGCCTGGTAGCCTTTTATGAACATTTTTGTTTACTTGGACGATGTAATTTTCACGATACTTTTGTTTATAATGTACATGAAACCTAATTTAATTAACAACCTATTACAGATACTTAAAAGTAAAAGGCATGGTAAGGCATTCTACTTTGAGCTCCTATTCTTTTATTTTTTTGCTTCTTAGTTTTTGAAGTCGGTTTTTTAACGTAGTTTTTAATTTTTTGTAAAGTATTTTACTAAAAGCACATTAAAGTATCAAGATGATGACAAAAGCACACCACTTTTTATTTTATTTGTATGCCTGTCGGTCTGAAACGGTTGATCGATTTTGATCAGACTTCACTGGTAGGTAGCTTAGAGAAGAATTTGGGCTACTTTTATTAAAGTATGACGGCTCCACGTAAAAATATAAATCTACAATAGAGTTCGACAACACTACTGACAAAACTGGATTTACTAATGTTGAAGTGAAAAGAAGAAAAAGAACGGGACCTATTCTAGCAGTCAGCTGATGTCATAAGGTGTAACTGGCAAAATGTATCTATTTGCACGCGAAATAAGTAATAGAAGCCGTGAATTATAGATCTTTTATTTATCATCAAATTTATTATATACTTTGTGTCTAAAAATATTGAAAAATATTTCCCATTGGGTGACAGGATAATCATCTAACTGGAGACGAGTGTTGTATAATATATTACAATATTGCTTCGATTGACCTAACATTGAGCTGGTACGTTACAACTATGACAGCATAGTGGTGTCGCGGTCTACGTCACTACGAATGGTGTCGGACTTTTTGCAACTACAAAATTACAAAAGTGTCTATACCTATGTTTGCTATTACCAAATCTATGTCTGAGAAACCACTGTAATTAAAAATAAGTAAGTCTGTTAGGTAAGTGCAATGAAATTTCCTTACATCACTACTGTTTAAAGATCATAAAAATTATCTGGCTTAAATATAGAAGGTAGGTACTAATTTTCATTCGATAATATAATTACCTAAAGCCATAAGTCGTTTTAATTACAATGGTCACGCAGAAAATATATTACTTGAAATCACTAACAAGATTCGTTACATTGGGTTAAGAGATTAAATGCCTATTATAAATTACATCTAAAGAAACTTAAATAGTAATTATATTTAAATGAATCACTTCTTTTTTACCTCACGATAAACAAATAATAAACTAGTAAATAAGAGTGTTTAAAGAAAACTCTTTAGTGGCAATAAATAAATCACTCTATCATAGATTGCTTCACATAGAGCGATGATATTTAAGCGTCTTTTTCTGATATACTAATAATGAGTATTTATAAGCCTCACGCGACTACACTTCACTCAGAATTGCATCGCATTTTGTAGAACTAAACTCTTACAACTACTTCTTGTGTATTTGACTCTTCTATCTGCACAATATGATCACCACCTTGACGCCTTCTTCCATCTTCCACTACGTCTGCTAAAACATTAGTGTCTATCGTATGATCACTCACTTCATATCTTTGGTTAATATTCCCTAACTCTCTATTTTCTTCACAACTTACATCACAATTTGAGATCTTATCTGCGTCCTCATTCGCAATTATTGATATACTAGGTGCCGCGTCAGAGTCTGTACTCGATTGACCGACTTCAGCGTTGTTTAAATTGTTTCTCCTGCTGTAGAAATGGACTGTTGGTATTCCATCTTTTGGGTTGGAGAAATAGCAGGCTGAGTAAGGCGGTGGCGGTTCTTCCATGCCCATGGGCTTGTTAGGGTCAGGGGTTGAGGCGTCATCGCTGTTGGCACATTCGGAGTACGGTGGCGGAAGGTCGTTGCTCGAAGTCTCCCGATTATCGGACTGATAATCTGAGTCATCTAACCGTGGTTGACCTGTAATAACATAGGTTTTATATCAGAAAATTTTGACGATTCGAAAGTAGTTAACTAGTATGACCATTTGAATTAAGACAATTTATATTTTTTATTATAAATTCACTATTATTTGTTACTGCTATCGCGTAAAAAGTTAATTTGATTTCAATGTACACTTACAATTTGTAGCCATAACGTTTGGTCTCGGCCATTCTTCGGATGACCGTCTTCGTCCTGAAAGAAAGTTATTATTAAGTTTATTAAGAAAGACAAATATTTTTAATAAAGAATCCAAAAATAGACTGGATGACAAATGAATAATTTTAAAAGAGTCAACTTCGTTAAATGTGGTTGTCGCGTCAAATCCCGGGTTCGATTCCATACTATATTGTATTTGGTTGGGTTGGCGGCAGGACTTATTCCAAAGGCCGTTGCAGCTAGCTATAGCTAACTTCCTTATATCTAAGTCTATCGCCATAGCAACAAATTTTTAGATAATACCTACCTATAATTCAACTTTTATTATACCTGCAATTCAAAGTGGTTAAAGATTCCTTTTTGTACTACTTTTCAAGAGAAATATAAATTATTCTAAGGAGAAGTGCAATTCCACCTGCAGAATTATCATTACTTATAACATGATGTACGCAGCGTTTCTCCGGTAAAGGTAGATAAACAAATCTGGCGTCTCGAACCTTTGAACAGTCTCCGATGGAGGCACCGCTCGAGCGCTCGCACCAACAGTAGTAGCACAGCAAGCAGCACAGCGCCGGCAGCCCAACCGCGAGCTGCTCCGTCCCACCCGTGGGAAGCTCCCTCCGCGCTGGGTGGACCGCCATGGGGCAAGCCACCGCCGCGCTCCAGGCGGACGTTCTGGGGACAATTTTAATCTTGGTTACACCCAAATACTTAGGGCGACTACAACCAACTGTCAGTAAACAAGTTTAGCGCTTAACATTTTTAAAATGAAATTCCATTTCAGTCATTCGTTTGAAGTATACGTGAAGCGATGTTTTAAATATATTTAGCGGTAAACGTTTAATTTCAGTTGGTGAAAGACCGCCTTTGTTGCTAATACTTGATTAACTGTCATAACAGAATATAGGTTGGCCTATCCTATAGACTTCATGTTTCTCAGTTCTTCATATTTCTATTACATATTAAATTAATGTTTCTGGAAAAACATATCTTATAAGAATACCTAACGTCCGGACTACGAATTACGGTTACTAATAGATCAAAGCAAATCAAATGGCGATTATAATGCTATTTAAATGTAGATTAATCATAGTGTATTGGACTTTGATTTTGATTTGTTTCAAACTAAAATACGCTCGATGATTTCAAGTTTTACGCTTCACATTCCTAACATTATCGAAACTGTAAATGTTAGTGCTTTGAAAAATAAAATGCAACTTCAACGTGAAAGAAATTATTCGAAGAATCGAACTAGACTATCACCGCTGTGCAGATGACCTCACATAAGGTAATAGTTGCTAATCAATCAAGTATTTTAACTCGTGGGTTCTTCCATCCAATCATTGAATATCTAGGTTTGACAGAATCATTGCTAGCCGAATTTAAAGATGCAGTTCATTAAGTTTTTTTTTTCTGAAAGCACATTCAATGACATTTATGACCTTGTCTTGATGATTGTTTGATCCCTGATGATTCAGAATCGCTTGTCAAGGCTCTAGATTTCATAGTGCTTGAGGCGTTTGTGATACGTCATGTTTGAGAGGGCGGTGGCCAATTCATTTAGTGAATGGCCACCACCCGTGGTGCTCGGGTTGAGATCTGCAGCTTCAACTCCTACAGCATATCGCTTTATATCTTCCTATGCTGTTGGCGTACCTATTTACATTGTTGCATAGTTCAACATTAGTAACGAACCAGAAAGCATTCGATATTGTGGGTAGTATAGTATTCCATTATCATTTGGAGACCAATTTAGACATTAATTACCTGTATCATGTCAGGCAGCCGCCAGTGCGCGTCGAGGTCGTAGGGGCGCGCGTCGGAGCGCCACAGCGCCGGCGGCGCCGTCGGCGGCCATCGGCCCAGCGCTGTCTCCAGCCTGATATAATTAGAGAAGATGCCATCAATTGTAATAATCATTTTATTTATTCAGGCGACCAAAGGGGATTGGATATTTCGTTAGGGGAACTAAGTATACAAAGGTCTTCACACATTAACATCGACTCAACTCAACCCACAGTATGGCATTGAAATATGAGCTTTGTTCACGCCTTGCTCAGTGCTCATGTCTAAAACAAACAATCTTCGTTCGTGAACCTGATCACAATTACAGTAAAAAATAGTCTTGGAATATGAGGCAATGGTGTATGTAATGAAATGAAGCGAAACCCCCCATAAAAGCTTCATCAAAGCTGATGATATTGTTAGAGGAGGCGAGAAATGGGTTGGTTCAAGTATGTCTAAGGCCGAAATAACAATTGTAATTTTGCTTATTTGACTTGCGTTAGCAAATATAAACACTCTTTCTAAGTAGACTACGGGACTATACTTTCAGAAGCAACTTTCAAGTTCAAAGGTTGGCTTGAGGAATAGGAACCCACAATAATTGATGCTCAGACGAATGCTCAATCCAAATGGATTACTTACAGAGATAGGCTTTAAGAAAAGTTTTATTAGATTTCGCTGTAATCTTAATCTTTAGTAAACAGTGTTGTCGAAGTATTTAGATAAGAGCTGACATAGGTTATCACAGTTTGTCTGGGCACCAATCTTCGTCACAGTATACCAAACCAACTACTTAGTACACAAATTGTAGAAAGTTTAGTGATCCAAACAATTTCGTTTTAATTTATGTCGAGCCAAGGCATTTGATTGTAAGTGCAGGTGATGGAGATATGTTTGAGCACTTTCCTAAAGTCAATATAATTACGTCTGTGAGTTATTTTTACCAAATTTCTTGACATTCTCTTTATTATAATATATTTATGTTGTAATCACTATTGTTACATTATTGTCTTCAATAAAATTTACAAAACATAATAATTCAGAGTGAGTAATTACTGTACCAAGAATGATCATACACTATAAAATTAAAGACACTTACATTTTGATGGTAAATATAAAATCCTTTTCTAAGTTAAAACTTTAAACAAACTTTTCGTCTTTTCAGGTCACATAAACACAAGGAACAAAAGAACCAACAAAAAGCTTTTGATTGTACATATCGCTGAGACCCGGTTATGACTGAAAATTTATCAAAACAAACAAGATTTATATATTATCTATCTAGGTGTATCTAATCAAACTCGGTAAATTTGCAATCGGTCTGTAAATGTGTTAGCTCGTGTGAAATGATTGATGGAGGACTCCACGAGTGCGTTGCTATCGGTACTTTTAATTAATTAGGTATTAAATTAATATGCCGCAGTCTTAGTGTAAATCTGTAAACATATTGAGAACGCACTGAAAGTCACGTCACTTTAATGAACTTCGTTCAAAGGTTTTATCGTAATACGTGTAATGACTAATACATTCAGTAAGACCAACAACATGTAAATTGCAAAGAATTTGAATAATAATTCATTAATTAAAAAACAAACGTGAATGCAGACGTCCGCGACGAAGTTCCAAAATATTTCGAGTTATATACGTTGTGTCAGACACCTGTGCATGTAAACATAGTTACCCATTTTAAAAAATTGTAAGAAAAGTCGCTAAAGATCTTCTAACTCTACAGAATTTTGATTCGCCATCAATGATAAACAGACAACCGTAAAACCGGTTCGGCCAAAAAGATCTTGGTCTTACTTTCAAGTTAAGATTAAACCTCTTCGTATGAGTATTGTCCTTTTGACAGCTAAGTCAAAAGTTGTAAAATCTAAAATCGGTGACCGATGGACTCTCGAGTACTCCCTTACTAGTCGCGTCACCAGTATCACCACTCAAATCAAGTTCAATCACATGACGTTTATTGTTGTCATTATCTGACGAAGCGTCGTCAAGTGCTTTATTATCTGAATTAGTTGACGCAACATTATGTTAGATGTAAATCACAGGGAAAGCCGCCTTTTGTGTTTGGTAACAACTAGATGTTAAGCATTAGATACTACTGAATAATGATGATTTTCTAAAAACCTATTTGATTTAATCTTATGGATTATACTTATTGTTTAATGATGGTCGGTGTAAAGTAAGATTAAGATTATGAGATTATGGAAATTTTTTGTCACGTACTAAACCAATTAGATAATCATAAAAACATAATACATAGCCGGTTAGATAATATAAAACTGTAGGTCTCACAGCTCAGTATGTTCTCACGGATATAAACACGGACATATAAACACGCAAGTCATGTTTGCAACAACTCTCTTTGGAGATGGGGAATAATCATATATTTTATCCTAAATCACTCGAAGGATGACTAAAAATTCATACCCATATAAAGCTCTCCGCGTTTCAAAATGCACTACAAATCATGCACCACCAATCCGCATTACTAATCGCAATCCGCAGGTAAATCCTTGAATAAGGAAATAATGTGCCTCTGTAGTCACAGTGACATTGAAATAACTGAAGATTATGATTGCATTTTGATTCTATTTGATTTATTTTTGCTATTTGGAAATAAATGCTTCGACTTCATCATCATTATGCAGCTACTATACATTTTATACATTACATTTACATTTTACATTTTAAGCTTTATACATTTTAACTCGAAAAATACAAGAAAAATATCAACTAGTCTCCAAAAAGCTCAGAAAGGATGGCTGTTGGTGCGGGGTAATACCGATCGCGCTGTGGAGATCTTTGGGAAAGGCCTATACCCAGCCGTGGGTATCGTGCGGCTGACTTGATGATGATGTGTTTGTTGTAGTACCTGATAAGGTACCGAATCTGCTCGGGCGCGGCGGCGCTCGAGGAGTTCGCGCGGGACGTCGACCCACCCATAGCTGATGAAGATGAGTAGTGTGTGTTATTTTGTACCTGATGAGAGGTGTGGGGCGTGTAGAGTGCGATGGGCACGTTGCGCGGCGGGAGCTCATGCAGCGTGATCCGCAGTAGGCGGCGCTTGAGGAGGTCCCGGCCATAGCGGATGATGACGGTGTATGTACCTGATGAGGTGTCGGATCTGCTCGGGCGTGTAAAGCGCGATGGGCGCGTTGCGCGGTGGCAGCTCGTGCAGCGAGATGCGCAGTCGGCGGCGCTCCAGCAGGTCGCGCGGGACGGCGGCCCAGCCCGCCCAGGCGGACCACGCCGCCACGCGCGCCGTCGGCTGCATGCCCGCGCCGTCGGCCCCGGCCGCGCCGAACACACTGACAAAAGAATAGAAAACAATTAATATATTTATCAAAGTAAAAGGTTGGTAAATCCTGGACCTAGACTAAATCACAAAAGTTACATAAACATAATACATTTGACATTCTGTCACATGACATCCTAATTCTAATCCTAACTATATCCTAATCCTAACTAATATTATAAATGCGAAAGTGTGTTTGTTTGTCCTTTCTTTAACCAAACCAATCGACTTGATTTTTGGCGTAGAGTTAGTTCAAGGGGCGGATAGTAACATAGGCAACTTTTTATCCCGATATTCCCACGGGAACGGGAATCACGCGGGTGAAGTTTTTTTTATAAAAAATAGATGGCACCTGGACCACAGAAGTTAATCCTACTCACCTACAGTGTCATGTCACCTAATGGGATAGCACTCAATCCAACACATATTTACACGTTTGTCCATCAATGCCTCTTTAGCTGGCCGTTGCAGTAATGTACTATTTCTCAAACATGCTTGGAAATGTGACCATTATTTTGACAACCTTCTTCGAGATAAATCGAAATTGCTGTACTGGCCAAATACATGCGAGCAGCGGCCGGCAACAATTGTATGAAAATCCATATCTGTCGTGTTTTAGTGGCCAAATAAATTACATAGTAAACTCATATCTGTCGTGTAATTTAAAAATGGAACGATCTTTTATTCCGAAACATGGCAACCAAGGAGGTAACTTAGCAAAAGCTTTATTTAAATTTAGAACTGACGAAAAGAAAGCTGTTTTAGTAAAAAAAAATACAAAAAATAATATTTTAACGCGGGAAAAAATATTGTTGTTCGTTGTTCGTCTGATTTTGAAGAGTAGTTTTAATTTCCGCGCATTATTTGAGAAAAGTACTATACAAGCCTTGGCCACAACTAGGCATTGATGGACTTAATGCCTCTTTTGCAGGCCGCTGCAGTAATGTACTATAAAATGATGTTTCGCGTTCCAAGACGGCTCTTAGAAGATACCGGAACCAACATATAAGCGCCAACTAATGGATGGCACTTACCATCCAACTGGCTTAAAAACTACCCGATTAGAGCTGAGGAGCCGCTTGCAGATAAAAAATTAACAAAAACTATTAGGGGATTCTACTTATACCCTGAAGACAGTAAACTGATGAAATAAATGACATTTAATACTGATATTGAGAATACATACAGGAAATTTTATTTAGATTTACTGATTTCGAGATTGCATGTTATCGTTCGACATGCAAAGTCCGAGATCATGATTAAGCTTCTGGAAAATGCGGATGTACAGTCAACAGCGGTCACAGCTTTACATTTGCACTACGAAAACCGTCGCTATTACGAGCGACGTAAGGGCGCTCTCAAAGTCAAAGTTTAAAGCCGTAGCTGCTGTTGACTGTACATTTTATCGTATTTATCATCAATGCAATGCAGCATCAAATGACAGATAAACGATATGAGAAATCTACACTTACTTTGAGATTACCATCAGATACTTATGGATTTATTTTTATAAAAAAGTTTCCTCTTCAGCTCTACCTTACACGCTTAAGGAATATTCAGTATATTTAAAATGAATACTTATAAAACAATACCGTGACTGACAGACAATTTGTCTGAGACAACGCACAGCCCAGACGGCTGAACCGATTAAGATGAAATTTTGTGTACAGGATCCTTAAACGATGTAGGCGATTATTAAATTAAGAAATGATTTTTGAATATTCCCACGGGACGGGGAATCCCGCGGGTGAAATTGTGAGCGGCCGTTAGACAAACAGCCCTATGGAAAAACGACGTCAATGCGGAAAAACGATCTTGTGTTTCCCTCATCCAGCTAACCTATCTTTCTCAGTCTCACTGCAAGGTGTCTAGAAGGTGCCACCACTATAATAAAATAACAAACAAACACAAAGGTGACACATGGGCAGCCTCATCGCTAATAGTGATTTCTTCCAGGCAACCTAAGGATGGACAGGCAGATTTGCTTGTAAAAATAAACTTTGGGAAAATCATCTTTTCTTTCCTCTTTTTCCTAATTGACGACCTGTTTGGCGCAGGGATACTAAGCCCGCCTTCTGCGCCAGAGGTCGGGTTCGAACCTCGTACAAGACAAATATTTGTGTGCATGAACATGTCTTTTTGTCTCGGTTTGAGTGTTTAAATGTATATTATGTATGTACTTACAAGAAAAGGTAAGTATAAGTATGTTTATCCGTTATCTACTATCCATAACACCATATCTAACGGTGTGATTAAAAAAATATGATATAATCTAATACTTATTTCTTCTCCTTCTCATCTTAAGGCACAGAATTAAATTACTTTCAATTCGCTCGCTCAAATTCTAGATATTCAGTTAAACAAAATAAAAACCTGCTATCGTAATTGTAGGGCAGTTCGCTAAGCCGGTTCACTCGGTTCACTATTGAATAAACAAATGGGCCGTGCGTGACTCGCGCCAATCTGGTCTAGAGTTAACCTTATTTATTGTGGACGCGAAAGAAAGTAATTTATTACTAATCAGCATTATAAATCATGAGTAACGGTATGAAATATTTAAAACTAAAATAAAAAAATAATTATTAATATAATTATCGTAGTCGTCGTCTCAGCCACATGACACCCACTGCTGGGTATAGGCCTCCCCCAAAGATCTCCACAACGATCGGTCCTGCGCAGTCCGCATCCAGCGGCTTCCCGCGACCTTCACCAGATCGTCGGTCCACCTTCTCGGGGGCCTACCCACGGAGCGTCGTCCTGTGCGGCGTAAGGCACATAATTCATTCAATTATAAGAATTAAAATTCTAGTAAAAATGGCAATAAATGCCCTAATGTTTGCTGTGCCCTAGCAGGGCATTGTGTAGTGCCAGTATAACCAGTGACTTGCAAAAATTTTATTGAATTGAAAACCGAGAGAGAAGCAGACCTTGACGAGTTTCGTCTTCGCGGTTCTTCTCGTAAGAGGGTCTACTGCTGTCGGATTTTGCTAGATGGGGTCGACTTTCTACCACCAAAAACAGATCACGAACATTTTTTCACGAAAGAAAGAAAATACATTTTTTCACATCACACAACAAACAAAAGATCATTAGAAAAAACATTATATAAAAAAAAAACAAACCGACTTCAAAAAGTAAAAAATAAAACTTTTGGAGTCGGTGCCAGCCAAAGCATTCTACATTGCACTTCTATTAACTATATTTTTTTTGGCCTTAGCTGACTAGCACCGACTCCAAAAGTTTTATTTTTTACTTTTTGAAGTCGGTTTGTTTTTTTTTTATAAAATGTTTTTATTTCATAAAAATTATATGGGACCACACATAAACCATTTTCTTCCAGATAAAAAAAGAATTATAAAAATCTGTTAACAACTGGCGAAGTTATGGAGGAACATACATAAAAAAAAAATAAAAAAAATACAGTCGACTTGAGAACCTCCTCCTTTTTTGAAGTCGGTTAAAAATACAACATAGATTTACCCTCATTAGGCTTGAGCGTATGAAATATGTTGATCTTATTTTGAATTCTAATAGTATTGAGGGATTTATGCCTTATGTTTTAATGAAAATACGTGTTTCTTTTCAACTCGATTGAATAATATCTTCTCAAAGGGATAGGGCCTCAAAGTTCAAAATTTACTGAAAAATGGTTGGTTGGGATAAAGAGTTACGTAGAGATGATAAGTGATACTCCAACATTCAAATAATAACAATATAATCTAATCCACAAATAGAATAAAAAGTATTCTTAAGAGCATTGGACCGGATTTCCAAAGGTCGTGGGTTCGAGTCCCATCTGAGAATTCACTTGATTTTTCCAATATTTTTCTATTTAAAAATTTATCATAAGTATAAGTATTCTTAAGTATTATACAACGTGTCGATAGTCAATTAGCCTGTAAATCTCCATCTGTCTCAAATTTTCATACGCGACTCCAATTTGTGGTTCAGAATCGTGACGAATTCTTATATAGAGAAGTGGCAGCTTCTGTCGTCAGCTTTACAGCTCGTTTAACAGCTTGGGAATGGCATGGAAAACAAAAAAAAATGTTCATCCTCACCACCCGATTGGACTATTTGGTGAATTTCTTGATCAACTAAGTCTTTTAAAATTTGTGGTTCCGTAATTGACATGATTTCATTTTTAACAAGGTACCTTAAATCGAAAACCATTTCGAGATTTTTCAATTTCTAACACCGTAAGTATTTTTTCGGATTGTTTATTCAATTATTTTAAGAAATATTTGGAATAAACCCCGATTTGTCGTGGTCAAGGAATAATAATGACATTCCTTTGCTTATAAAAGTTCTCTTATTAAAATCAATAAAAAAAAAAACGCTGTCAATATAGTCAAAGAGTATGTAACAGTGCATTTCAATGAAATGAAAATAAAAAATAAACGCTATAAAATGTTTCAAAACGGATTGAAATATTTCAGTTTTGAGTGAAAATTTTTATCCAAATCAATTCGTTCAGCCGTTTTTGCGTGATTTTGTAACAAAGATCTAAGTACTCAAACTAAACATTCAAACACTCACAAATTGTAGGATAGAGATAGAATAGAATCGGACTAGTTATGAGTATTCGCAATTTTGCTTCGAAAATAAGGCTTGGGTTCAATGCCAAATAAAACTGCAAAAATAAACACTCCAAACTAATATATTTCCAAAATAAAAATTCTAAATATTTCACTGAATATTTTTTTCTTGAAATTTACCCATCCATATTAAACACTCCAAAGAGTAAGTAAGATTCTACCACCATAATAAATAAAATCGTAATACCAACATAAACGGAAAAATCAAAAGAATTGTGAAGTATCTTAACAACTTGAACACGATATCGATAAAAATATTAATAAATAACTGATTAATCTGAAATATTTTATATTTTATACTTTGGAACTAAAACCATGCGATAGCTAGCAAAAACAAATTTATTCGAAACAATTGTCAACATTAAATGATAAAAATATTTGTCTAAAACTATTCTGGATTTTTTTCTCCTGATGATGACGCGGTGAATGGATTATCGCTTACTTTTTGAATTACAAAAGGACAAGAATCAAGTTATTTATTAAGCAGCGAGTTCAAATAAATCAATTTTAATGAAAATACGTTGCTATAAAAAATGCTCTATTTAAGTTTGCCTCGAATTTCAGTCCCTTCGGAGGCGGCAACAACAAAAACAGTATAAGGGAAGGGAAATATATAGACTGTGATAATATTATGAACACCATAGCATAGAAATCAATCGCCGAAAATATTGATGAAAAATACATTATGCACATCTATGGCACCTCACTATAACTGGCGTTATTTACATAAAAAATATATGCATTTTTCAATGATTTCTCATTAATAATTCAGCTTTTTTATGATGTTTCAATAATTAGACATCAGCAAAGGTTATTACAAGGTAGATGATTATTTAAAAGACCAAAATGCATGGATGTGATACTAACTTAAAACATAACTATTATTAATTGGATAAAAGGAAAATATTCTAATAATTGAATATGGGAAAATTTTCCTCTTTTATTAAATATATTTTAAAATTGTAAATTTGTGTTTGGCAACAACATGTTCCATTGTAAAGGTTGTTGTTTCTGTTAAAGCTGATAAGTTTCTTGCGGCCGTTCTTCTTATCAGTTAAAAGATGTCCTAAATCGCTGGTAGGGAAAAAAATGTTGGACTATTCGAAAGTACTTATCTATAAGTCTATTTGAATAAAAATCTTTGACTTTGACTTTGGAAAGGAAAATAATAATAACAAAATAACACATACAAATAACATGTGTGATGCCAAAACTGTGCTCAGCTGTGCCAAATGCACGCATTTTGCTTGCTGCTTACACTGAGCTGTACAGCGGGCTGCACTGGTATTCTGCTGAGCACAGTGGGAACATCTGGTACGACACGTACAAAGACAAACCAACAAAATCAACATATTAAACAGAAGTAAAAACCCAGCAGCACAACAAATATAAACAAATAATCATTACAAATATGTTAAATACCAAAATCAAAACATATTAATTACAAAATATGATAAATAAATCACTGATGATCGGCTGATAAGTTTCTTGCGGCCGATCTTCTTATCAGTTAAAAGATGTCCTGAATGGCTGGTAGGGGAAAAAAATGTTGGACTATTGGACTATTCGAAAGAACTTATCTTTGACTTTGACTATTATGAAAAAGGGGATGTTTACCATGGTCAACATGGCGCATGCAACTGCGCCGAAATATCGGGGACTCGACAACAAATACAATCATGCGACTCGCCTTGTTATTTATTTTCAGTTCCAAAACAAATAGACATGTTTATATACTGAAATATTTTTCTTGAGTGAAAGTGGAATCCAAGACCTCTGCGTCAAAGGCAGATATCACTATCGATGCGCCAAACAGGCCGTTTTCATTTTCATATTATGATCAAGTTACGTTTCATACAAAATTACTAGTAATTACTACATAATATTCGTGTGTCGACATATAGACATGTCCTCAATGCGTTGTCCATTGAGTTGTGACATAAGCGCATTAGCATTAGTTACGCTACGGCTACGCAACCGTAGTCAACCGTAGCGGTCTCGTAGCAACCGGTGCCCCTACTACGAGTAATTGTACTATCAACTTCTATCGGATTAACTTTCGAGTCACTATCGAGGAAATAAAATAAAAAAATACATATGATGTATTGAGCAGTGCTCCTACCGGACGTTAATGGAACTACATTTTCCTATACATTTTTTGGCATTACGTGCTCGATACTTACTCGATACTATTTCGATAGTTGTTCCAGTTAACCCTACTGTTCGCGTGCGTCCGTAAAGCAGTCTTTGGATAAGAAAGACACTACGTATGGTTGGTGGTAGGACTTGCAGTAAGTCCGCCTAGCTAGCTAACACTATTTTATCTAAGTCTGATGCCATAACAACAATGTTTTCAGCATTGCTGTATTCCGGCAGTTAGAGATGAGATGGCCCAGTTCCTCAATGGTTGAAGATTCCGGGAGAGGCTCGCTTCCACCTTAAGCCTTACCAATACTTAACTTCAGGTATGATAAACTAGCGCCAAAATATCAAATAGTTTAAATAAATAACCCGAGAGTTATTTTTACATCTGACCATATAAAGTGAAACTAATGCTGAGCTTACTTTGTATAAGTCTATTCCTTTCTGCCAAATTTGACGTGACACGCGCTACTTGATCGCATTATATTGACTTTGACATGGTTGTCATGGTGATTCTATGACTATGACCTGTTGCCATAGTGATGATTTAAGAATTTGACCCGCCGTTAAATAAACTAACTCTGTGTTTGCACTGCCAAAAATACCAAAATTGTTTATCAGTGCTTAGGTTTTCTTTTACATTTTTAATTGTATATCTCTCTATTCATGTGATCAGAAAGTAATATGACAACACTCATTATAATGCGACAAAATGCGTCATGTCCAATCTGACATTAAGGAACAGACTTATCCAAGGTACTGTGGTGCGAAAGAGACCTGTATACATTTAAAGTATTTGGCATTAGTTTCACTGTATTTAGCCGGATGTAAAAATAAGTCTTGGGTTAACCCATCGCTAACCCAGCGCTAACCCAGCTCGGAGCAAGTAGCCATAAAAGTACGGATTCATCGCTGGTCGCTAATCTGCTAAAGACAGAATACTTATTAGTGCTAATGGTGGCTGACACCTTACTGGATCTAGCTTGACCTTCTGGGTCACTTTATTTGACTAAGCTGGTGTGCAGAAAAATGGTATTAGATTATTTTGACCTTTTACAAGCCATTACATAAAAAATAACTGGTAAGTTATTTATTACTAGAGGCCGGGCGCGGTTTCACCCGCGTGGTTCCCGTTCCCGTGGGAATTTTGGGATCATTTATAGCCTATGTTACTACTTGGGGTCTAAGGATTCTCTATACCAAATTTCGTCAAAATCGGTCAAGTAGTTTTTGAGTTTATTCGTTACATACAAAAATACAAATTCCTCTTTATAATATTAGTATAGATGATAACACAAATTATGAAAATTATTTTTATCGCAGTGATGATAAAGAGTTTTTTTTATTTATGTTACGAAACTAATAACCAACAGACATTTACCCATTTATATTAGTTTAGGTTTTCTTTAATAAAACTCGTAATCCAAGTACATGTGTTTGTAATAATATTATAAAGAGGAAAGATTTGATGGTTTGTTTGTTTGTAACGAATATACTCAAAAACTACTGAACGGATTCGAATGAAATTTGTTACACAGATAGTAGATAGCCTGGTAATGAACATAGGATACTTTTAATTCCGATATTCCTACGAGAACGGGAACCACGCGGGTGAAACCGCGAACGGTCGCTTGTGCTAAATAAAACATACTAATGTTGTCAAAAACAATGTATTTGCAGGCCCCCAAGGTCATCGGGTTTTCCCAAAAACGCATTTAAATGAGGTGTTTGGTGATAAATTGATAATCTTTAATGACATTGTACATTATCATGATTCTAAGCTTATAAACTTAATAATCTTACGCGGCAATCATGTCTTTTCATATAAACATGAAATGGCTTTTTTTGCACGTCACACTACAGAGTACATGGTTGTTGTTTATTTCATTAAGATCTACTAAGGTTTGATTATAATTACATGATTAGTACAACGACACTAAACCACAGAATAAATAGATACTGAACTTAAATACAGTTTTATTAAAACTTAAATAAAAAAATATATTGAGCAAGCATTATGCTGCCTTTTGTACATGCGTGAAGGTTTATATTATGTAAAAAAATGCAAGGATAAAACGAAAGTCAGTAATGACGTGGTTTTAATAGGAAATGAAAAATGCATGCTTTCCTGTTTTACGTAAATTGGTGCATAATAGACAAGTATTGATGAAACCGGCCGCCGGCGAGCTAGGGCTACCAGGTAGCTTAAGAAAACATCCTATATGCTTTGCAAGGGATTTGTAACGTGAATGTATATTTGAATCCTAACAGTGAAGAATTTTTTTTGTTAAATCTAACCTAACTTTTGTCTACATGTAGCCTCGAAATAGTGACTTGACAACTATGTGTAACGTGTTACCAAGCCCAGTTTGGTTACAGAGGTTATGTTATGTTAGCCGAACATGTTACAGCTTGTTAAATTAAAGCTAAAAAATGTTTTTAAATAGTTCGTATAAGCATAAATACACATACAAATCAGTAACAAAACAGTTTTGATAATTTGTATGTTTCTAGTAACCTAACAGTCTGTTTAAACCTTACAACATTATTAGTAGCTTGTTTTATAAATGTCAAACTAAAAAGTTCAGTAGCGTGTTAGTTAAATTATTAATTATTTAGCAAATTCATTTTGATAAGATTAGCATAACTATGTGGTAACATTTTACTTAAGCTCACTGCATCAATATGTACTGCAATGTCCGGAATTTTTCACCCTAATGTCCGGCTAAATGGCAGGTTGTCCGGCTATACGATTTCAAGACTTGGGGGTTTATTATCTTAGCAAACATCGACGCTATGTCACATTAGTTGTCAAATAGTATTGAAAATGGGTCGATCTCCGCCACATATCCGCTGTTTCAGTCGTCAATTTTAAAGGTGCAGAACATCATAGTACAAAACGAAAAATATGTACGAGTCGGTGACTCGGTGCTGGTATTGCTCGGTGTAACAACTCCTGAGGATGCTCCGTGTGTGGGCGAATAGTGCCACCTCCACTATTCGCCAGGTGCAAGGTGTGTCACTGTGTTGCATCTGCATTTATTTGCGAGCGGGCGATGCATCTTTCATTGAAGGTTTTTTGCGGAATTAAGCTACATATTATTCGATTTCTACTAAGATATGGATTTCCGCCAAGTAACGCCTGATTCTATGAAGTATTAACATCAGTCTCCAGTTCCACCTCAACGAGGAAGCCACATTTGGCACAGGGACTAATGTTGTCCGGAAGCTAGTTTAGACTCGCTAGAAAGTTG
Source organism: Chrysoteuchia culmella (assembly GCA_910589605.1). Lineage (NCBI taxonomy): Eukaryota > Metazoa > Arthropoda > Insecta > Lepidoptera > Crambidae > Chrysoteuchia > Chrysoteuchia culmella. The sequence continues at coordinate 16,045,508 of OU342665.1, forward strand.
GTTTTTGAATCCCTGTCCATTGATAGGCTTTCACTATATCAAATAAAATTAATAAATAAAAAAAAAATTTATTTAGTAACATCAAATTTTAATAAAACATTACACTAAGATCTCCTTTTAAGTATTATTATACTTGTGACCTCGCTCTTCCACATTGTATGTATTACAATTGGTTTAAACAATAAACACTTTTGAAGTTGCATTTTTAAAGGTACAAGAATATTTTAAAACTATTAACTAACGCTATAAGTGTGTGCGCGTGTGTGTGCGAGCATGCGTGTGTGTGTGTGTGTGTATCTATATCTGCACTAGAAAGCCAGCACCTGAGACTTTCTGTTTTTTTTTCACTCCCAGTTCAACACGATAGCATATTTAATTAAAATGAAATAACTATATAGTTGTATAAATCCGTCTTACATTTAAAAGTCTAAAATAAGCTAGAGCTGGGCAGTCCGGACACCGGACAGACCAGATTCATCCAGAAAGCCTAACCCAGTCCACTTTTACCCGGACGCCTGGCAACCCTAGCGGGCCGCCAATCAAGGCCTCGATTCTGCTAATTTTAACGGAATAACTTATTAACCCGAAGGTATTTGGTGATTTTACAACTTTATTTTATGTTTACCCAAAACCTCAAAATGCATGTAATGAATGACTACGTTTGTTTCAGTTTCATATCTGATAACCGGACATTATATATTTTTATCTTGGAATCAGATCAATTTACCTGATTTTTTCAATTGAAACACAAAACTTATACTTATTCATCATGCATCCATATGACGCTCATGGCGGTGCTTGACAGACTGATCGTATTCGATCACGTTTTTTAAGCAACTTTCGGTCCGGCCAGGTGTCGGATGGGTGACAGTAAAGTGGCATTAAGTACATTACAACTGATTCCGTGCTTCGGACGGCATGTTAAACCTTCGGTCCCGGCTGTTGTCATCTGATAACAGTCATTAAGCTAAGGCAGAGGCCTTATAGGCGGCTCGGTAAACTCTGACACCAGAGGTGGCCACTAATTCTCATACGTTAAGAAGAAGGAGAATGTCACTCGTAATATCAAAGGATTTCGTAGTACCTATAAGTGTGAAGCCTAACTTGCTGTTGTTTGTAAGTATATAATTTCCCCTAAACTTTCCTGTATTACATTTTAATCAATATCATTATTTAAATATATTTCAGCTAGAATAATTATTATGATAAGTAATTATGATTTATTTATTTTAAACTAGCGCATCTTCCTGTTATTCACTGGTCAACAAGCGTTTTCATTATAAATAATAAAACCAGGAAAATTAATTATATTCATTTGTATTTATAAATAACATATACAGTGCATAACCAGCACTCCCCGTGTAGGTACGAAAACATGCCTACGAGCGGGCCGGCAAGTCCGCCGTTACTAAATCTAGCAGGGACTCACGAGCGAGCAGTGACGCACGACGCGCCAGTTTTGTTCATCAAAAAAGCAAGTTAACATTGTGCGGTATTTAATTGCTTAAACACACATCGTTACCTATCTTGTTCGCGTCTTAATATTATGTCATTCCGATTTGATACAAAACCTACCTACATAAACACATAAAATATTGAAATAATACTGAGTTTCATAAGCAAACGTATGGCGTATCTATCTTCTTATTAGGTTAAAGAATTAGGTAGGTACTTTAGGTATGTATGCCAATTTCTTATACTTTTGATAGGTATTAATTACCTTTACTTATTTTACCTACCCATGTATATTGTTTATTTTGCACATATCTAAACAAAAATGCCTATAAATAAATTAATAATATAACTATTTTCTCTCTTATCGTATGAGGATTAGTAGCCGGCCACCTCGGGTATTATAAGAGTTTATCAAGCCGCCTATGAGGCCTCTGACTTGACTTAACGATTGTTATCAGATGACAACAGCAGGACGGACCGCGACGGTTGCACGTGCCCTCCGAAGCACGGAAACAATTATTTTGTAATACCACTTTACGGTCACCCATCCGACCGGGCAGGACTGAACGTTGTTTAACAAACGTGATCGAATACGATCAGTTTGTCAAGCGCCGCCATGAGCACTTCAAATATTAAAATAATAAATTAATCATAAGAAGGCAACCCCATTTTTTGCGTTTTTTTGGTACCATCAATCGAAGAATCGTAGTCGTCGAGGGTGACATGATAGGTCATGCCACCCAAAAAAAAAGAACATCTCCAACCGATATGAAAATGAAGAAGCACAAGAGGAAGGATCCAAATTTCTTAAGCTTTTTTTGCGTGATTAAGTAACACAAATAGATAGATAGATAAATAGAAAAAAAAAACAAGTAAATCATGGAAAAAAAGAATGAAAGCTAAAAACAAATATTTTAAAACACTTTATTTTTTACCACAAATTGATTTAGATAACTACTAGATTTAGATAATACTACAATAAAACAATTCAAATTAAACTAGTGTGTGTGTCTCAGCGACGCAAAAAGGTAAAAACTCAGTGATATGCTCGTATTTGCACAAAATTAGAGCAAAACGCCAGCACAAATACAAACTGCTACACTACACATTCAAAAATCCATTTCAAATATTAGTAGGGAAGATGATTAAATCAATTCACCTAAATTAACCTTTGGATTAAACCTAATCAAATAATGTTTGTTTTTCATAGATAATTTAGATTGAAACAATGATAATTAGGATTGATATTAGGCAATTAACTTGAAACCATGTGAGGGGACGATCGCTGCCCGAGATTGATCCTGGGTTACATTGTAGATTGTAACTTGTTATCTATAAGTTGATAGTAAAAATAAGCCCATTTTAGAAGATCAAGCCATAGATATATTGATATAGTTACGCTTAGAGACAAAGAAGTAATTAGACCATATATTCATTGGTAGAAGCCTAAAGAAGGACAAAACACAAGAAGAGGCAAGAAGCCAAGTCATTGATGTAATAAAAATAAAAAACAATTTTGAAATGAGGCAAATTAAAATGAAAAACAGTTTTTCTATATTGATCTGAACGTGCTGCTTCTGAGCTCCTGACGTGTTTCATACTGGGAACATTATGTCGTTTTCCAAACCGTATGAAACGTATTAAGTTATTTAATTTTAAACACGAATGCTTTTTAAATTTTCAAATTCCAGAATTCTCCACCCTCAATAGCGTTTTCGTTAACTTGCTGTCGTCAGTTTCGTTATAATTAGTATGAACAAACATTGTAAAAACGTTGTTGTAATTTTTATGATTATGGTTATCCGTAAACTCTTTTATATTATCTAATACAAATTTCCTTGGGCCTATCCCAATTTAACCTATTGGATTCTTCTTGACATCCACTGCGTCCCCACTTCTTTTACACTCATTTCATTCCGCATGCTATCTGTCATCGTAATAATGTAAATCAGCTTTAAAGATAGATACTTTCTCCTAAATTGCAGACTGAAGAAACATTTTTTGACGACGGTTTCGGTGTAGAGTGGTTCAACAAAAATAGCCATAACTTCATCTATCAATATTCAGTACCCATAGATTAAGCTCTGCTTACTTCGGGGCTAGGGGTGTTAACTATTACTCTTTTTGTAAGATAAATCTTAGGTGACCGTTAGACGATCAATTTGGCGTCAGTTGAATCCTTGACCTTGGTTAGATTGATGTCTGATTGATCAAGTAAGATTTTGAGTGATGCTAAATTGAAAGTCCGTATAGCTGCAAGCAGAAGGACTGATGAAGGCTATACTGATGCTGCAGTCCAAGTAGCTGATTTTTGGGCCGATACAATTAATATTGAAATAAATAAAGTATTTAGCGACATAATTTGGTTTTTGCCATCACACCTAGGTCACAGAATGAACTCGCATTGATCGTAAAAGGTAAACTTATAATCTATAGTTGTCCTCATGTTTGTCATATGTAAGCGACACGGCAGACAATGCTTTATTTACAGAATGCATCTTGTTTCCTTCACGTTCCTCTCACTTCTCAACACAAAGGTCATTTGACTCATTATTTTGCTTTAACTAGACGATTATTTATCTTTTATGAACGAGTTTAGTCTACGTCTCGGTCATGGGTTCAAACATTACTCCGTTATCGAACAATTGGGTATTGATTTAGGAAAAACGTTTAGAGAATTAAGATAAAGGGTAAAATTACTTCGAATTGCATTTTTTTCAAATACAGTAAAGTATTTTATACTAAAGTTTATAGTAATTCGTTTGACAGACATGTTATCATTAAACTTAAAATAGAAGGAAACCAGAACCTAGGTGATGATTCATTTCAGTCTAGCAATTTTAGTAGGTAGATAACTCTAAAATAAACAATGTTGCGTAACGTTCGTAAAAGTTATCAAAGAGAAAACAAACTGGCTTGTTTTATTCATTGATTTGAAGAAAATAGAACAAAAGACAATTGAAAAACAAATCAATCAGAACCCAGTTAATATTTACTAGAGCAGCAACGAACCAGCGGAAAACTAATCGGTGCGCTACAAACAATCGATACGAAAGCTAACAAACAGACTAATTATTCCTATCGTACCCAGTAAGACTTACATTGAAAAATTCGTCAGTGTTACGCGGTTATCGGTCACAATCGATATCACTGCACACGGACATCGTCATCCGAGGTGGCGTGCGATCGCCGCAGATGTTCGGCAGTTACTGGCGTTTCGTTGGATTGGATCGAGATTCGAGTCATTCGAGCAGCCGGCAGGGCGTGACGCACCGCGCGCATGCGCCGGGGGCTCGCCTGCCGCTGTAAAGCCCGATGTTCACATCCATAAGTACAGTAGCAAGTAGTAAGTTACCTGGTAACTGCTATGCTATTGTCTAGCGATATATCGACGCTCTGTTGTCAAGAGACTGATGTCACATCAGCTGTCAAATGGTATTGAAAATGAGGCGATCACTAATGTTTCATTCTTTGATATCACATTGTTTACTTACAGCCGGTTTCAATAATCTATCCCTAACGAGAGGTAGGCTTATCTTAGTTACGTTACTTAGCAACCGCTGTTATTTTGGGCTGAATAACAAAAATATCTAGGCAACAAAGCTCTAGTAAGCCTATCTCTTACTGTAGATACGTTATTGAAACCGACCGTTAGAGAATAACCCCATTTTTCTTATCTATCCATAAGAAAGGGCAGATCCAAAGCAGAGGGAACTTTAAAACAGCTGATGATGACGGTGAATAAGTTCGCAGTATTGTATTTTATTGTTCCAATGAGCTTTTGTTTCATGCGGTCGGTAAATGAAGTTAGTTGGGAGCAGGAGACGAAGGGGTTAATTGGTATTTGACTGATAAAAAAGGCGCCATCTTTCTACATAACTTACCGATTTGCTTCCATCCGATCATTTGTACTTAACTCGCTAATCTCGCTATACGCGACAAGTTAGCTGCTACTTGACTCATTGACCTGTAAATCAGCCTTGAAACTGTATATTATAACATACTATGAGAACTTATTACCATTAATTTGGCGTTCACGGTCAATCTATTCGATGAGACTCCAAAAAGCCTTAAAGATGGCGCGACAAATCAAATCTCTGCAGGACACATTGCGTTTATTATTTGACGTAGCTGCAGTCTTTGTCGTGAGTTCCCCGAAATGCAAAATGACAGAGGAAGTTGGACATTCCAGCTTTGACTTGACATGAAACGGAATGTGTTCTGCGATGCACTCGCTGCACTCTTTGATTCGTGTCAAGGACAGCTTGGTTTCTCCTAGGAGCAAAATAGTTAAAGAAGTGATTATACACTTGACTTCAAAGAGGTTGTGTCCTCCCTGAAGTGTAACTTCCCTGAAGTCAAGTGTAACTTGGATACGGTTAGATAATTACTAATTAAAAGTTAATAATTTTTACTATGGTTACAATTATTGAATTTAATATTTTGATTTCTTTACTATTAAATTAATTTATTATTAACGAAAGAAAGAAAAACTAATGATTCTACTGGCAGTTCACAAATTACAGTCCGAAAAGTTACAGTACCAAATGTATATTTCGGGTAAATAAAAGTGCACCAAATAGTCCGCGAAACTTGTTTTATTTCAATTAAATGAGCGCGCGAAAAAAGTTATGATGAAATTAAATTTGTTTGCTTTGACCCACTTACAGTCAAAGATTTTTATTGAAAGAGACTTATAGATAAGTGCTTGCGAATAGTCCATTTTTTACCCCTACCAGCCATTCAGTACGCCTAGCATGAGCGGCTTTTATCGACTCGATAACTCGAAAACGTGTCACTGTCCCGCTCATATCGTAGCGGAGTAAGCAAGACAGCATGTTGCGCTGTATCTTATCGCATGATATAGCGGTGTTCATGCTAGGGGGGCAGGACATCTTATAAGTATATATCTTATAGCATTTATCTCTAGAACTATTGGGGATGAATTTGAGAATTTGTGACAAAGTTTGGACTATGGGAATGGTATTAGGGTAAAAAGAGTGAAATTAGACAGATCTAGAAAAATATCCAGTACCAAATAAATTAATCTCAGTCCACGGACCCGAAAGGAGTTTGTAAGACAGAACGATTTTTCTCGTATTGCAGTAAAATATCGAACTCATGATGAAGAAGAAACTTTCTTTTTACATTTTCCGATTATCTCTCAACTACCCCAAAATATTTAGCTTTTTATGGAATCGTCACATTGTTTTTACAGACAACAGCACGTCAAGATTGCCGTTATTACTAAATGTAAACCCGAAACGTTGTTAACTGTATGTACACCTTATGCCAAACTCGTTTGACCACTGAATCTGTCGGATTTAGCAAATAGCTTTACTGGATCTCTCATCTAGTTATTCCAATATAATAAATCTGTACAGACTGCCGTTTGCTTTGTTTGAATGCCTAGACGTTACTTACCGTACCAGTCGGGTTTGTAAATTAGGTTTAGTGTTGATTACAAAATTCCCGAGTGAATTTGGGCTTGAATTTGGATGGGAATCCATCTGACGATATCAACTATATATTTTGTTTCATTGGCAACTCGTTATGGTTAATCAATTGCATTGCTATCCTCATCAAGATGGGCATAATATCTCCTACCTGTGGATAGACTATTGAATTGAAACAGACCGCTGACTAGTCGACTAACGCATAATCCACTAAATACCCAACGAGTCTCGAGTCTACAGAGAAAAGTATTCAGGAACGCCTAATTTGGCAAAGTGTTGTTTATTTTTTATATTGAATAGATTTGTTCCTGATTTTAACCTAGTCCGATGGCAATACAGAATCTCCGATAGAGCGAACTAACCCAAAAAGTCAATTTCACCCTGGCTTTAAAAATTGTCGGACCATATGAAATAAAAGATTTAGACGCAGGGAGTTGCTCTCCTTTGTAGCCATGAGAAATTTTGCTCTTTGAAAAGATAAGAGCTATGTAGCTCTTTACCCAGTCAAGAGCTAATAGCTTTTCTAGCTCAGTAGCTCATTTAGCTCAGTGTAGTTCATGAAGATGGAAGGCTCTTGAGTCGTTTAAATGTGTACAGATCAGACAGCAGACTCACTCGATGGACACGTTTGAGTTTTCAAAGTATAGTAATCAAAGCACTTCGCTATTCGTTGTTTATTTTATTTATTTATTTATACTTTATGCACAAATCTTAATCAAGCGGACTTAATGCCTTAGGCATTATCTACTAGTAAATTTTAGGGTGATGTGGAGATATGTAAGAGGTAGGGTGCACAGCACAACCGATGTAAAAAAAATACAACTGAAAGAATTGATAAAATATTATAATAAAATACCTATTACCTAGTATCCGTATACAAACAGATAAAATTTGAAAGCATACGTACATATATTTAGTGCTAGAGTATTCAATAGGGAGTGTTTATGTGCGTGCGTGTGTACATCTCTTTCTATCGCTCATACTTCGTTTGAATGAAACGCATAATTTCTCTCTTTGTCTATCGAGTCGCTCAATTCTGATGAAACACTGAGCTAAATGATATACTGATATGAATTGAACGAGACTGAGCCAGATATGTGTTGAGCTAGAATAGGTGAGCTAGCTCTTTTTAACAACTCGCTCGCGAGCTACCCATCGCTACTCCTTTGTTGAGCGCATTATAAAATATTTGAGGGGTCTAAATGAAAAAAGCTATAAAAGTAAGGTCATAGCTCGGCGTCAAATCGGTGACCTTGACCTGTTGGGCTCTTGGCTCTCAACGCGGCCCAGCGAGAATTACTTAGCTGTCAAGTACATTGTAGAGCGATAATGCCAAACTTTTTTATATTCTTACCGAGTTGGTAAGAATATAGTAAGAATATGTCCCAATTTTGGGACATAATTTTAAGAGCGTCAAAATAAAGCTTAATATTTACACGAATTCACAGCTTATTATCTCACTAGCGACCGCCCGCGGGTTTACCCGCGTGGTTTCCATTCCCGTGGGAATATCGGGATAAAAAGTAGCTTATGTTTATCTCTGTCCTTTCAAATAACTCTTTGCCAAAAAACAAGTCGATTAGTTGCTTAGTTAAGGCGTCAAGGAAAAAAATAAAAATAAAATAATATTTCTTACACTCACGCCAATTAACTTAGCTCCAAAGTAAGCACCGTACGGCTTGTGTTATGTATGATACTAGGGTAACGGATATAAATAACTATAATTATACTTATATAAGTATTGTCCATGACTCAGGTACAAATGCTTGTATTCATCATACAAACATTTGCGCCCCTACCGGGATTCGAACCCGGGACCTCAGAGTAAGCGACACCTTGACACCGGTGTACGTACCACTCAACCACGGAGGACGTCCAAACAAATACATTTTCGCATTTTTTATTTTAGTCAGGATTTCATGGACATGGTGGAAACCACTAATGATCGTAGGCACGTCATAAACGCGCCAATACTAGCTTTAAATTTAAAAAAAAGTTTGGAAAGTATTTGGAAAATATCCTTGTAACAGGAAAAACCGCAGAAGACAAGACAAAGGGTCGGAAAGTGTATGTCACGCATAATGAGAAAGTTTCCCCTCGATAAAAAATTACGTTGAGATAAAGTAAGTGCTAGTTCAACACGCGGGAACCGCGCGTTTAAAAATTGTGATGGTGTTCAGATGCAGACGATGATTAAGCGATAGAACCATCTTATCTATGTCTGACGCCATAACAACAATGTTTTCAGCACTGTTGTGATCCGAGTAAAATAGCCAGTTCCGCAGTGATTGAGGATTCCGGGAGAGGCGCGTTTCCATCTTCAGCCTTATCAATATTTGACATCATGTATGATGAAGGCTAAGAGTTTCCCCGTTGTTCATAAAAAAATCTGTTTCAGTGTTTCAAAAGAGTGGCTAGCGAGCCTACTTACAGTTAACTTGTACTTCTGATTTGATTTATTCAATTTAATTATTAGCTTATTACCTATGAACCTGCGCCTATGACCAGCAAAGAAGCTACGCCATCATCGGTTCGTTAAATCCTACGACGGAGATCTTTGTTGCGGGAGGAAGCGGCAAGAAGCTCGTCAAGGGTTATTTTATTTCTCGCTGTTCTAAACCCTATATACTATAAATGGTATAGTAAATATCATTACTTACATTTGATAAAGCTGGTAACTCTACGAAGTGCATAGGTTCGGCACAGTTCTTCCATGCTAGTTTGGTCTAAATATTTAGAGTACCCAATATGAATGTGTCATCGGTCAGCTGTCGGCGACATCGATCGCGGTGCGCGCGCCGCGGCCACGCCGCCGCGACACTCCGGCGCCGCCGAAAGCTGCCGGGGACGCTATGGGAGGGAGCTTGTACAGGAAACGGGACGATATAAATGAAAAAGTTTTGACTTTTTTCTGAAACGCTCGGGCTGAGGCAGCTGACATCGCTTGGAGAATGTACAACGTCACACCAAGTGAGCCGTGATGGGGCCGCGGGCATAATATGCAATTGTGTCACTTCACTAGTGAGTTATCTAAGGAACAGCACGTCTTGCCGCTTAGCGTGCCGCTTTGGAACTCGCTTCACCCGGAATTCTTGACCACTTAGAAATCACCTAGGCTTTCTTAGCTCTAACTGCCAGAACATTATATTTATAAAAATATAGCGACCTGACTTTAATAGGACGGTGGTTAGGTTAGCGGTAACTAGCAAGGTAGACATACGAGTAGAACAATTATTCAGGATGTCAATCTAACACCGATGGTGTTACCACTAGACCATAGAGGCGTTGGACCTTATTTGTTATTTGAATATGAGTAAACGCGTTAACGGATTACTAATTTAGATAGAAAGAAAGAAACAATATTATTGACCATGCACACAAGATAGAACATAATACTATACATAAGAACATAATAACTATATAAAAAAACGTTACGAGAGGAAACAAACAAAATGAAAAATTAAAAGTTACCAATAAACAAAAGAACAACAAAATCAAAAGTGCGCAGACCAACAAATACCCCGTCTCAGCGTCAATTTACGATCGATTTGTAACATTTTTAGTTAAGATTGCATTTAGATTTGTAAAGATTTAAGTTACTAACTTTGCGTGCTCTGAAGTTCGAACTGTTTTATAATAGTAAACAAAATGAAAATAAAAATCTTCGAAATATATTTATCTCCACACCGTTAAGTTGGAGACAATAAATAAATAATTATTATTAGTGCCTAGCGTAGCTCCACGCTCCCAGTGCGTCACAGACGTCCTGTTTACTTCTTGCCAGCATCCCATTTATCCCGCACTCGTAATTTACACTCGCCCGCGACCAGTAACCAGCAACCCTCGGGACTGTCAGGAAAGACATCAGTGTAACTAACAACTCCGCGGTCCCAGTAATCTTTAATATCCCAGTGAACCCAGTTCTTGTAAGCTACGCAATAAGTGCCGCGTATACTCCCAGTCGCAAAGCTGTGTAACTAACTCCAAGTGCTTCTAGTAAACAATACCCCAGAATACCCAGCATATCCCAGTAATCTGAGTCCCAAGAGTCGTGCTTACTCCCGGTTGTGGAGCCGAATAACTAGTTCCCGTTTCGCGTTACCAGTAAACTATATCCCAGTAAACCTATTCCATCCTATTAGTAAGTTTCCCAGTGTCGTATTAACTCCTGATCGCAGAATCCAGTTTATCGCGCACTCGCTCAGCATTAAACAGAAACCCGGGACAACAAAACAAGTGTTGGGACACAGGCACGCGTAGGAATGATCAGGGAGACGTAGCCTGGTAAGTCGTTTGTCTCAAACTTGCTTAGACGGGACTCAGAGATCCCAGATTTTAACCGATTTAAAAATAATGAGGTTCTCAATTCGTCGGAATCTTTTTTTATGTATCTTTCTCGATTACTCCAAGACGGCGTGACCGAATTGAGTACTTCATGTTTTGTTCGAAAGGTCCCATTGTCATCATGTTAGGATCTGATGATGGGATCCTGGAAAATCTATCTAGTACCCTCTTCAAATATTATAGGCACTCCTTAAGCGATTTTGGTGTTTTCTATAGTAACTCATGCATATGCTTCCGGAAAGTACCATTTGGTTAAGTGGAAGTCATGATGAAGACCACAAATGGTCATCGGAACTACTTTAATGTGGTTCAAAAGCAATTTATGCTCGACTCAATGCATGTGATGAAGTGGAGCTGATGATAAAGTACCGGGTGAACTCCTCAATAAGTATCGTCCCTGCACCGGGAAAAGCAGCATTCTGTAAAAGATGATAAGCAGTTTACATAAGGTTATTAGCATAACTCTACTACCTTTAATTTTTTTTTAATAAAAAACCTTTTTATAAAAAATATGAAAACCGACTTCAAAAAACTAAAAAGCAAAAAATGAGCCTTTTGGAGTAGGTGCCAGCCAAGGCAAGTAAAATAAAACAGTAATACCGTAAAGTATAATGCTTTGCCTGGCCTTGCACCGACTCCAAAAGGCTTACGTACATCTTATGTTTTGGTGCGCACTGTTCATTGAAATAAAACAACATTTACAGACATCCCGCCATCCCGTGACCACGGCAGCTAAAAAACCGCGTGCGTAAAATATAACGCGTTTGATATCCGTAAAAGTTGGTTTATTCCAAAAGGCTTTATTTTATTGCCTTTTAGTTTTTTGAAGTAGGTATTATTTGTTTTTATAAAAAGTTTTTTTTACAATAAAACACATGTCATGAGGAATAACAAATCAAATCAAATCGTTTATTTTAGAAACTAAACAATACATAGGTGTTACATACATGGTAAAGTGCGACGTAGTAAGCGTTAATGTGTAGCAAAAAATATGACAGAACAGCTTATTATTTACGGACACTTAATTTAAATTACAAGAAGCTATTTTTTTTTTTAATTTAGAGGAGCCCGTGGCGCAGTGGTTTGCGCGCTCGGCCTGCGATTGTTGAGGTTAAGCAACTTTCGCAATGATCGGTCACGGGATGGGTGACCAAAAATTTACTATCTCGAGCTCCTCCGTGCTTCGGAAGGCACGTAAAGCCGTTGGTCCCGGCTGCGTTTGCAGTCGTTAAAACCCACCAATCCGCATTGGGCCCGCGTGGTGGGTCATAGCCCGTTTTCCCTATCCATCCATAATAATAAGGCCAGTGTAAGGCCATCCATAATAATAATTAACCACCTTAGAGAATGATTTGAGGGTTTGGTTCATTTTTTATGAAAGTTGGTAGTTTATTGAAGACATGTAATCCAGAGTCAATACTATTACATCCGGTTGACAGTTCAACTGAGGTTTGGAAGTGAATGATATTTGGTTTAGTAGGAGTTTGTCGCGCCTTATGATCATCCGTAAGATGATCCGGGTTGGGGCGCCATTGATCTTACATCACAGGATAATAATAAAAAATAAAAATAAAGTTACACTCACACCAATTAACCTAGCCCCATAACTAGCGGACCCGGCGAACTTCGTACCGTATTATTAAATTTTGTCATTATTCGAATTTCTTATACTAGACTGCTAGATTTCCTCATCAGGTGTAGGTACCAGATCTTTAATATTTGTTATCATCATCATATCTGCCTACTGCATGCTGGGTGTATCACCCCCCCCCCCCCCCTCCAAAGATCTCCACAAGGATCGGTCCTACCCGCGACCTTCACCAGATCGTCGGACCACCTTGACGGGGGCCTACCCAGCATCGCCCTTCCGAAACCATTTCGCCCCAACCGCCATCGATTCCTATACTTAAACAGAAAGTGCTCATTCGCTGAAGAACCTTACCCAAAGCACTATATACGTATTTTAAGCTGGGCTGCTGGGTTCTACATCAGATGTGCCAATCCTTCGATTTTTGTACGTCAATATAAAATGCTCATTACGCTCAACAACTTTTCCTAAGTCGCTATTTTCATATCTCTCATAGTTTGGCTGCACTGTTAAGTTTCCACATCAGAGATTAAATTTTCTAATGTTCCACTCAACTTTCTTATTCCTAGCTTTCATAAGAACCTTCTTTTTCAATGATAAACACAACAAATCAAGAAGAAAGAAAGAGCAAGGGAAAAAGACATTCATTTTTATGTATATATAATATAGATAAACGTTCATGACTCAGGTACAAATGCTCGTATTTATCACACAAACATTTGCCCCTACCAGGATTCGAACCCGGGACCACAGAGTAGGCGACACCTTGAAACTGGTGTACGTACCACTCTACCACGTATGATTTGACGAACTTCTCTTGCTCCGACCATGGAGCAATTTCTTGACTCTCCATACTCAAAAAGCGCTAATGGCCGCTCTTGACAGACTGATCGTATTCGCTCACGTTTGTGAAGTAAAGTTCGGCCCGTTCAGGTGTCGGATGGTGACCGTAAAGTGGCATTACATTACAACTGAGCGCTTCCGTTGTTCGGAAGGCACGTTAAACCGTCGGTGCCCGCTGTTGTTATCTGATAACAGTCGTTAAGCCAAGTCAGATGCCTTAGGCGGCTTGATAAACTGTGAGACCAGAGGTGGCCACCAATCCACCAATCCTCACTCGATAATAATATTACTCCTTGCTGTTTTCAGAGCAGACGCTATGGTGAGCGGCGGTGGCGCGGGCGGGGGTGGGGGGCGGTCGCTGAGCGTGGAGTCGTGCGCGGCGTTGCTGCTCCTCTGCTGGTTATGCTGCTGGCCTGACGATGGCAGCTCCGGTAAGACCACGCTCACTTAGTCAGAGTAGTCGCTGTGGTCACAGATTACTAAATAGTTACTACTACGGTGAGCGGCGCGGGGGCGGTCACTGGGCGTTACTGCTCCTCTGCTGGTTACGCTGCTGGCCTGATGATGGCAGCTCCAGTGAGACCACGCTCACTTAGTCAGAGTAGTCGCTATGGTGAGCAGCGACAGCGCGGGCAGGGGGCGGTCGCTGGGCGTTGCTGCTCCTCTGCTGGCTATGCTGCTGTCCTGATGATGGCAGCTCCGGTGAGACCACGGTCACTTAGTAATTAATATACAGGCAGCAACTCGCGTGCTAAAATTGGTTTTACGGCAGCACATTAGTTATGGTCGAATTGGCTATGGTGTTAAAGCAGTGGGGCTAGCGCGAAAAACTTACGAAGAAGTAATAAAAGTATTCGAGTCGTTCAGAGAAATTTAGTTCCGTTTACGTCCGGTGGTAACGCTGCTCAATGAGCTCCTCATCAATCATCATTTGTTACGTACCTATACTGTTTTCGCAAAGCACCCGGTAAGTTTAATCATAGATGGTGAAAGTGGTGTTAGTGGGATACATGAGGTACGAGTACATACCTGTACCTAATACATGAGGTACGAGTACATACCTGTACCTAATACATGAGGTACGAGTACATACCTGTACCTAATACAGAGGGTGCTAAAACATCTCATATTTCTTTTGGTTTGGACACTGAAATTAATGCACATTTTATTTGTTTTTATCCAGTACTTCACTTAATTAACTAAAACAAATGATCGCTATAAACTCACTCTTTTCTACGCTTCCTCTTTGATCTTCATCTATGTTACTTTCTCTTCAACCTCATTTCTGGTCTTCAATCATAAGTGTTAATCCAAGTCCTAACCAACCAGTGTACTTGAAGGCAGCATGTCTGTTTTCAGACACGTCTGGCTCGCGGAAGCACCGAAAGCCGCCCGCTGTCGGTACGTACTCCGTTCTGTGTCTGTCATGTGGTGTTTGTGTTTGTCATTATAAATAATAAATTTTCATACAATCACACCAATTATTATCTAGCCCACGTTAAGTGTAGAACTTGTATTATGGATACTAGATAATGGATAAATACATACATAATATACATATAAAACACCCAGGCCAAGACAAATAGCCATGTTCATGCACACAAATATTTGTCTTGTCCAAGGATTGAACCCGGGACCTCTGGCGTAGAAGGCGGGTTTAGTACCCCTGCGCCAAACAGGTCGTCATTGATATAAACTTCTCACTAATAAAAGAGTATACCGAATGGAATGACCATTGCCGAAGGAATATCAATAATATGTGATGAGTTCATAAAAAAATACACGAATGTGGTAGTTCCACATAAATGACGCAAAAGGCTGACGTATGCAAAATGCAATAAAATTTGTAATAATAATTGCAATCACACTGACATTTAATAAGTAGTATTAGCACAGAAAATGTTAAAGTAAAGATTTTTTTTACGCTCGTTAACCTCATAACTTCTTCAATGTAAAAAGACTGCGAAGTTTTTTTTTATTTATTAATTTACATCTTCACTTTATCGCCTTAATTTTCTTCATTAATTAAAAATGGATGTGTTTTTATTTCAGTGGAAAAAACAGCTCGTAAGATATGTAATTTTTTTGTTTCCAGAATTTTGCACTCAAATTCACTAAAAACTTTTAAATTTCTGCAAACAATTATTAGATAAAGGGCCTATTTCACGAAATCCGAATTGAATTACTTGACAAGTGATTTCATACAACCTCCGTTCCATTTCTAGTGCCTAATTAATCATAGATAATAAAAGAAAAAGTAATTCTACACTAAAGCAAACAGATATATAATTTACTGGCAGCTAATTTAAGCAAGAATTACCTAAACAAACCAAGTCTATTTTAGTTCTTGTATGTACATACATATTGTCTGATTCCATTCATGGTTCATTGTATTCGTTTGAAGTATGTTTTGAATCGTATTCCAGAGTCCGGCTCCCACCGCTCGGGGGATTTCTTCAGCCGGCGTATGGGCAGTAGCGCGATATCACTCCACCTGCCGAGCACCTCAGGTGATCATCATGCACATACTTTATTATTAACAATACTAGTGGCCACCTCGGTTTTACCCGTATTTTTACCAAATTGAAATATCGCACATGAAAATCAACTAGTCCTAACTCAAAAAAAATCTCGAGTTATTTATATATTCGGAATATTTTTTTTGGTAGTATCCGCGGTCAACCGTTAAAATAATATTTTACCTCACACGCTCTGAAAATGAGGTTTTGTCAATCAGTTTAGGCGTAGAAAATCGCTTTTTGAGGCCTAGCGCGGCAAAGTACTTTTTTAATTTAATACCTAAAAATATGTCATAATGCGTTCCGAAACGCACTATTGACTTTTTTGTCACATTTTATTCTTATTTTAAATAGCTTTAAATTAATTATAATACTCCGTTTTGGTTTTATTATATTATTTTAGTTCATTGAATCATAAAAACAATAACAATAAGATTAAACTATTTGTTATAAAAAAATATATTAGGTAAGGTTTCACAACCTATGATTGGATTTCGAAACGTGACATAAATCTTTATTTTTAAATTGTCTTTGTCTTGTACCTCATGTCAATGCCAACATTTACGGAATCGTTTTTATTGTTATTTTTAAGTAACAATATATTCCCACTTTAAATAACTCTATATTAACTATAATACTCACTTTTTTATTATTTTAGTTTTTTATATTATTAAAACAACGAGAAAAAGGTATATTTAGATTAAACTTTATGTTGAAAGATTTTTTTTACCGGAAGTTGACCGCGGAAACAACCATAAAATGTTCCTCGCTGTTGTGAGGTGAAAAATTGTGTGTTGCGCTCGGCAGAAAAGTTTTTACCGTCTTGTACCTTTGAAATCCTCCCTTCGCTCAGTATTCGGAATAGTGATATTATAATAAATCTAGGTTTATTATGACTTGAGTTTGTGGTGGGAACTCCGCGTGTTCTGATTGGTCAATTAAGTTAATCAGTCGCCATTTGCAAAACAATAGTTGTAAACATTGGGGCGTGCTTTTTTAATATCGGTTTATTACATGTTTTTGGTGTTTTATGAGATATTTACTTAATTATTCTAGTCAATATCTTCGAAATGAGTAATCGTGAGCATTTGGAAGTGTTTCAATCGTCAGATACGTCAAATGCACGTGGAAGCAAGTGTGAAATTGTGGTACGAAAAGATTTTAATTATTATTATTATTTGATTATTAGTACCTACATATTATTCTATCTTTATTATTATTTAAGCTTCATTCAAAGCCATAAATCGAGGCTAGTGACCCACATGTTACTACCAGTATTAGCTACTATTAAGCTTATAATTATTAAAGTTTATGATTATTAAATGTTATAACAGTTTCAGCATATTTTGCTTCTTATAAATTATAGTATACTTAGGTAGTATTGTAAAAAAGTTACAAGAAAAAAAAAATCAAATACCTGTCTCTTATTTCCTAACTCTATGTTAATTACTTGTAGCTCAGTTGGTAACGAAAACGGACCAATCAGCGATCGCTCTGATAATCTATCGTCAAAATATCACTGCCTTACAATTTCACTGTATCCATCTAGTGAAATTATAATGGCACTGAAACTAGCCCGTTAAATTGTAAGTAATACAAACAATTGACAATAATTAGTGTAATTATAATGTCACTAGTGAAATCATAATATCACGGTTTTTATAATGTCCCTGCAACATATGCAATAAATGATTTAACATAATGAAATGATGGTACGCCTGGTGAAGATTGTGGCAGACCGACCAAAAATTGCTGTTCTGTACATTTCTATACCACACATACATGCTCGTTTATTCGCATATATCAATAAATCAAAACCTATAACATAATTCCTCATACTTATTATAGTACTAGAATCACAAAACGTGGTTCCAGGAAAACAGTTATATATATATATATATATATATATATAAAATATTTCCCTTGTCATGACCAAACTAACGATAGCTACTTTTTCCAAGTTCAATCACCAGTTAATTATAATCAAAATACTTATTTTAATAGTTTTAAAATTATAATTGCGCTAAATGATGATTTGCATTTATCAAGTATTTATAATTTTATTGAAACACTAGCGGCCGCTCGCGTTTTCACCCGCGCGGTTCCCGTTCCCGTGGGAATATCGGGATAAAAAGTATCCTATGTTCATAACCAGGCTATATACTATCTGTGTACCAAATTTAATCCAAATCCGTTCAGTAGTTTCGGAGTCTAATCAATGCAAACAAACAAACAAACATAACTTACCTTTTAATTTTGCATTTTACAATGCTATTTTTATGTGATAAAATAATAAACAAGAAATAACATACCTCTTTTTAATCCTTTTTTTAATAGTTTTAAAATTATAATTGCGCTAAGTGATGATTTGCATTTACGAAGTATTTAACCATAATTTTATTAAAACCAAAAACATTTAGACGAAGAAAATGTAGAATGAAACCAATAGTGCGCAATTACGCCAATAGATGGCGCTGGGTGTCTCCTGAACCACGGTATAGTTTTGCTTATTCAATCTTACTAGTATTTCAAAATGACCAAAGTTAGTTATCATCATTTATCCCACTGCTGGGCTAAATAGGCCTTCCTTAAGTCGTTATACGACTTTATTTTTGAAAGTTCACCGCATACTTGTATATGCGTGGAACTTTTTAAATATGGCCAAAAACCAAACCAACCAAAAATAAAAATATCGGTTCAAAACCTGTATTTTGTTGTATGAAAAAATGAAAATCATTAATTGAAGTGATCGCTCGCAGACTTTCTTTTATGTGTACTACATACTTATAAGAAACGTTATATGGCATAGCATAGATAGAGCAGACCAATGTTTTATAGTATCGGGGTAAAAGTGCCGTGCCCTATCAGGGTCCACAATGTACTTACCATCTTTATGTTACCATCTTGTTACCATTTGTGGATTGCAATAAATTGAAATTGAAATTGAAATTGAAATTAAATTATTGGTTTTAATGTCTACTATGTTACTCATCAGTCAAATCAAATAATACTTTCACTTTAATTGATTTGTATTTTGTTATAGTATATTATTTATAAATACCATTACTTGCATTTGATATAGCTGATAAGTTTTTTTGCGCCCGTTTTTTCTTTTCAGCTAAAAGAGTCTGAAACGGGTGGTAGGGCAAGACTGACAATTAAAAATGCGTGTAAGCTCAATTAAATAAATAATATTTTAATTGTTAAAGTAGAAAAACTCTAAAGAACTACTTACATATCGGGCTGACCGGCTGAATGGATAAAGTACGATCGGATACCCAGATGTCTATTCCTCAAGCAATAGTGATCGGATCTATTTTATTTTGAATCATTACTTTACAACAAAAAACCCAAGTATGAAATTAATGTACATCGTTAGAGTAAGTTTCCTTTAGTTCGACACTGAAGTAGAAAAAATAAAGCACGTCAAGTTTTGAAAATATTTTTATAAACTTAAATAGTTTTTCGAATTTTCAGTATAACTGTGTGAGAAAAATATTAAAAATCTTAGTACTTCTTCTTTTATACTGTTTAGGGTCAGATTGTCTTAAAATAGACTTAGGCTAAGGTTTGATACAGGAATTTGAGGGTATTGGAAATATGCTCGCCTTACCGCTTCTGTAATCGGTCTATTCTTTTTTGTAAGAATAAATTTACCGCAATATATTAACAATAGCTATTCCGGCTTCATCTAAACTATCCTGGAGCAATTTCAATTATAATTTTCAATAGGTATTTCAATAATAACTTTAACACAGCAATACTAAGTGACAAACTTATCCCGATGTACTAAGTGACATAAAACTTTGTACTTGTATATTTAAAAAAGGTGACGTGATAAAAATGTATGGTAAATATTTTAGTGGTGTGAAGCTAGACACAAAACAATTTCCCTATAAATTGTCTATGGGAATGAGATTGTTTATTTTTAACCGACTTCAAAAAAGGAGGATGTTCTCAATTCGACGGTTTTTTTTATGTATGTTTTACCATAACTTCGCCAGTTGTTAACAGATTTTTATAATTCTTTTTTTATCTGAAAAAAAAAGGTTTATGTGTGGTCCCATATAATTTTTTACGAAGATCTGGCTAGTAGTTTTTTCATAATCTTGAAAAATATCAATCACCTTTTGGCAAGTAGTCGTTTACCTAGATGACATTGGCTGCATGTATGGGCTGATTTTTAGTGTAAGTAACGGCACATGATGTAACAAAAAAATCTGAAATAAAAACATTTTATAAAAAAAAATCAAACCGACTTCAAAAAGTAAAAAATAAAACTTTTGGAGTCGGTGCTAGCTAGCTAAGGCCAAAAAAATATATAGTTAATAGAAGTGCAATGTAGAATGCCCTGGCTGGCACCGACTCCAAAAGTTTTATTTTATACTTTTTGAAGTCGGTTTGAATTTTTTTTATAAAATGTTTTTATTTTGTAAAGTAGTGTAATAGATACAATAAGCGCGCTCTTTGCAGATGATATGTGAGTAATGTTCCCGCGCTACAATGAGCAAGATTTAAATGTTTATCTTTCAATAAATAGTAACATACCAAATTGGCTTAAATACCATAATTTGCTTGGCAAAAAAAATATTAATGTTAAAACCCGTTCAACAAAATCATAAAGAAAATTCTTATTAACGTTATTTGAATCATAACAACTTAAATTTTAATGAGTTCAAGAATTCGCTCTGCTTGGTATAAAAAATATATAGAACTGTGAAAAGCCATGTTTTGAAACGGGCTAACTAGCTAGCTTCACGTATGTGTCCGCGAGAGGGCCCCGAAAACGGGTCGGCCTCCGCCCGGGTCAAAGGGGTGATTGACACCACGGTTCCCCAGGACCCTACGGCGGTGAGAGAGCAAGTAGTAATAGTTTAGCTGGCATTACCTCCTCCCGGCCTTCCATCGAGCCTTTTGAGGCCGGGAGGCGTCAGGTGAGCCCAGCATAACCTGTTTGGTATGCGTAAAAGCATTCCTGTCACAAAAAAGAAGCTTCACGGCGTAAAAAAACAATAAAAAAACTAAAATAGCGTATTATGCATACCCATTCTTGGATTAGCTATGGAATAATCATGGGAAACAGCACAGACGCTTCAAAGATAATTATTCAATCTACAAAATAAATGTATTAAGACAAACATCGATAACACGGTCAGCTACAGAAAGAAGCTATTTCAAAATCCTTTATAACTTTAACAATAAGTACATACTGGATATCTGTAAATTCGTAAGAAATAATTCGCATTTCTTTTCCCAAACAAAAGAGCACTACACTGGAACTGTGACCTTAGGGCACAAAACTGGTTTTTTTTTTAACGACGGTGAGACTCTTAGCCTTCATCATACCTGCCTGATGTTAGTATTGATAAGGCTGAAGATGAAAGCGTGCCTCTCCCGGAATCCTCAGCCACTGAGGAACTGGCTATCTTATCTCGAACTGCTGGAACACAACAATGCTGAAAACATTGTTGTTATGGCGTCAGGCTTAGATAAGATGGTGGTAGCTAGCCAGGCAGACTTACGATAAGTCCTATCACCACCTGATTAGCCTTAACAACATCAAACCTAAAACTTCATAGTTGAGGGACACAAAAAGTCCATCCAAACCGAAATACACTAAAATCTTTATCAAAAAACTGAAGGAGTATTAATTGTTGGACAATTGTTAGTATACTTTGGAGGAATTTTATCAAAAGTCTTGAGTTTTTGTTAGGTGTATCTAGCTTGACTACTTGCTTGTCTTGTTTAATTTAGTTAATTACTTAAATATATGATTAAAGATATTTCATTCTGGCAAAAAGTTAAAGTTGTGTTTATGTTTAAATACTTACTTGCTTATGATTTCAGTCTTTCAGAACATTTTTTTTTGTAAATTTCTGTCTGCTATACCCTTACAGGGTCATGTTCATTGTTCATGGGACTTGATGGGATTTGATAGAAATGTACCGACTAGTCGGAGAAGCCGACTATCCGGCCACATTGTAGTCGGCAAAAAGCACCGACTTTGTCGGTGCTTGACTAGTCGGTATTACTTTATTATTATTTCTATACTTAAAAACATTTAAATAGGGGCGATAAAAGTAAAACTGTTAGTATTACATTTTTTTTTTATCAATCTGACGATTTCTCTATACGATCTAAGAATAGGAACTCTCTCTATTCTACTTTTGATAAACTAGCAGAGATGTAACATTTTGAAAAGACTTCTATTTAAAATTCAATATACTTAATACAAAATACCTTTTTCGATTTTGTATTTAAATACTTTTTTTAGAAAAGCATTTTGTATTTTATTTGAAATACTTTTTTAGACATATTTTGTATTTGCAAAATGCAAAATACTTTTCGACAAGTTTTCTCAATCAAAATCAAAACATTCACGTGAAACTAAATTGTTATGCTATCGTAGGTACAGAACTGAACTCTTTGTTTGCAAATTGGTTATTGCGTGATTACCGGAGTTAACCAATGATCTGATCTGACCTAATTAATTATTGAATTTTCGTTTTAACTGCAAGTGCAAACACCAATATTAAAGATATCATATTGGTATCATTTCAACCTTTGAAACATGATGATGTCTGCCTGCATTTACAAAAATAAGGACCGTCTCAAAATATAAGAACGGTTTGCCTAGCACTGCAAGGGTAGAAAGGCTTTTCCTGATACTGGAGAACCCTTAAAGCAACATGAACGACAGTGCCTTGAACAAATTTATGAACACCCGAAAGACGCTTAGCTTTAAATTTTCATCATTCGTATTGTTGTTGATGCGTTCAAAATTTTAACGTTGATCTCTTATAGGTCTCAAAATCCCACTGTCAGCTCACAGGAGCCACGAAGAAATCCGGAGCCGGCGCAAGTCCCACCACGAGACTACCGAAGAGGCGCGCTACCACTCCGCACCCAGCGTTATCGACGAGGTCATCCATCGCCGCGACTGGGAGCGCTCCTCCAAAGACCTTTACATTCCTCTGAACCCTCAAAACGAGTGCAAATCCCCTAAGTCTGAAGCCAGCTCCAGTCCTGACCAAGCTCCGTGCGCTGAGCCGGAATCCTCTTCGATAGAGTGTCTCAAACCGGAGGAACCTAAATGCAAGAAGCACCACAAAAACATAAAATCCTCTAAAGGCAAAAAATGCAAAGAGTCCAATAAAGATGACATTAAAGACACAGATGCTACTGAAGTGGAAGCCGTTGAAGTCCCCAATTTTTATATCGGGGAATTGAAAGAGGATCCGCAGCCCGAATTTGATTTCGTGGAGTATGAGAGATTGGTAAGTCAAAGTCAAATATTTTTATATATGACTTATATATGGCAAGTAATTTTTTTTCTACCAGCCATTCCGCCCCCTGATTATGTAACTTGTTTCTATCAACGTTTGATTGAAAGTCACATTGCTGATTTAGTAAAAATCAATGTGACAACTATCTTACTAAAGCAGCAATGTAACCGCACTTTAAATCAATAAAAAAATCTGTTAGCAACAGAGTTAGATAATAAACTAGCAGGACATTTTTAACTGACAAGAAGAACGGCTACAAAACTTGTCAGCTTTAACAGAAAAAACAACATTTACAAAGGAACATGTTGTCACCAAACAAAAATCTACTATCTCGAATTATAAATACAGGTCCGGTGGGAGATATCGAAGTTCCTTTGCTTTTATTTTAAAAATAAATAACTTAAGGGCCCGCTATAGGCCAACGAAAATCAGATTGCTTTACATGATCGTCTGTAATATCAATATTAATGAAAAACTGAATTTAAAATTAAGAAGCAGCAAGGACTATGTTACTCAAAAACACGATTGATAAAATTTTCTCGATAGAAAAAAAATGCGAAGTTGCCTCCAAATCACTATAATTAACACGATAAACTGCTAGTAGTCAAGTAATACATTAAAATAAAGCTTGGGACATTTTTAAGTATAATTACACTATAGATAAGGCAGGGCTTATGTTATATTTTTTGTAAATAACCTTTAAATATCCTTTAAAAAAAGAATTTCCTTAATTTCTTCATTTCGGACCGGCCGAAGAATTATATAGTAAATGCTGCCTTATTTCTCATAGAAATAAGGCAGCATTTACTTTGCAGTTCGCCGTTGCAGTTGCCTAGAGCGCGCCCTTAAGGCAGGAATTTTGACGAAATTTGATTTGTCCTTTGTGCTCATTTTTTTTACTAAACGTCTTAGTGGACGGGTGCGCTCGCAATTGGTGCTGAATATGACATGTGTCTAGGAACCTTCGCAACCATAATCGAATTAAATTTTCACTTGGAGCATCTCGTAAATGACGAATAAATAAAACAATACCATGACTGACTGACAGCCAACGCACAGCCCAAACAGCTGAACCGATTAAGCTGAAATTTTGCATTCAGGATCCCTAAAAGATGTAGGCGAGCGCTAAGAAAGGATTTTTTGATATTCCTACAGGAACGGGAACCACGCGGGAGAAACCGCGGGCAGGTAGTGACGAATATTGACATATTTGTACACGATTCATTAGCCGTAAAATACGCCTAGATTGTGCGCATCCGTCCACTGAGATGCTTAATAAACAAATCCGAACAAAGAACAAATCAAATCACGTAAAAATGCACCTTACGTTTTTTACTTTTAAAAATATTAGCAAAGGAAATTCGACATCTGCCACCAGACATTCTGTATAAAAGGAAAATTTTCTCATACTCAGTTATTGGATGATTTTCTTTTTATAAAATTTACAATATGTGTGTCTTTATGTTATTAGGTGGAGGAGAGGAACAGGGCGATATATAAGGCGAAGGAAGCGAAGCAGTCTTTTAATGAGTCTGTGAAGCTGAAGGAGATTCCTCGAGGGCTGGCGGCGGTGGAGGAAGGAAGGGTGGTGGATGCCGGGCTGTACCTGGATGATGCTGATGGCATCGATAGGTCCGGGGCGACGCACCACACTATTGAGTCGAGGATGAGTTTCTCGAGACCGTTCCCTCCACCGTCTGTAGGTCAGTGCCATTTTGTAACTCAATTGTTTCATGGCATTATTATTTATTATTTCATTTCATGAAAGAGAGAGATAGAACAATTTTTATTCTCTAAAAGACACAAATAACATACCCAAACAACACAAAATGGAAACATAAAAAAAGGACTTATGCTCAATTAAGTCCTGCCTCAGCTTGTGGTGCCATGACACCAGGGGTGTCACAGCAAAGCTGGTATTCTGGCAGGACCTAGTGATGCATGTTAAGTTCTATTCATGTTAAGTTTTAGAACACAGCTGGAACCGAATCTATGCCTATGGAAGCCTGCGTCCCGATGCCACGGGCCCAGGCCACGCGCGCGCTTCTCTGAACCACCGAGCGTTCTGTTGTAGAGAAATATTAGTATTTCCAGGATTTCAGAGGCGGTTATTAGCTATCACTACCATGGTCGTGCGTGCTAATTTTAGTAAATGCCTTGTACGTAATCATGTTTTGAACGAAAAAATAGATAACTCGTAAAAGGCATGAATATTTTGCGTATTTTCGCCAGTGATGGAGACATACTCGCACGTATTATCATCTCAGGCACATGACCCCCACGGGCATAGGCTTCCCCCAAGGAGCTCCGCGACCGTCGGTCTCGCGCTGCCCGCATCTAGCGGCTTTCCGCGACCGTGCACCAGATCGTCGTTTCGCTTCGTCGGGGAGCGTCGTCCTCTGCCTTTCCCTACATTTTGTCATTTCTTTCTCGATTGACGGCCTTACCCATAATGTTTCAGAGGCAGTCGGCTACGACGGCGGCGCCTGCTACCTGGCAGAGGCGGGGTCGCTGGGCGCGGACGCGGCGGGGGGCGCGGGCGGCGCGGGCGGCTGGCGCGCGCGGCACGCCAGCGACGGCGACATACTCGCGCCGCCGCATCGACCCGAGTCGGGGGCTTTCTCAGGTATACTAATAACTAGGACCAAGAGAGGCGGAGCGCCGCGAGCTTTTACAACTTTATGTCGGCATAACTCTGTGAGGACATGACGGATTTAGACGCGGTTTATTGCATTAAACGCAGAATTACATTCTGGTCAAATTTGTAATGTATCGCGATGCACAAAAGTCTATACTTTTCGAGCAAAACCCTAAAAACCGAATTTGGCTCTTCTTTGAAGCCAAAAGCTAAGGTTATGGTGATGGTAGGACATCGAATTTTGTCACCTCCTAGGTATGGTTGATGTCTAAGTATGTGCCAAGTTTCATTAGAAACGGTTAAGCGGTCTGGGCGCTATGACCGGGCGGACAGATTTTCAAAAGAGAACATAAGAGAGGCTCCGCTACGCTCCGCCTCAAATAATAAAATAATTGTATACAAACACACTAAGTACCTAGCCCACGTTTTTCATGAAGACCTTGTGTTATGGATACTAGATAACGGATAAACATACTTATATACTTTTTTTGCCACGGGCTCCTCTCAACGAATGGGTAAATACCTAATCACAAAAAGGGGATTGAGGAAAGTAGAATGAAATCCCCGACTCCTACCATTGCCTACGATCACTACTCTCTCTTGCTTGTTTATATTAACGTTACTTGATTGTTCATAGAGAGCGACCTGGACATAGACCTGGAGGCTTTAGCGTGCGAAGAACGGCCACCGCCATACCATGAGCTGCAGCTGCAACCGCGCAAGAGGGAGACGGCCATATAATAGACCAACTCTTTAGTTATAGGAGCCGGCAAACATTTTGACAATGCGCAGCGCGACAGAAGATGAGCAGTAACTGGTTTTTAGTTACTGCGCAACAACTCGCCACGCGAGGGTTTAGAAATTTGCCGGGACGTATACACGACAAAAAAACAGGGAAGACCTCAGCTATTTAGACCCACTCCATATAGGTGGAGAGCCGGCTGCAAAATTTCTATAAATTACCTTTCTGTATCTAACGGTAAATTTCTAACTAATTTTTTCTACAATTATTTCGATATCAAATGGGTAAAATAACGCCCCCTTTTCGCATCGGAAATGACCAATTTTATATTACTTTTTATGAGAAATCATTGTGCATCATGGCGGTATCAAGTCGGTGCGAAATTTTGCAGCCGGCTCTCCACCTATATTGAGTGGTCTAAATGGCTGAGATCTTCCCTGTGTTTTTGTCGTGTATACGTCCCGGCACCTTAAGAGACATGGAACAATTTCTAGACAAACTATGCCTCTAGTAAGAGTTTGAATGGTGGTAGGACTTGATATTTGGCCGCCCAGCTAGCTTAGCCATTGCCATCTTATTTAAGTCTGTCGCTATAGCAACAATGTTTTCGGCGTTGTTATGTTCCGCCAGTTCAGAGATAAGATAGCCAGTTCCTCAGTAGCTTCCGGGAATGTGAAATGTATAAACATCACTCCAAGTTACACCTCAACGACGCCACATTTTGGTCTAAGATGTTGTCCAGGGGCCGGCTGCCAGTCCATCATCTATATCAGTTTTCGAATATACCTAATCCAATTTTCCTCTTATATTAAATATATTTCAAAATTGAAAATTTGTGCTTGGCAACAACATGTTCCATTGTAAATGTTGTTGTTTCTGTTAAAGCTGATAAGTTTCTTGCGGCCGTTCTTCTTATCAGTTAAAAGATGTCCTGAATGGCTGGTAGGGAAAAAAAAATTTGGACTATTCGAAAGTACTTATCTATAAGTCTATTTGAATAAAAATCATTGACTTTGACTTTGACTTTGACCAAAGATAGGCTTTTACCAACTTTTACTATCAGCCCCCTAATTGTCTAATTTCAAAATCTATCACAATCCCTTCCAAGGGTTTTGTGATTGTGATAGTGATTAATGGAGTTGTGTAACTTATAGTCACAATCCCTTTTTGGAACGAATGATGTTTTAAATGACACTTTATTTGACACTTCTCTATACATTTCAAAGATATTCGCGTGTGTCACTTTGCTTTTCGTTCATTCAATAATGTCAGAAAACGCGTGCCGATCACAATCCCTATCACAAGTCAAAAAGTGACGGCGTGTAGTATGTAAATATATTTCAAATGGCAAATTGAAAGGGATTGAGATAGATTTTAAAAATAGACAATAAGCCCCTGGCAAGCTAACTATACTACAGTCTATGTTTTTCTTTCCACCACGGATTATCATTTTCAAATTGTAAAACACCTGACAAATATTAAACATGAAAATAAACTAGAAAAAAGCAACTTGTCTCATGTCGCCCTGCATTGGGCCGAATTCCCAAGGATGCGGGTTCGAATCCCATCAGGGCGACATGAGACAAGTTGCTTTTTTCTAGTATATTTTCATGTTTAATTTTTGTCACATAAAAACAGCATTGTAAAATGCAAAATTAAAACGTTATGATTAGATGGCTGTTTCATCTTGATCGATAGTCAAACATTTTTTTAAATGTTTCATTCGAATGCGAGGATATTTCTCTCATTGATGATACGACGGTGGCCAACACCGTAGAAAGGTGAATATACTAGAATAATTCGACGGGTCCTCATAGGTAGCATAATTGGTTAGTGCATTGGACCGGATTCCCAAGAATGCGGGTCCGAATTACGTCAGGGCGACATACGTAACATACGACATACGTGAGACAAGTTCATGTTTAATATTTGTCACATAAAAATAGCATTGTCAAATGCAAAATTAAAAAGTGTGATTGTAAAACACCTACTTGCAGGTAGACCGAGCTAGACCTTCACCGAAAAATGTCAGTTTACCATGATTTATTATAATGATCGCAGTATCAGTACCTACCGTCTCTTATGGTAGACAGTCAAACAGACACTGACATGGCACATTTTTAGTCAATGAATTCATATTGTTGTACAAATTCTGGTGCAATTATCGTTTTAAGTATTTTCTAAGTATATTTTTATAAGAGTCGTGCTTGGCAATCTAAATATTAAATTTTACTTTTAAGAATAAATTATAAAATGTATATTTCTATTACGCTTTCCGATGCGTGCCTCAGGAAATTTAATAACAGTAGTTAATTATCAAAGTGTGATTTAAAGGCATTTGCTTTAATTTAAAAAAAACTTAGTATTATAAAATTAGAACTGCTGTCATTATACATTAATTTATAGTAAATAGTAATTATTTCTAGTATTTTGATGTATTAATGTTCCTTGTTAGCATTATGTGTAATTCTTTCAATTCCATTATAGCTAAGCCAATAATTATTATTGTGCTATATTTTTGTAATATAAAATGGCTAAGATTGTAATCGATTTAGAATGTTAGATAATTAAATGTCTAAGACATACAGTGAGAAGTCGATGTTGAAATTAATAATGTTATTTATTGAAAATAATATTTATCCACATCTTCCATTAATGCCAAATATTTTTGAAAACGTTAAAAGCTAATTACTTTTTCAGTTCTAAAAAAATATTACTTACAAAAGAAAATGTCCGCCACGATTCAGACATACTTATTATAAGAAATTATATAGAAGCTGTAAGTTAATCTATGAATAATAGTTTTATTATATCTCTTTATAATATTGTTAGGTACCTATAACTATATTAAGAAAGTCTTTAAACCTGTATATTTTAACTTTGATTATGCCCATATTTTGTATTTCTTTAGAGAACTTAAAGAATACTATGCCAAACTGTTAATTATCAATATATCAATATGCCAAGATGTCAATGGATCAGTCAATAATTCAGAATTTTAATAATAGTGATGTATCTATTTACTGTAAATAAAAATAATTGTTGAAGTGACGTGTTATGTTTCATGCAGTTATAATCTTATTTTCGGATAAACAATCAGCAACTTTTGGAACAAGCAACCTTTAGAATTCCAAAGGTCCAGGGTTCGAGACCCGTCTGAGCTACTCCTTTTTTCTATGAGCAAACCTTAATAATAAACAGCAAATCTTTCACCTAACAAATGAACGTTCCAAACGTTTGAGATGGTTCAAAACTCGAAGCATGAAACCTCGATCGTTCACTCGATATAGCAAATAGCAATAGCAATTACTGAGCTTTTGACGTTTCTCAAACATTTACTTAGCAACCTCTTAAACAGCGCCATCTGGTAGCGGCCACAGGTAACAGCATGAGGTGACCACTTTTTTGGTTGGTCTTGTGGCCTTAGCGGCCTACGACCAAGTATCGAGGAAGTAAAATAAAAAAAAATAGTGTCGCTAGGTTCGCTAGTATCGCTTAGGTGCCCGAATGGAGAAGTTTCCTGGTTTTGAAAACATTATATTATTATTTAACATGGGATTACAATATAGATCAACACTAATAAGACTATGATTGTTTTTTTTTTTAAATCCATCAAGAAATGGCTGAGAAATAAATTATTTAAATTATTTTTGCGCAGAATTTACTCTGACGTCTAGTATGGCGGTGACGTTACGCCACTTCCCCACGTCGGCGCCCGCGCACCGCCCTACAAATGGCCGGCGGGCCAAAGTGGCGTGACGTCACACGCTGAGCCATTAAACGCAACTTGAATACCGCGTAACCTCTCTATTTGTAAAGTTATTTTCATGATTCTTTCACATTTATGTATAATTTTACTTATATTTTAAAATTTTATTAGTGGGAAAAAATTGGAAACTTCTTCGTTCTTCCAAACCTGTAAGTTTGTATTTACTAGCTAGAGTTTCTATACCTAAGTTTTTTTCATATTATCCAAGGTGTCCCGTCAGGTCAGATAATTTAACAATCTTTCACAAACATAGATTTATTATTGGTCTCCCGCGTTGCTACAACTAGATACCGCCCTCATACATTTATTAGCTCTTGGCCGTTGTACTCTGCCACAAACGGCACAGTCTACTGTGACAACGGCAAACGGCATCAACAATTATCGTTAGCAACCGAGTCAGTTGGTTGAAGAAAAACGTCAACTTGTGGTCACATTTTTTTTTATGATTTAGTAATTTTTGCATTTTCTAATGCTATTTTTATACTTATGGTAAATTTTAAATAGAAAAATATTGGAAAAAATTAACTCGGCCACAAGTGAATTCTCGGACGGGAAACGAACCAGCGACCTTTGGAAATCCGGTCCAATGCTCTAACCACTGAGACTTAAGTCTCGGTAGCTCAGCGGTTAGAGCATTGGACCGGATTTCCTTGTGGTCACATTTTTTGGTCCGTTTGATCCGTTGTTTGTATGGAGCGCGATATCTAGTTGTAGCAAGCAACGCGGAGATCATTGATAAATCTATGTTCCCAACAATAAAAACACAATTAAAGTTACGGACGTTTTATTGATTTATTTATCACAACGCGATATCAGAAAACTAATAGTAACAATATTTAGATAGTTAAATAAAAATTGTCGATTTCTGAAATGCGACTTTCTTCTTTCTTGTCAAGAACTTCCCATACTCAACTCATAGCAAAACGTCCAATATCATATAACGTCCACTGCGCAGGACGTGATAAAGGCATCAAGTAGAAGACCAACTTCTGCCTGAGAGTTCTACCACTGGAGTCGCGCCATAATACCAATTTTAAGGCGTTTGTGGTGCGCATCCCGACAGCATGGCTGGAACTCTTCATGAAGGAGGACTTCAGAGGGACGCTGCCGTGTGCCACCGATTCGACAAAGAAACTGTCAAATTGACTTATAATAAAAAAAATATTTTAATATAATGCATGTATGCTAGTCTATAAGGTATGGGCCATCAGATGCCTGAAATAAATGGTTAATAATAATAATATCACGCATGAGTGAAGTTTGAGAAGATTCCAATTTGAAATTCTAATTTAACAACCGATACAATAATAAATACAACTTATGATTACATATAAAAGACAACGGAAAATTTGTATTTAACGATGTTATATAAAAGTCAGTTCCCCATTCTATTTAGAATTTGTTTTTTTCTAACTTATGCGGTATATAGGCAATTAAACTATACATTGTTTATTTGGCACATTTAAGAAATATATTTTATAAAATTTAAAGATATAGTATTTTTATATGCGATTATATAGACATTGATACTTAAACAACACGATAATAATCTATACAAGGCAACCGGGGCAGGGCACACATACATACGACATTCTGATAGGATATTTTAAGCTTTTTTTGTGAATGATGGGGAGACTCTTAGCCTTCATCATACCTGATGTAAAGTATTGATAAGGCTGAAGATGGAAGCGAGCCTTTTCCGGAATTCTCAGCTTTTTTATACTTGTGTTATGGATAACGAAAGTCTAACCCATTTTTTTTATTTCGCGATGTCATGTAAAAATCGTCATTTTGAGAACTAGCTGTGACTAAAGAATTGACCCCAACAAGAGATTAAGATAAACTTTGGTCACAATTGAGCCCGCAAGGTATAGAGCCATTGCATCGCAATATTGATTAAACGATGGAGCTGTGTAAACAAAATTAGTTTAATTCGAGGCAAGGCTCTTAGAGACATTGTAAAAGGTAAATAATGTACAAATCCGATCAGAAATTAGCTTAGCTTAAAATTTATGTTTAGCACATTTATAAATATTCAAAAATCACGATTACCTATCTACAATAATAATGAATATTGAATATACGTTAAAAGTTTTAATGGCGAGGAATTTAGCTTCCTAAAATATTTAGAATAGTTTCAAATTACGAATCGATGTGAGCAAGACAATGCATGTTTTTGTCATCTATGGATTAATAATAATTCTAAAGTATGAATACATTCCAGGGGTATTTTTCAACTATTATTAGTTTTTAGATATTGTATATAATAAATGTTGTGAGTATGAGTATGAGTATATTGTATAGTTCTTAAAACACCATTTTCAATTATAATTCATCAATTCCAAATTTCATAGAAAAAGACATCAACGCGTTAAGCATTCCTAATAAAATATGATTGCTCCAGTAAGGGGCATTGAATGACCTATATTCATTTATAATATACAGGGTCACCTTAAAAACACTATCCAAAGACGATGGCCCCATATTCCATACAAAAAAAACCTACTCCCGGCGCAAAAGTTTTGAATCTCAGATTCTAGAGGATATTTAAAAATAATATTTCGAACTATCACTGTCTCTCAATCGGATGGCTTACATTATGGTCTGGGCTTTTTGGGCCATCTCCTTTTTAAGTTCAACTTAGAATCTGTAAGTAAACAACTTTTTCGAAATACGAGATCAGTTTTTGGATTTCCCATACTAAATCGATCACGTGATCAGTCTGAAGTGAACATTTTTTGTCATATTTCGACCCATGTTTCTAGGAGAAAGTCGTAAGTGTACACGAGTACATATGCTGAGTCGAAATAAAAAAATTGGATAACTACTGTTTTTCAAATTACCCTGTATAAATAGTTAGGCTGAAACATTTTTTCACAATTTTTATTCCCAACTATGAGAGGTTTACCATACGAACATATACTTTCTTTATCGAGGTTCAAATATACTAACTAAATACTCGTCAAAATAGGTTCAGTTATTTAGGTAAGGGAAAGAAATATTTTTTTTTAAGATATAAAATAAAACCATATAACATACAATATCGCTAACTCATACGACTACATGTTCCTGAATCAACTGACTCATTATGATACAAAAATGCAATCAATTAAATAAATTAAAAATTGTCTTACTTTCTTCACAATATTGATCACTAATAGGTAAGTAAAACTGTTAAAATTTTCCCATAATTTCCCTAACTAACAGGTGCATCTCGATGCGTACCCTAGGTTCAGGCGTAACTGCAGGATTGGGCGTGACTCATGGCAGTCGTGGCATTGACGAGGGTGGTGGTTGTGGGGGGTGCTCGGGATGGAAGCTACTTGCCACTGTCTTTCCTCACTATAGTCCGTACCAGATAAGTGTGCAAAGAAGGTCATTCACCTCTCAGCGGTCACCTATTAAAATGTAATTCGTAAAAAGTTTGCTTTTGTTTTTTCGTTTGTTTCAAGGACAACTTGTACCACGGTTATTTTGTTTACCTGTGTTCAGCGATACGCTTCATAGATTACTCGCGCTTATTTTTGATTAAATGGGTTACATTGGTACAAGACGGCAATAACCTTCTTTGCACACGTATCTGGCACGGACTATATACTGATCAGGGCCCTTAGCCAAAGTAACAATTCAAAAACGATAACGAAGTTCGAAATGAATTAATTATATGGGATTGGCGGATTGGCATAGGCCGCGCTAAATCACGTGGTCTTACCGCAAGTTAATTGGCTAATATAGACAATAACGAATCGAATTATCGTTTCGCTACATAACGATGTTACTTTGTCTACGGGCCCTGTGATCACTAAGCACATCACTTTTAGCTGGCAGGAGTTATTTCGATGCGTGTGACAGCAGCTACAGCAGCAGGCGCCGGTATCTTAGGCGCGGTTACCGCCGCTGGCGCTGGAGTCACTGGTATTATTGGAGAGGGTGGGCCAGTGGGCGCTGGAGGAGTTATCGGGGTGCCGTGCGCGGGGGCGGCGGCGGGCGAGCGCGCGGGGTGCACGGTGCCGCCGCGCGGGGGCGGTATTTGCTTGCACAGCTTCGCCATTGCAGACGCGCCGTCGCGGACCACTGGGGACATACATCACACATATTTAATCTTATGTCTAGCCATCCATAGTTGACCGAGCGAGCGATGCGTCTCAGTTTCCAGATTGGCCGAAAATGCTTTTGGCTGTCTGTCAGTCTGTCTGTTCTCGCCTACAGTAATCGATCGATCAGTAATCTTGTAATACGAGAAATGTTGTAATGTATGATAGATCTTTCTTTGCCAGTTGAAGTTTGTTTACGGTAACAATAACCATAAAATGTAATATTATAATTAGTATTTTCTTTTTGTGATGGAAATTAACCTTACTGATAATAATGTCATACCCACTACAGTTCACGTTGGGAACACTACACTCGAAGTTGTTGACCATTATAATGGTCAACAACTATTATTATATATATTATTTTTACCTATCGCTTTATTAATGACAACTAGATGTTTAGTGTAACTGACCAAACAAAATATTACTCATTACAAGATAAATATTGCGCCTGTTACAATACCAATGTAATTGTAACCATACGTCAAGTAGACATTACTAGATCGATTGTAAGGACTACTATGCAATCTCGTAAACATTAACACTTATTTTTTTGGGTTTACTAAATACTTGGCTGTATCTACTAATGAATTGGTGTAACATAACGACGTGAACTTTAATAATAACTATTCGTATTGCAACGCTAGCTTTATGATTTTTGTTACAAGTACAATACACATTGTAATGTTAGCATCCTAGGTATTGTTACAGCTACTATTTCGTATGCAGTACCTACTGGTTTAGATGAAGCCTGCATTCTAGTGCACTTACAGTACTAACGGGTACTCTCAGGCTTTTAGTAGACAAAAATACAATTTTAATTGTCTTGTGTAAATAAAACTGTATTTTCTCCATTAAAAGCCTAAAACGGATCCGTTGTTGGTGCTGTCAGTCCACTGGATTTAAGGCGCTCCATCTAAATACAGTCCATAGAGCCATCAGCACGTGTTACGTCTTTGAAATTTTATAAAATAATGCCTTTTTAATTACAATATCCAAAGACTCCGACTATCTAGTATCATAATAAAAATAAGTCGAATACAGAGTTAATAAAGTTACTAAGTTTAACAGATGTTAGAATCATAGAAATTGATATTATCGGCATTTTTGTAAAGACGTCGCACGCGCTACGGCTCCATAGACAGGTTTAGGTTTCCTGGAATCAAAAATAAAAATATCAAGTACATAGAAAAATTACATTTATTTATAATCATCACAATCATTAGTGCAATATCTATACTAGATATAGTTAATCTAGTCATTCACAAGACCTTGACTGATTCCTTTAGTTAGAAATTGGGCTTCTTTAGAATAAATCAAATAAAATCGATTGGCGGCGCTAGTTGGCTCATGTCAGCCCCTTAACATAATTTGTACTTTTTTTTCATTTAAATAAGCTAGTTATAAATTATAAGTTATAGTTATAAATTATAAGTTATAATCACAGAAAAAATATTGTTATAATACTTCTCAATACAGTCATCAGGGTTGTAACTTTTAAGAGTAGGTTTTTCAACGGCTGAAAAAACACAAAATATTGGTTAAAATAATTAGGTAGGTATTACATTACTTACATAGGTACATAGTTACAGGTGAATAAAATCATGTTAAAAATAGGAGATACTTACAGGGCTGCTGTTGGTAAATTGTATTTCTGGGCATTCTTCTTAGTTAGTTAATTTGTTCCAATTGTCCAAGTTTTTTAAAAATTAGGCCCGATCTCAAATTGCAGGGATTAGTTCTCTAAGTAGACTACTGTCGAGCATCGACAGCGTCGATATTGTTATATTATTTACTGAAAAATCATAAAAATATATAAAGATTATTATCACGCATGCAAGCATAATTTTTGACCTAGGGGGAATCGATTACTTGGCTAGGTAACCTAGGTTTTATAAAACAAGCCTATTGAGTAATTATCCAATTCGTCTGTTTTGGAGCTTAGCTGACATTCGGTGACCTGTGTGCCAAACTGAATAAGATGAGATGACTGTGTCAGTCAAAGAAAGTATCTACCTACTAACAAATAATTTATCGCGTTTCCTTATTAAAATTAAATTCCACGAATAACTGCAAAACTTTTAACTGTAAACTTATAAAGTCATTAATGTACCCAATTAACTACTTAATTAAATTGAATAAAAGCTATGAATACTACAAAACAAGAAGATTGTTATACCAAAGTACCAACTTACCTTCAAAAGTATCAATATATTGAGGTAAGCCCCACTGCTGCAACAACTGTGGGATATCCCCATCTATGTCATCAGACATCACTCAAATTTAATAAGCAAACTCTCAAATAATTGGTAATACTACCTACGTTAAGTTCAGTGAGCGCTCAGCGCGGTCGAAAACACAATCCACAATGGCGGGCGGCCGCGGCCGCCGGGTCGGCTGGCTGGTTTTGTCACGCAAATTTTTTGATTGTTTACAAAAACATAGTTTTAAGTAAACAGAACAAGCTACTGAGCTATGAATACCACCTAGATTGTTATTGTAACATTACTATTTTAAATGTTTTAAAACACACTAACAGAATAGTACGGATAATTACATACATTGTACCGTTTACTGTTTCCGGGGTGGTTTTTACTATAATATTCTTGTTAAGCCATATCACTATTTTAAAAGTAAACCAAACTCAACGAATATTATACGACACTTAGAACGATATGTACTGCAAACAACAATGTAGTTGTAATAAAAAGATTATTGTTTTGATTACAGATACACTCGTGGTCCATCAGTACATTGTAAATCATTAACCGAAACTAGATCATTTAGTAACTGCGAATCCCTGTTTTTTAGTACATACAATACATTAAATACATATTAACATAATTATTGTTAAAGATGCAATAATTTTTGATGTTTTGGTTCATTAATATTTTTTTGTGGAATGAAACATACGAGTAGTAAGAGTGAATAATAAGTCGTAGAGCTAACAAGGACCCAGTATTTCAAACTAGAAAAGTTGTAACCTAATTTAACTATTCGATTCAGTAGTTCTGTTTGTCACCAATTTCTCTGCGTGTACGTTTACCTTGGACAGACAATCCAGTTAGGTAAGTCCAACTTTGAGAAAGAGATCTCTCGTCGAATCCAACTCGGATGGGCAGCATTCGGGAAGCTCCTTAAAATCTTCGCGTCCAACTTACCTCAGTGTCTACGACCAGTGTGTGTTGCCAGTGATGAGTTACGGCAGTGAATCGTGGTCGCTAACTATAGGTCTGATAAGGAGGCTCAAGGTGACTCAGCGTGCAATGGAGAGAGCTATGCTCGGCGTTTCCCTGCGTGATCGAATCAGAAATGAGGAGATCCGCAGGAGAACTAAAGTTACTGACATCGCTCGAAGGATTTCTCAGCTGAAGTAGCAGTGGGCGCGAAACAGAAGAACCGATGGCCGTTGGGGCGGAAAGGTTCTGGAATGGCGACCGCGTACCGGACGACGCTCCGTGGGTAGGCCCCCCACAAGGTGGACCGACGATCTGGTGAAGGTCGCGGGAAGCCGCTGGATGCGGGCAGCGCAGGACCGATCGTCGTGGAGATCCTTGGGGGAGGCCTATACCCAGCAGTGGGTGTCATGTGGTTGAGACGACGATAATAATGTTAAGGTCACTTTTCAATTTGACAACTCTGTATGAAATAAAACAAGGAGAAAAAAACAGCCCTTGACGAGTTTCTTGTCGGTTCTTCTCGATACAAGGTCTCCTGCTGTAGGGTTTGTAAAGACAAACTTGGCTTCTTTGACGTTCATAAGTGCTTGTAACAGCCTAGACTGAAAAAATTATATTGATTTTTGACTTTGAGTTGACTACAAGCCGCATTTTTTAACCGATTTTGATGAAATTTTGGACGCATGTTCTTCTTCTTCTTCTTTGATTTATTTAGGATTTTTTTATTTAATGCGATGTTTTTAATATGTAAATCACCTGGCTGCACGGGGTAGGCGGGCGGCGGGCGCGCGGGCGTCGGCGTCACCCACGCTGGGTCCGCCTCCAACAGCTCTGTACAATATATGAATATAATAATCAGATCATATAATTGTGAACATGCCTCGTAAAGAGGTTCATAGAGAGATACAGAAATTGATATGGGTACCT
This sequence comes from Chrysoteuchia culmella, assembly GCA_910589605.1. Taxonomy (NCBI): domain Eukaryota; kingdom Metazoa; phylum Arthropoda; class Insecta; order Lepidoptera; family Crambidae; genus Chrysoteuchia; species Chrysoteuchia culmella. The sequence continues at coordinate 16,084,348 of OU342665.1, forward strand.
ATATAGATAAGTAATTTGTGGCGTTATTTTCAAAAAGCGAGTGAGATATTCAGTGCTATCCCGCCAGCTCCGTCTTACCACCGGGAGTCCAGACGTATTTATTTGGTTTAGGTACACAAACAGATTAGAGTCAATACATGATTAAACAAAAATTATTGAATATTTAATCTAGACCATAATCCTTAAGTAGTGTACACAGCATGTTAGAAAACTACAAAACAGTGTTTTATTTAAAAAAAAATACAGAAAAAAATATAAAAAAGAACAAAAGCCAATCACCATCTTAATACAAAAGAGAAAATAACAATTATAGAAAATAACAATTATAATTCTGGGAATTTAAGTCATTTCTTTGTTATGAGACTGACGTTTGTAGATTTAGGTTGAGGACCATTTGTATTATTGCAGGCAATTACCCCTCGTCGTCATCAGCCATTATTAATGTCCCCACTGCTGGGGCACTGGCCTTCCTTATGGATGGATAAGGACGACGGGTCATAACCCACCACGCGGGCCCAATGCGGATAAGCGAGTTTTAACGACTGCAAATGCAGCCGGGACCAGCGGCTTAACGTGCCTTCCGAAGCACGGAGGAGCTCGAGATAGTAAATTTTGGTCACCCATCCCGTGACTGACCTTTGCGAAATTTGCTTAACCTCAACAATCGCAGGCCGAGCGCGCGAACCACTGCGCCACGGGCTCCTCACGGGACCATTACCCATAGCTGGTTGATATTCCACGTATGCGTACAAAGCGCAAAAGATATGCATCTTTTATTTGAACGTACAGCCAGGGAGTGGAATTTCCTGCCAACGTCTGTATTTCCGGGTGCATACAATCCTGGTATCTTTAAAGCTCGAGTTCGAGTAAATAGGTTTTTTCTAGACAAGTTCGCTCTATCTTCGGCCTCTCCTTAATGTCGATTCAGAATTAGGCAATTATATTTAATGTAAATTATATTTAATGAATTAGGCAATTATAATTAAGCAAGCATATTTAATGTAAAAAAGAGTATTCATAAGATTTATGATGGCTGATGATGTTGACAAACCTTACTTCAACGCTGGAGGTCCTTACCGTAGCGGTGGAGTGAGGCCTCATCCCGCTCGGACCTGGAACTGTTGGGCCTGCCGGTCGTACGCTACGGAACAACGACAGTACTACTTACTACACTAACTACTGCATACTACACACTACTTGTCAACTGATCACTACTATGCGTACTGAGCTTACGATGCGCACCATTTCTCTACATACTACTCACTACTAGTCAAATGATCATTACTGTACATACTGAACTTAATATACGCTACTGAACAAAAATGTCAACTGATCTGTACTGAACAATCGATAAAGTTCCCGGTCGATATAAACATTTTTGTCAAATTTTCCTGAACAAATACTATACTCGACACTAACACCCATATTCTAAGTCGTTCCTCCAAAACTTACTCGTCCTCGACTTAATGAAACCTCATTGAAAACCTCTTCGAAATACTCCTCGAAATCGGTATTCTAAGTCATAACTCCGTAAGGACCTGGACGAGCCAAAGAGTACGTAGCCACTCCGTGTTAGGCCTAGCGCACACTACCATTTTTACCCACGACGAGGTTGAGTGGAGTGTAAAAAGTTTTGGAGGAACGACTTAGAATATGGGGGTAAGACTCGCGGCAGACGGTGCAATAAAACGTGGGACTAAGACGCGCTGTCATGCTCGTCTCTCGCACTTCGCCGGTGCCGGCGATCGGTCAGTTCTCCATACTAACGTAATACCAAAATAATTTGAAATTACAGCATTATTTTCTGTACTTGTAATGTTTTTTGGATTATGACAGTATTTATCCAGGTTTCCATTAAAAAAATTATCTTACGTACGTACTCAACCAATTTAAAATAAATGCAAATTGCAGTTTTGTATGAAAAATATAATTGGCATTATTTTTTATTGGGTAGATATTTTGGATTATTTTTTAAATTAAAATCTAGATAAGAACTGTCTATATCCAAATAACATTACAACTATCACAAGTACAGTAAATCATGCTCAAATTTGAAATTATTATTTTGGTATTATGTTTTTATGCCCCTTACACTGTTTATGGAAGAAGTCACAAAGACGTAGAGATGCGCGTTGTTTGGATACGTATGTTTATCAATACCAATGCGTTTTATGAGGGTTATTTTAAATGTAATCGACAGTCCACATGCGCGTGCGCATCTCTATCACAAAAATGATTTATGGCACTGATTGCCGCTAGTTCTTGTGTCTAGTAAGACAAGCAGGAAACAATTGCCCTTGACGAGTTTCTTGCCGGTTCTTCTCAATACAAAGTCTTCCGCTGTAGGGTTTGCGAACCGATGGCGTAGCTTCTTTGACATTCACGAGTGCTTGCAAGAGTGACCTAGTCTAGTCTAGTGAGCCTAGACTGAATGAATTATTTTAAATCTGAGTATAGATACTTCTTCGATTGAACAAACGCGGAACTTCCCGTAGTCCACTTGCCACACAAAATTCCAATTGCACTTGAATGACTATCAGTAGATCACGTTGTAAGACTACATCGATCAATCCTATCAAAATCGAGCATAGTTACGCGAATATCGCTTAAAGTCAACCGGGAACTTTCGCGACTGTACAGTGACCTTATTACATCATTACAAACTACTCGTTACTAATAGATAGGTACTTGTCAACTGATCTCTATGTACACACTAACTATGTACAGTACCATTATCTCACGAAAGCATGTTGCGACGTTTTTAAGAGCTTTGGCGAAAGCCTTTGCAATATAAAATAACTGTACCTTAAGTTCATATGTACGTAAAGTACTACTAATTAATAAAACGTTAAATTCAATGCTACTAGACGCCTACAACAACTACTAATTATTTAATTATAATTTACACGTAACTACCTAAATATTTTCTTAAAATAGCTAATAATGAAGAAGATTGAGTTTCGACAATCCATCGTCTCAATCGAAGTGTAATGTGCATCATTACCCTTGACCCTCTTGACGCAGAAGTAGACGAAGTAGCATATGAGCAGCGCGAGCAGCGCCACCACGCCCGCCAGCGCGACGTAGTACGCCTCTTGGCTCGGGGGCCGCGCGCCCACGCCGCGCGCCGCGCCGCCCATCGCTGGCGAATACAATGTCGTCAACGTAAAACTATATCGCTCGAGCAGGGGGTTTGAGAAGACAGTGCCACTGAGCAAGTAATCACTCCGTGGCACTACCGTGTAGTCTCCTACATATGGCATGCTGATCAGTGCGACGTAGTACGCCACGTGACTCGGGGCCGAGCGCCTGCGCCGCGCTAGACTACGCAAATTGCTGGTGAATACAATGTCGTCGACCTAAATGTATCTCCTACATATGGCACGCCCACCCGCGACTCGCCGCCCATCGCTGGCGAACACAATGTCGTCAACGTAAATGTATGCTGACGTTGGTGAAATGCAAAATAGCACCACCATCTGTAGGAAATGATCTAAATGGTGCCCGCACGTTACGCTTCGAGTTTCTCGCGAACATTTGCCGCTGCCACGACAAGTCTAGCCAAGCAATAGTCACCTGTCTGAGTTCGGAATGTGAGTAATAGTGTTTGGCCCGACTTGCCGTGGAAACGACATATGTTCGCGTTAGCGTGAAAGCGTCCAAATCGAAATCGGGCAAATATAGCGTAAAAATTCCGAGAGCTTTCGCGACCTTATATCAAACAATTTGCTCGCATAACTATAATTCTTTAGGTATTTGCAAAAAAACATTCTTTATTTGCATAAGCGTGGGTACCAGCACAAATTTTATCCTAAGTACTAATTGCGAAAAGAAATGATAAATGCATAAGTTTGTGAGGATGTTTGGATATTAATGGATGAAATTTGGCACACAGTTAGAAGATAGCCTGGATTAAAACATAGGGCATCCCTATTCCCACGGGAACGTGAGCCACGCGGGTGGAACCGCGTTAGCAAAATCTAGTTAAACTATGAAATCGAACACTTTCATCCTCAAAATTAAATATCATAGAGAAACTATAGTTATTTTATTGTTCTGTGTGGACGGTCGGTGTCCATGTTTTTATCAACCAACGGTAAACCCATTTGCCGTTGCCCTGCCAATTTACGTCCATATTCTACTCGATGATATTAAATGTGTATTCGTATTTTTGGCGATCACCATGTTCATATTTGGAATAAATCTGACCAACGAAAAATAACATCTTTTTTATTTTATACCAGCGGTCGTTCGCGGTTTCACCCACGTGGTTACCGTTCCCGTGGGAATATCGGGATAAAAAGTATCCTGTGCTCATAACCAGGCTATCTCCTATCTGTGTACCAAATTTAATCCAAATCCGTTCAGTAATTTTGGAGCTTATTCAAAGCAAACAAACAAACAATCAAGTCTTTCCTCTTATAGTATTGGTATGGAAAACGTACCGAAAAGAGTGTAGAAAATAAAATAAACTGAGTATGAGCTTCCTCTTATATTTCAAGTCTGTAGATTTGTGTTTAGCAACAACATGTTTCTGTGTAAATGTTGTTGCTTCTGTTAAAGCTGATAAGTTTCTTGCGGCCGTTCTTCTTATCAGTTAAAGATGCCCTGAATGGCTGCGAGGGAAAAAATTGGTCGATTCGAAAGCTAAAGTCTATTTGAATAAAAATTATGACTTTGTAAATCTGTGGAGGAAAAAGAGTGAGAAAAAAGCAACGGCTTTTCTAAGAAACATTACCGTAAATAGTATGATACCACAAAAAATCGGTTTTTCTCACAAGTTTTCCCAGTTGATAGCATCATCAAGGAAATAAAATAATTATATATGTAAGAAATGCTACAGAAAGGAAAACATGCTACGTGCTACGCCGTAGCAGGCCTTTACTACGCGATTACGACGTTTACGCTGTACAAAAAAATGCTTTGGTACTTTATGTGCTTGTACGGGTAATATTTTCAGAAATTCAATAACTGGTAAGATTATTTTATTCAATTTAATAAATTTAAGTCATTATCGTCTTCAAAGTAAAGGTTCTGAATAAAAAAAAATACACTTATTACAGCAAAATAGGTAAGTAGTTCAGAGGCCGAGCGACCGGGCGGCTCCCTATACTTAAGGTACTACCAAATATCAATGTAATACCGAATGATTTGAAATTATTTTCTGTACTTGTGATATAATTCGATCTAAGACAGTAATGATTTGACTAGGTGTCCTTTTAAAATATATAAAGGGTCACTTGCGCCAAGGTGGGTTAAACTTAGGGTTAGTCCATACAAAGTAGCAGTAACTCTGGGTTAAAGTGCTAACCCAGCTTGGCGCAAGAGGCCCTTAACCAATTAAAAATAAATACGAAATGCAGTTTTGTGTCAATTTTGGCATAATTAATATAAACCTAGACAAATACTGTCTTAATCCAAAAAAACATCACCAGTACAGTCATGCTCAAATTTTAAATGATTTTGGTAAGCCATTTGTATGGGAGACTGACGTGCGCGGGCCTGTTAATATACTTATTTGAAAAAGTCAGTACACATTACCCTTGGTCTGGTTTCAGTTCATGTAGCACTCTTGATTAAATTTTACAACAACCTAAAAGTTACAATAACTTTTAATCACTTTTTAACACTTTTATCATATTTTTTCAATTTTTAAAACCGTCATAAAATGTTCATTCCTAAAATGTATTTATGAAAATGAAAATGAAAAAAATGTTTATTTCTGTAACAAAAGTAGTTTAACAGAGATTTAAAGGTGGGCTCCCTCTTTTAAGTGCCAAGGCACCTGTGCCAGAAGGAGTCACTCTTCCTTAACAAAGCATACATGTACAGAATTATAAACCAGTACAGTTATAATCAAATAAACAATTAATTTACTAAAACTTAAGACTTGACTAATGAAACATATAAGTACAAAATTGAGCTTGTTTTGTGTGTGTGTGTGTGTGTGTGTGTGTGTGTGTGCGTGTGTGTGTGTGTGTGTGTGTGTGTGTTGTGTGTGTGTGTGCGTGTGTGTGTGGTGTGTGTGGGTGTGCGTACGTATGTATGTTCTAAGTAAAGAGGCTATATTAGATCATGTTTAATAAAATTTTCAATTTCGTCATAATCTAATGTCTTTAACCATTTGGTAAGGTTAGATTTACATTCCCGATAAGTCATTGGATATATTTCTAAAATTTTGTTTATTTTATTATATAAATATGCTGATAAGTGTTGAAACTGATTTCGAGCAAAACTAGTGCGTGTACATTGTGTCTCTATTACCTTAATGTGTTTCCTTCTATTTTGGGTAATATTAGGTCTATATACCAAAGTTTTGTGTTTTCTTAAAATAACGTGTAGGATGTACAGTTTCCTAATAGAAAGTAGATCCGCTAAGCTGTACAGTAAATGAGTAGAAAACCTGCGTTTTTTGAAAAACATAACTTTTAATAGAGCTCTTTGTGCTCGTTCCACGTCTAAAAATTTTGTTTTTAGTGCTCCTCCCCAAACTGTTATGCAATAAATTATGATAGACTGTACTAACACAACATAAATAAGATTAAGCACTTTTTTGGTAGCTACGTGTCTAAGTGATTTAAAAATCCACATTATCTTTCTTATTCGACTAGCCACCAAATCAATGTGCGCTTGCCATGAGAGACGTTGGTCTAACATTACCCCCAGATATTTAGTAGTGCTAACCCTGTTTATCACCGGGCAGCAGCAAGTATTGAACGTCCGACTGCAGGAGTGTATTTTAATGTCAAAGGTGTCGTCAGGCTGCGTCCTATCACAAATAGAGAAACACATATAATTTGTTTTAAGGGTGTTTAGTGTCAGTAGATTTACCTTCAACCATTCGCTGATTTTACTAAGACCAAACTCGGCTTCTGATTTTACGTCATCCCACGAGTTACCAGTAAAAGTGACGGCAGTATCGTCAGCATAAGACAAAATTTGGCAATTGTTTATCTGCATGTTGCATAAGTCGTTGATATAAATCAGGAATAATGACGGGCCTAAAACACTTCCTTGTGGGACGCCGTATTCTACTTGGGTCTTTTCACTGAACGTTTGATTTATTTTTACCCTTTGTTTTCTACCCTCCAAGTAGCTTTTAAATAGGTTAAGTGGGATTCCCCTGACACCGATATTTTCCAGTTTCTTTAGCAGAATGGGGATGGAAACGGTGTCAAACGCTTTTTTAAGGTCCAAAAACACAGTAAGACATTTTTTCTTACTATCCAGCGTATCAGTTATCACTGATGATAAAGCAGAAACAGCGTCTTCAGTACTTTTACCCGCACGGAATCCGTATTGAGAGGATGATAAGATGTTATTTTTATCAAGGTAGCATAGTAGCCTTTTGTTAATCAGTTTTTCTATGATTTTCGATAGCGTGGATAGCACTGAAATTGGCCTGTAATTATTGACATCGTCTCCATCCCCACCCTTGTGTATCGGTGTTATGATAGACTCTTTCAGAAGTGACGGGAATATACCTTTGCTAAAGCAAAGGTTAGTGAGATGGGTAATTATCGGGACTACCTCGTTTTTTGCACGCTTAAGGAAGCTTGGAGAGATATTGTCCCATCCTGGAGCACTGTCGGATTTCAAATTCATGATTATCGTATGTATTTCATCTTGGTCAGTATCTAATAGAACAAAGGAACTGAGCGGAGATGGCCTGAGTAGATCATGTGCGTTAAGATTAGAAGTAGGCGGATCAATGGCGTCCGCTAATTTTTTCCCTATATCACCGAAAAAAGCATTAACATAGTCAACGGATTCCTTTGGAGAAGACCTAATATTTAATATTTTTGTATTGTCGGACCGTCTCTGTTTTATTTGTGTAATTTCGCGAATGTTTTTCCATAGATGTTTTGGGCTACCAGTGGAACTTTGCAACAGCTTTCTTTCGTAAATTCTCTTCAATTTCTTGACTAAATTGTTGCAAAAATTCCGATACCTTCTAAAGGTAATCTTAAGGATTTCGTCGTGTGGATTACATCGCAGTTTCTTTTGTAGCTTGTTTCTATTCCTGATGCATCGCACAATCCCAGGTGTTATCCACGGTTTAATGACACGGTCTTTTTTACTAACGCATATCTCTTTCGTGTTCACTTTCAGAGACTCCGTTATTTTGTTAATTAGTTCCCGTATCACTTCTTCAGGATCATTACAGTGAAGCAAAACCGCCAGGTTTTTCTCCATAAGGCTATGCAATGCACCTTTTTGATCTGTAATTACTTTTGTTTTATTACAGTTTTTATTATCATTGTATTTCATAGGAGTGTGCATCATGACAGAAGCGTGGTCCGTCACGGATGTGTTTAGGACAGCAACCTGAGATTTATTACTGTTCTTATCTCCTTTAATCATTATGTGGTCCAATGAACTTTCCTCTCTGGTTGGATAATTATGTCCCATCATAATAGCATGTCCTGCGAGCATGTTAAGATAGTTAAATCTATTTTTACGTTCATAAGGTTGCTCCTTATCCCTAGGAATGGTGTTGATATTTATATCTCCTGCTATTGTGATATTTTTATGTGATTTTATAGATTCTAGATGAGAATCTAAAGAATAGACGAAATTTTCTGCATTGGTGTTAGAGGGTGATCGATATATTGCCAAAATTACATTGTTATTTAAGTGAATTTGAAGACACGAGGCATCCATCATGAAAATCTCCGTGACTTTAGCTGTTATTTTATGATTGACATAAACTGTTACTCCATCATTTTGGTTTAGGTAACGGGTGGATGAGTACATTTGGTAATTAGCAATCAATGGGATAGGTTTATCTTTAGAGAGCCAGCACTCGGTAAGAATGATTATATCTGGGTAAAATTTAAGCTGTGTGATCGTTACTAGAAGGTCATTGAAATTACAATAAATGCTTCTTATGTTCTGAGTTATTAGAGTAAAATCACTGCCTTTTATGTTGAATAAGTCACATACCTCATCAACATTACATTGTGTTGCCTTAGAAACTTCTGTGTTATCAATTTCTGATATCGTATCTATATTATTAGCCATTATCATAAGATTGAGGCAGTGCGGTCGTTAACAAAAAGGTGTTACGTATCAATAATGTAGACAATAGCATCGGGAAAGTAATCTTGTTTTTTTGTGCTAGTAGGTATGTATGAAAGTGCATGTGTATGTGCATGTGTGTGTGGGTTTGTGAGAGCGTAAGTAAGTATGTTAGAAATATAAGGATGTGCAATTGAATATGTATTTCGCATTGGTTTGCCTGGACATGTGTGTGTGTGTAATTTTGAATAAGTATTTTGGATTGATTTGTGTGTACGTGGGTGTATTTGTGTGTGTAATTTGAGTTACAACCAATTGAATAGTATTGTTTGTAACAAGCGCCAAGCATAAAGGTAAAAGTTTGAAAAAGTAACAAAAATAATAGGAACTTATTATCGTTCAAAAGGTTGCCCCAGCTGTAGAAGAATGACAGACTTTTAAAAATAATACAGTAGGCAACAAATATAAAAGTAAACAAAGTTAAATATTCTATAAACAAAAAGCAATATTCACTATATAGTCAATCGCTATTCACAAGATGCTGAACTTGGGCTTCTGATTTGATTAATAAAATCGGGGAATTTTCGGTTTTCCGGACATAGACTTTACCGTAGGCCGTCCAGCAGAATTTGTATTGTTTCGATTTTGCCAAATCTCTCGCAAGAAAGTGTAGGCGGGAGCCCTTTGCGGTAAGTTGCTCAGTAACAAATATCGGAGTATCTTCATAAGTATGAAAGCCCAAATGCTTAGCACACAATTTTGATTTGGTTTTAACATTAAATGTTTTACACAGTTTCAGTACATCATTCTTCAGTAGTGTGGATGAAGTTTCCACTATAATTGGGGTATTCTGTGCGCCCTTTTTGCCACGAACCCTATATATGTCTCTAATGTCAGCTTTACATAGATTTCCTCCTACTGTCGAAGACAGACTTAATGCCATGTGAATCAAATCGTCTTTTGTTTCGTTGTTTCTCCTAGGAACGTTTTTAATTTCAAAGTTCGACTTACGCATTCCTAGCTGAAGGTTCTCGATTTTCTCTTCTAACAAAGTAATATACTCCCTGTCCTCTTTTGTCTTACTTTCCAATTGTACAATTTTATCATTTAATTCCTGATTTTGGCTCATAAGTAGTGAAATCGCATTTTCAATATTAGAATTTGTTTGTTTTATTTCCAAAAGAGTCGGTGTAATATTTTTAAAATCCTGTTGTTGGGTGGCCCATAGCGACTGAATCATGTTCTTGATATCTTCCTTAAAGCCATTTAAGTCATCCATCGTTACGGCCTTACTGCGCGCGAACACATAGTTCGGCGGTGTAATCTCTTCAGCGCAGTGCGCCGAGTGTGACTCATCCTGGTCACACACAGACATATCAGCTTCGCGGCTCATAACGGGTACTAGGAGACTTTTTAAGTGGCTCGCAAGTACCAGGGTGACAGCAGAGCCGTGGAGTCTAGCCGTAGCAATGTCGTAGCACACAACGATGGGTTTCGTAGCGCGCGTCGTAGTCGTAGCACGTAGGCGGGGCTTGTTGCAGCTTGCAGCGTTGTAGGCGAAGTGGTGGCACTACTCGTAGATGCGTGGACGATCTCCTTACAAGTTATGCACTCCTATTTTCTTGAGCGTATTTATTTGCGTTATTAATTTTATTTATTTATAACTAAATAAAATAACAAAGTACTGGTGCAAACGTGCACTCCGTGAGCGATCCGAGAGGGAAGAGGATTTAATAAATCCAATTAAGATATTAAAGTTTGATAAAGTTCCAAAATATTGATCCCTCGCTAAATCAGGTTGGTTTTTTTTATTAAAAAAATACAAAAACTACGAGATGTGTCGCGGCCACAAAATCTGGCGACTGATGGCGCCGACGCCATCGATAGTCCTCTCTCCTCAATGCCATTATCCTCCTAGGCCAGGAGCAAGGCAGACAAAATATGTACACTTCATAAGAAGTTCACAATCAAACAGTAGAGCAGTAGTAACGGTGCGGCCAGAGATACGAGTTTTATTATTGTTATTATTTTAATTTTTGTGTTCTTCTGGTTGTAATCTGTAATTATTGTGTTTCATTTCCATTGTGTGTTAAATTACTTATTATTAATCAAACCGCGCCGGCAACGCTGGTATTCTGGCTGGGCACAACGGGCCTTGCCAGAATACCAGCGTTGCCGTGACAATGTAGTGTCATGGCAACACATGCTGAGGCAGGGACCAATGTTACCATTTATCTCCAAAACTTCTAGTCCGATTTTGATGCCATTTTCAATAATGGGTTTGGGTTTGATTGGTGAATGTTCTAAGATAAGTGTTACGGTGACAACTCACCAGAGGAATCTGCAGTAAACATTTGTTTGAGCAAAACCAAAACTATTTGTCCGATTTTGATGCGGTTTTCAGTAATGGGTTTTATGTAGTACAATGTACATAATATCTATGCTCTCTGAACAGTTTGAAATAAAAAGCAAAATTAAAAATTTTGAAAAAACCTACGACGGTTAAAACGTAATTGAAATAGGATAAAATAATTAAAAAACACCCCGACTTAATTATCCGTCGGGGGCTGCCATCACTATCATAAATTTCAGCATGAATATAAATAAATCCAATCATTCACGCTACTATAAAACTGCAAAACTATAGTTCATTTAATGGCAGCCCCGCTAAGCAGCCAGCAGTAATGGCGTACCTTGGACGAATTCGTCCAAGTGGCGTACCTATCATGGTGTACAATAAAAAATATTTTATCATTATCTTTGATCTTATCTAAATTGAATAACTCAACTCCATTTTTAGATAATGTATCTGCGTAATACGAGTATACTTCAGTGGGCTATCTCCTGGCTTATGAGACGGCGCGATGGTGCGCCCGTCGGCGTCGCGGCGCCGCAACAAGTGTCGCCGCCACTCCGGCGCCGGCCCAGGGCTGCGACGCACGACCTACTGACCAATTATTTATATTTTTATAAGTCTAACTAGCTTCCGATCGCAGGTTCCCCATGTAGTTCTTGTTCCCATGGGAAGATCGGGATATAAATCGTAACACTCCGTCCTTATAATTTAAAATAAAAAAATATTAGAAAATATCAACTCGGTCACCAGTGAAATCTCAGATGGGACTCGAACCCACGACCTTTGGAAATCCGGTCCAATGCTCTAACCACTGAGCTACCGAGACTTGCAAACCACCGTCGAAATTCTGTTATACCTACTTTTATATTTTTAATACGCTGGCGTCGCTCTCCGACAATACGTCTCACTGAAACTCGGTGGCAGTTTTGTATAGTAAATAACATAGACGTATTAAAACAACTTTTGCGGAATAATTATTCCGCAAAAGTTGTTTTATTTATATTATGAGTGCGCGAAGAAACTTAAGACGTGCTAACATATACGTCTTTGATAACAACATTTTCTCCCGTAATGTCCTTTATCAGAACGGTTTAGCGAAGGTGTTACTTTAAAAGCGTCCCGCTGGCAGCCCTAGACGCGCCCCGAGGTCGTCGGGACGCGCGCCGCAGGACATTCCCTCAGGATGATGGCCTCATGACAACATTCTTGCCATGACTCAGCGACTTTTTTTATGCACAACGAGGAGACGCTTAGCTGAGGATGGAAGCGTGTCTTTCCTGGAATCCTCAACCTCAACTAACACAACAATGCTACGATTGATGTTATGACACTTCATTTGTCACTTCTCCATACATTCGAAAGATATTATCGTATGTCACTTTGCTTAGACAGTTCAATTTCGTTCATTCGATACTTTTCAAAACGCGTACCCATCACAATCCCTATCAAATGTCAAATAGTGACAGCCTGAAGTATGTAAATATCTTTCGAATGACGAATTGAAGTAATTGCGATAGATTTTAAAATTAGACAATTAGCCCTCTGCTCTGCTTTAGTGCCGTTGCATAAACCACAACTCCTACCACCACCGACTTAACCGAATAATAGGTACAATTATGTACCCGCACCGGGAAACGAACCCGGGACCTTGGGTCTGATACCGGTGGGTGACACTACTAGACCGGCCATTATATTTGTCAACTTCTACAGGGAATCGAACCAAGGATCATATCACCATAATTTAGTCAAGTCACTCCACTACTCATTCCATAAATAAAAGAACAATGTCATTGAATAATTTATATTTTTGGTAAAAAAACTAAACTTTTTTTCTTGCCTTAATAATAAATTGTTCGTCTTATCTTAACAACATAGATATGGAAAAACTAACATAAAATAAATCTGTTTAATTTCACTGTAATCATTTAGAAGAATCTTAAAAACTTAGAAATAATACAATATTTTACGCTGGCAATCAAAGTTACTAAATACCTACCTATATTCTACCAAAAACATTTTTTATATGGAAATAAAATAAACGACCAATTAAAAAGATGGAGTGATGCTACGGCCAGTCTTGCGCGCTGTCGCGAACTTTTGCTACTTCCACGGCCAAGCAATAATCACCTTTTGACGAGTTTCTTGCCGGTTCTTCTCGTTACGCGGTCTCCCGCCGTAGGGTTTGTGAACCGATGGCGTAGCTTCTTTGACGTTCATAAGTGCTTGTAACAGCCTAGACTGAATAAATGATATTGACTTGACTTTGACTTGACTTTCTGTCCGTGTTCTGAAATGTGACTATTTCTTGGCCAGATTTGTCGTGAAAACCGCGAATGTTCGCGATAAACTAAAGTGTGTCCGTAGCATTATTGTTCCAATTATAGGTACTGAGTAAATTCTCTACCAAGCATAAATATTTGTTTACAAATCGTACAAATAAGCACACATTTGCGACTATCTTTATATTTATACATATCACCTTCTGTAACCTCATTATCACATCATATCATAGTTAAACTAAAAACATTAAACTTTTCTGGCGAAATTAATTGGAACATTGAAATGCGCGTTTTGAGATTGAGTGACGCCACAACTTTGTATATAAAATCTAAAGACTATTTTTACGTTTTGACAGACTGCTTATTTAGATCCGTTTTCACTACTGACCACCGATTGCGAAGTTTTGTATGGTATAATATGGCAGATAATATAACATAATTATGTTTCATAATATAACTGTCAAATTATCTGCCAGAACTTATCTGGTAGTGGTGAAACTAAGCTCATATAAAAAATAAGTATGTTCCACTAATTACGCCAGTATTAAACTATAAAATATATCCGTTTAATGTTTAATAACCGAAGAAAGCGCCAAGGGACAATTTTTTTTCAGCCATAATATTCTTCTTAAAACTATGTACGTAATAGCAAACCATTGCATATGAAATTTTTAAATTGTTGCCATCATTAAAAAATAGGTTTCTAAATTATAGCGTTTTAAAATTCTCATTTTTCAGAATAAGTACATTATTCATACAAAGTGATCGCACTTTAAAGGGATATTAACAAATATGTTGGTTCTTGACATAAACAAACAGAAATGACTATTCGCGAACGCCACAACGATGCGACTCGCGACCAAACTTCAAGTTTATTTCATGAATGAAATATGAGTATAAGGAGTTTTTAATGATACTAACATAGAGACGAGTATTTGGAAGAACTACATAGTTCCCATCGACGCCAATATCAATGTGAATTGAATGAATCTTTACAATAACAACTGTATTTAAAAGTAAATACATACTATAGGAATACCCTAGGGCAGTTATTATACTATTTTACATATTTTAAAACTATAAATATTAACAGGAATATGGTATATTTCGGTTATCTAATTTGACACGCGGTATAATAGAAAAATAAACGTTTATGTGAGCCTGTCAGATTGAGAATTATTGCATTACATTTTATATTAAAAATACAATTTAAAAACAGAACCATAAGAAAACAGATGCACATTGTAGATATAAAAATAATTGCGGCTTCTTTATTAATATTTACGAAAATGTGTTTAAATTGTACTAAATACGAAAAACCTCGGTTACTGCATTGAAAAAAAATATCTTTCATAGGCTCAATGCAGAAATATTCGCGTGAGCGTTTATTGTCGTTCATAGATTTACTACGACTAGACTTCGATTAGTAAAATCAGTCGAAACGTTGCGACTTATCTTTACTTACATAAGACATTGTCGCAAGTCTGTGGCGATTATAGTAAGTTGTCGCTAGTTCATACAAAACTTTTTATATAAAATCTACTTTTTTACATAAAAAAGACCCTGCACACAAATTCGGTTGCGAAATAAAAATAAAATAATCTCCAAATCATAAGAAATTAAATCGAAGCTTGGAAAGACAAATCACTAGCAACTATGAAATAAACCAAATCTCATTCTAGAAAAAAATATGATTAAAAATAGTAAATATTTGGAATTTCAACTATAAAGGTAATTTTAAACATATATTTAAAGAATATACATGTATTAGTGTAAGCATAGTTTAAGCACCCTGACATTAAACTTTATAAAACATTACACTTTACAAACACACCAACCAACTTTACAATTATATGACATATATACGTACGGTCAAAAGGCTATCCTGGTACATTTCGCCAATTAATTTTAAACCGTTAATTGGAAAGTTCGGAATAATTTGGAGAAATTCGACAGTTTAGGTAATGTCTGAATAACTGTTGTGCAGTACATGAAAGACTATTATTGTGCATTGAACAATTTTAATTTTAAAACTCAAAATCAAATTACATGAATCATCAAGAATATTCATTATATACCTGTACATCTCATATATTGATGGCAATGGCATGGCTCAAAACGTGGTCTTTTAGTTTTATTTAAACCAAGTCTAACTTGAGCCTACCTTTTGAAGAAAGACCATATTATGAGCCTGCTTATGATAGAAAAATGCCTTTTCAAAACAGTTTCACTAGGTATTTCCTAAATGATTATTGAAAAAGCATTACTTACAATTTTTATAAAATGTTCCTAGCTAGGTATCAGTCGAAATTAGATTTTTGAGTATCGTTTTTTATGATTTTCACCATTAATCATCAAATAAACTTTTTTACAGAAATAACTTAGTCACTAAATCCAAATAATTTTGTTTGCCCAAAGTATGCATCTTTTTGACACACGCACAACATGATTAAAACACACGCGTAAATACCACCTTTACATAGATTTTCTATCTAAAACGGTTACTATGTATGACTATAAATTGTCACTTTATCGACGATTCAATCAAATCACTGTTAAACGTTATCACTTGAATCACTTTAGCGGTGTTGTATGACACTTGTATGGATTTGTATGACACTTGTATGGACTTGTAGGGGTTACGAGTGCGGGTATGACGGGTTGTATGGGGACTGCTTCATGCTCGCGCCAGTCGCTTGCTCGTAAGATGGCGGTAGCGTCGCTGAGGAAAAAAAACATTATTATTACTTTGTTTTTCTTTACTTAATAAAAGTTGACATTTACTCATGTCGGTAAAACAGTCTTTGGTAATGAAAGAGACAATGCGATAGTTTAATTAGCCCCCTAATTGGCTAATTTCAAAATCTATCACAATCCCTTTCAAAGGTGTTGTGATTGTGATAGTGATTTATGAAATTGTGTAACTTATAGTCGCAATCCCTTTCAGAACGAATGATGTTTTAAATGACACTTCATTTGACACTACTCCATACATTTGAAATATATTTCGTCTGTCACTTTCCTTAGACAGTCTAATTTCGTTCATTCCATAGATTTCAAAACGCGTCCCGATCACAATCTCTTTCAAATGTCAAATATTGACAGCCTGAACTATGCAAATATCTTTCGAATGACGAATTGAAAGGGATTGCGATAGATTTTAAAATTAGACAATTAGCCCCCTGATCAAAGTAATGGAAAATGATTCAACCCATACAACTTTAAAGTAATGAGACAATGTCTATGGCCGTTTTCACAACCGACAGACAAGTTCTGAATAGCTTGTTTGGCAAATAAATGACATATGTTTCACATTATTACAGTCAAATTAACTGCCAGATCCACAAGCCTATATTGAAATAGACGAAAAAAGCGGTTCAAACTGTACGAGACCCTAGCGTGTCGAGTTTTTCGTATCTACGATGACGTCACGAGCGAGATTTAGTGATGTGGATAGTTATCGACGAGCTCTTGCCAGAAAGCACTGCACAATTAAGCATTTTTGTTTCTGAGTGACGCGTGTTTTCACGGCAACGGTATCAAGCGGACAGGCTTAGGGCGTAAAACTTTGACCGTGGATCAAACTTTTACCACGCAAGGTAGGTACACTTTTACCGTCTATCTCGATATAGGTCTGTGGCCAGATTTGTCGGCGGTGACACCGGTGACCGACACTCAATGATAGAACTTCAAAGAAATAGACAGTGTCTATGAATGACTTACGGTCGGTTTCTAAATTGATAATTTCGAGTTAAGACCGTCTCAAACCTAATGCATGATATTGTATGAACATTATACTTTGATTTGAGTTTGAGGCGTTTTAAAACTGAGTTTATTAATTAATTAGTCGATGTGATATGATATGAAAGTTAATAACAATACCTACATAGAAGGCAAATGTTTGAGAATGCGCGGCAACACGCAAACTCATTCATTAGTAAATAGGTACGTATGTATGTACAATTTCGTTTTAAAAATTCGCTTTCATTCCATTTTGTGGCAATATATCAAATTGAGTCCAAATTATTTATTTTTTTAATTTCACACAATGACACCAGTCTTCCAATTGTTGAAAAACTAAATTTTTTCGATAATTATAGAAGGCACAAATTATTAATGATTCATGGGTCGACCGGCAACATCGCATGAGATCATGATAAGGAAAACATATTAGTAAACATAAAAGTTATGATATTATTTAAGAGTGTAAAGTTTTAAAAGCGTGCGGTTAATTTAATATAGGTACAGTCACGAGCAATCATTGAAACACACGGAAACAAAGTTCTTTGTCAAAAATCATTGAATATTGTAATGTGACAAGGTTGTACTGTATAAGGTTGTAGTGTTTACGTGATATTGCTGCATGACTGTACCAGAAAAGAGCTTAACTAATAACAATAATAAAATAATTAGTTGAGAGAAATCAATTGCATTTCTTTGTTGTCAATTTTGATTGTTAGAAAGAATAAGGGCCTGTTTCACAAAGTGCTATTTTTTTATTTGACTAATTACTTATTTCATGCAAATTCTGTGCTATTATAAAAAAAAAGTGTTATTTCATAGATTATGATGATAACAGAACATGCATTAACAACTTCTTGTAAGAAAGCAACTAACTTGTAGCGCGAGGAGTTAAATTAATAATTTAACTCCTCGCGCTACAAGTTCAGTCATATAGAATAGCATGTGAGGTGAGACATAAAAACTGACAAGTTATTTTACAAATATTAAACATGAAAATATACAAGAAAAAGCAAGGCTTTAAAAATACTTAAATATGAGCATTGTATCGTGTTAGTAACGATGAGCGACTGGATGCAATCGCGACGCGGCGCGGTGCGGACCGCGGGCCATCGCAACCACAGACCCACATGGAGATGGACGAAAAGAGCGCTTCAACTGTATGAGAACCTAGCGTTTTCGTACCTACGATGACGTCACGAGTGAGATTTATTGATGTGCAAATGTTAGTGACGATCTCTTGCAAGAAAGCACTGAGTGACGCGTGTTTTCATAGCAATGGTCTCAAGCGGACTGAGTTAGGTCGGAAAACTTTGAGCGTGGATCAAACTTTTGACACGCAAGGTAGGTACACTTTTATCGTCAATCTCGATATGGGTCTGTGGTCGAAACTTCCCCTCAGTAACACGACACAAAGCTCACATTTCTACACCAAACTGTGTAAAAAGTTGGCATAGTCGGCCGGTAGTGGTGAGTCAATGTAATGACCGAAGACCATAAGGGCTAGCGAGCATATTATTATGGTGTATGAAGATGATGATTTATGACAAATATTCTCATAATCACCTTGAGCGTTCCATTGCGGGGCGGGCGGCCCGTAAAGCGCTACGCATAAAGTATACAACGTTAGTTCTGTCACCACACTTACAAATAAATATATCTTTATCTTTATCTTTACCACAAGCTTATATCACTAAGTAATAAATATAATATAAATATACAACGTAGTAAAAGTAGGGTAGGTATATTAAAACAATAAAGATATGATATAAAGTATTATCAATCAGTAGTTAGTAAAAAAAAGCTTAGAAATATTAAAACATTTAGAAAAATAAAATAAAAAATAGATTAAAGTTATAAATAAATAAGGGCCTGTTTCACAAAGTCCGAATTTATTCTATACAAATTCTGTTCTAGTTTTTTTTTATTCAACTAAAAGTTAGTGAGTAATTAAAGATAGTGAAACATGCACTTACTGATATCAAATGCTTATCAAAATAATACACCTCCACCAAAATACTGTGCGAATAAAATGTTCGTGTGGATCATAATTTACGTTAATACTGTTCACCGTGTAAAGTGTAGTAAAGTGTAGTAATATGAAGTAAAAAAATTATTTGTTACAATCAGGCTTTACCTGGCGGAAATCCATATCCAACTATGAAACAAAAAAAATAGCTTAATTTCGCAAGAAAAAACATACAAACTTCGTCCGCCCGCTTACATCACTAAAGCGCTTTTCAGACTACGCTATAATATAATATGCGTCATGCTCGTGAACGGGTGCCGCCAGCGGAAATGGGTCTACTTCAGTCTGTTTGTCTTAACGTTGTGCTTAGAGATTAAATATTTTCATCTAAAATAAATTGCTATCGACCTGTATGTACGTCACAACTTGCAGTACAGTAACCTTGTAATGCGAGAAATGTTAAATGTAAGTCCTTCCTTACGAGTTGAAAATTGTTTACGGTTAGGATAACCATAAAATGTAATATTATAATTAGTATTTTCTTTTGTGATGGAAATTGACCTAACTGATATGTTAAGCTCACTTTTCAATTTGACGACTCTGTATGAAATAAAACAGGGAGAAAAAAAAATAGCCCTTGACGAGTTTCTTGCCGGTTCTTCTCGTTACGCGGTCTCCCGCCGTAGGGTTTGTGAACCGATGGCGTAGCTTCTTTGACGTTCATAAGTGCTTGTAACAGCCTAGACTGAATAAATGATATTGATTTGATTTGATTTAGCGTATAGCTTCTAGATCATAGCACAACGATATCGCTCAACATACATTTACTTAGAACACGTTCACACTTAGCTATAATATATTGGCTTACTATACGCTATCTAAGTAAATGTATGGTGAGCGATATCGTTGTGCTATGAGTTATTAGCTATACGCTATTATATTATAGCGTAGTCTGAAAAGCGCTTGAAGTATTTAGTCCTTTGTAATGCCTTTTTTGCGGGCGGACGAAGGCATCTTTTATTGTGGAGCCAACAAGGAAATCGCGAAAAGTCGGCTGTTCCATAAAAACACTACAATACCCACTCGATCATAATTGAAGTATTTCTGCGATTGGTCGTATTGATTGAATACAATTTTTTTCTGGCAATAAAAAAATACGGTGTATGTGTCTGTGTGTGTGTATATAAATATGTGTGTGTGTGTGTGTGTGTGTGTGTGTGTGAGTGTGTATTTAATTGGCTCGAGTTGATAAGGTGCCAATCCGTTTTCTAGTTGTTAAAACCGTGTTGATTTTAACAGAACAATGTGTTGATGATAATTGATCAAACACTGTGTTTCCGTGTGTCTGCGTTATATTGTATAGGATGTAAAGGTCAGTATGCATGTTATCATGTACAGTAGTGGCAATAACCTGGGAGGTGAGCGCGGTGTTATGTATATTATAATCTACGTGTCTTACAGGTTACTATGCGACTTTCTTCTGATTGCTCGTGTATAGTAGTGACACATATGTGAGATCAGGCGCGGTCCATGCTGACGTTACCCATCGCGCGAGATGGGCATCGATACTGGTGCTAGATACATGTCAGTACAGTGGCCATCACTACTGGTGCGGGGTACGATGGATATGATCAAGAATGTGTCACTATGTGAGTGTAGTGTGCTTTCTGGGGAGTTTCATACAAAGAGTGCTGACCGGGTCGAGATAATACGGTGTCGATCCGTTTCGTTCGGTGTCATGTCGCATATGTCAGTTGACGATGTGATCGGTGTCACTAACCAGCGAGTCTGTTGTCATATATTATCTACGGGTAAAACGACTAGGAGTACATGTCATTGTACGTGTATTTTAAAGTGTCTTCGCGCGTATACTAGCTGTGTCTTCGTGTATAATAGTAGCACTATATATGAGTATGACTAGGTGTACATGTTACTATACGTGTATTTTCCCGTGTCTCCGCGCGTATACTAGCTAGTAGTAGCATCGTGTGTCTTCGTGTATAACTGTAGGACTATATATGAGTGGGTACTAGTAGTAGCACCATGTGTCGTGTGTGCTGGTATGTTTGGCGGGCACTAACCTGTGAGGTCGGGCGCGGTGGGCGCGTGGGCGGGATGCGGGTATGCGGCGGGCATGGGCATGCCGACGTTGGCCGGCGCCGGGCCCCCGCGCGGGAGGGGCATCGCTACGGCCGCGGGGTACGATGGGTACGGGGATGTTACTGCTACTGCGTTTACTATAAAAAGTAGTTTTTTTTTTTACTTTAGCACTTTTTAATGCTCTCTTTTTTATTTTAATACAAAACTAGAAAACACCGACTCAGCTTACGAGTTACGTTAAGTCCAATTAAGTTAGCAACCTTAAGATGTCTACTGCTCTAACCACTGATCTACCGAGCCTTGTCCCGAATCTCACCGAGACGTATTTTTTATAAAATACGTCTCGGTGGGATAAAAATAAACCTCTTGGAGTCGGTGCCAGTCAAGGACGGAAAATAAAAGTAATCGAAGTGCAGTGTAGAATGCCTTGGCTGGCACCGACTCGCAATTTTTTTCTTTTTGCAGTCAACATTATTTTCAAGATTTCCTGAAAAATACTTAACTTATTACAAAATTCACCAAAATTTATTTCTTTTCTCTTCTTGAGATCAAACCTGATGTTATAACGTTTGAATCGTTGAAATCAGTTCAGCTGTCTTCGAGTAATCGGTGAACATACATAAAAAATATATATAAGAGACGAATTGATAACCTCCTTTTTTTTAAATCAGTTAAAAATTAGCAACTTTGTCACATAACAAAATTGAACGATATTAATAGTGGACAGAAAGAGCTTTGTTTCCACTTTATAATAAGTATACACTTTACAATAAGGTTGTAAAGTGTATACTTATCATTGCTCTTGACTGTACCTTTGACTAGCATAGCATACCTACATGCGCGTCTCTCATCACTATTTCTGTAAAATTTCTCTCGCGATATTCACATCCGCAGTTATTAATAATCCTACCGTACATCGCACAGCACACTTTAGGTAATACGTAAATAAACCTATGTTATCTAATCTAGCATTTAGACAATTGAAAACATAGATAACTCTGTTACGCGGGATACGTGATATCTAGTAAAAGTACAGAAACCTGACCGCCGAGTCATATTGAGTTACGTTTTGTAATATATGTAAGTAGTGTAGTAACCTACAAAAAAAAAACATTTTTATGTAAAATGTTACCAAGACGATACCATAAAGCTGGCACTGCAACCTTTTTTTTTTTTTTAATGAACGACGGGTGACTCTTAGCCTTCAACGTACCTGCTGTTAAGTATTGATAAGGCTGAAGATGGAAGCGAGCCTCTTTCGGAATCCTCAATCATTGAGTTATCAGGGGCCGTACCGCGCAAGTGGCGTCGGCATCGAAATCGGTTTCATTTGACAGATGACCGTGACACATTGCTGCTTCTTTTTGACACAAATGAAGACTTACCAAAGACTAACACCCATATTCTAAGTCATTCCTCCAAAACTTACTCGTCCTCGACCTAACGAAACCTCATTGAAAACCTCTTCGAAATACTCCTCGAAATCGGTATTCTAAGTCATAACTCCGTAAGGACCTGGAGGAGCCAAAGAGTACGTAGCCACTCCGTGTTAGACCTAGCGCACACTACCATTTTTACCCACGACGAGGTTGAGTGGAGTGTAAAAAGTTTTGGAGGAACGACTTAGAATATGGGGGTAAGAGCAATATGTCACATCCATCTGTCAAGTGAAGTCGATGTCGTTGCCGACGACACTGGCGCGGGGCCTCAGATCTCATATCGAGCAAAGCTTCTTCTTACTCTCAGGCCCTAACGTCACAAACTCTACACCTTACTTAGTCAAAATGTGGCAGTTATTTATTACGTTTTGGAGTTCTTATTTGATATGTATTAAAAAACATAATAGTACCTATGGCTGAGCCCTAACGATACATGTGCAGTTTTTTACCTTATCTGGGGGTCATTCTGCTAACGTTTGGTCATAATCGTGTCTCAATCGATTAAATTCTTGTGTTTTTTAACCGACTTCAAAAAAGGAGGAGGTTATCAATTCGACGGTATTTTTTTTTTTTTTTTTTTTTTATGTATGTTCCACCATAACTTCGCCAGTTGTTAACAGATTTTTATAATTCTTTTTTTATCTGAAAGAAGATGGTTTATGTGTGGTCCCATATAATTTTTATGAAGATCTTTTGTCTCATAGGTCTCTGTAGCATAATTGGTTAGTGCATTGGGTTGGACTCCCAAGGATGCGGGTTCGAATCCCGTCAGGGCGACATGAGACTAGTTGCTTTTTTCTGGTATATTTTCTTGTTTAATATTTTTCACTAATCTTTTTGTTGATGGGTGGATAAGGAGATTATTCTGGTGGGCAATAAGAGAAGTTTCATAGTAATGTTGTATGACATACCTGGGTAGGCGGCTACGAACTGCTGCTGTGGGTAGGGCGCGGTGGTGAGCGGGCCGGGCGGCGCGGGCGGGGGCGCTGTAGGCCAACAACGATTTCACTAAGTATTTATGTTAATTTTACTAGCTGTGTTCAGGGGCCGTCCATTACTAACAATTAGGGGGTAGGGGGGGGAGCTGGTCAAGCCAAATCTCACGATATCTTACGTGGGGGAGAGGGGGGGGGTCCTGTGTCGTGTCGTCGACTTTTCGAATATGGGTGCGACCACAGACATAGATCTATGTCAAAAAAAAAAATATAGTAGCCAAATTTTTTAGCCACACTTTATAGCTACTTTCAACACTGTTACTACTTAGGTAAGATACCACTGTTTCAATCAATTTCAATTTGTATTGTAAAACTTAGTATTTAGAATGCAACGAATGTTCTTCTGGTAAGTTTTTGAGTTAAGAGGTGGCAACCCCAAATGGTCGAAGTAATTTTGTCGGATTCTTTGATTTCTCAGTCATGAGCATTATCAAAACCAAACATAGAAACCGATTGAGTCTGCGGACTTTAAATTCAATACTGCGAATCAGAGATTTTTTGAAGAAAAATTCGGAGACGTGCGCTACCTACGCTATCCTTCAAGAAATAGCAAAAACAAAAAAAACGGAAAAAAATGAAGAAATCGGGCCTTTAACATCACAAGATGACATCGATTTTGACGCAATTTTTCAGCAAATAATAAAAATTAAAGACTTATATTCCATGTTGCCTTTTTTTTGTTTAGCCACTTTTAGCAACTTTTACCAAAGATTTTTTTTTCGAAACTAGCTACTTCGTACCATAAGTTTAGCAACTTTTTCCTTGGGCAAGGTGGCAACACTGCCGGTAGGCCCACAGGGTTAATTTGAACAAAACGTGTTTCTTACAATAAGACGGAATTCTACACAATAATATTTAGCGCCCTTATGTGAACGCCACAAAGTAGCACAGTAGCTACAATTTTTTTTTTTTTATAAATCCAACGCAATTCTGCGCACATCTGCGTAAGACCGGAAGCGCGTTTCTACCAGAATCCTCAACCACTGAGGAACTGGTCACGTTTAGCGTGGACTAGAGTGGGTATTACACGCGTGGTTCACATTTACCGTCGAGAATTCGAGATATCGGGATAAAAAAGTGTCGTGTTTTATATAGCTACTAATATAAGCAACGCAGATAGCCAATAGTTATTTGTTATGCAAGACTGGAAAGTTGGTTATTTAGCGGCGAGTTACCTCTATTGAAATCTGAGCAAGTGAAGGATTAGTGAAGGGAAAGATTAAATCCTGAGCGAAGCGAGGATTTCAAAGGTACAAGACGCTAAAAACTTTTCTGCCGAGCGCAACACACAATTTTTCACCTCACAACAGCGAGGAACATTTTATGGTTGTTTCCGCGGTCAACTTCCGGTAACAAAATATTTAAACATAAAGTTTAATCTAATTAAACCTTATTCTCGTTGTTTTAATGATATAAAAAACTAAAATAATAAAAAAGGGAGTATTATATTTAATTCAAAGTTATTTAAAGTAGGAATATATTGTTACTTATTAATAAGAATAAAAACGATTCCGTAAATGTTGACACTGACATGAGGTACAAGACAAAGACAATTTAAAAATAAAGATTTATGTCACTGTCCGAAATCCAATCATAGGTTGTGAAATCTCACCCAGCCTAATATAAAATTCTTATAACAAATAGTTTAATCTTATTGTTATTGTTTTTATGATTCAATGAACTAAAATAATATAATTAAACCAAAACGGAGTATTATAATTAATTTAAAGCTATTTAAAATAAGAATCAAATATAACAAAAAAGTCAATACTGCGATTCGGAACGCATTATGACATATTTTTAAGTATTAATTTAAAAAAGTACTTTGCCGCGCTAGGCCGCAAAAAGCGATTTTCTACGCCTAAACTGATTGACAAAACCTCCTTTTCAGAGCGTGTAAGGTGAAAAACATATTTCCTATATTAAATTGTAGTATATGGGTAGTAAGTATATGGGTTGAGGTATATGATCTTCTCGACCTCCTGAAGCAACTAAGTAACTACTATTTTATTTATCAAACCTTGAAATAATATTTAGAAAGAGATTTATTCTCTCCACACTTTAATTTATGATATCCTTTGTAACAACTGTTTTATTTGATAACGCAATTATTTAGATAAGTGATACATTTTTCTCGTCCGTTCATATCCGGTGACGCTGATATGGAGTAATACATAATAGGTATGTTAACGTAAGGTTATGGTACACACACACACACACACACGAGTACACGCTATCGTAATTCATTTTTGGATACCCTTTAAAACCCTACGATTAGTCGCTTTATTCAGGTCAGTGATATCATCAATGACGTCTTTAAAATGACCATCGTGTTGCAATGTAAGAAAGATTGCAAGCCGCACGTTCCAATGAAAGCAGTGTTGCGATCACGCCCCAGAAAGTACCAGAGGGTTCAAGCGCTTTTCAGACTACGCTATAATATAATAGCGTATAGCTTATAGCACAACGATATCGTTCACCATACATTTACTTAGATAGAGCATAGAAAGGCAATATATATTATAGCTAAGTGTGCCGTGCGGTGCCGGTCTAAGAATACAAGTGTCACCGTCCCTTACATGCCTGGGATGTCGTAAGAGTCGACTAAGAGGCTCGACGCATTGAACACCTGTGCGAGAGAAGGAAAACTTGAAACAAACCCTCTACCAACCCGTCTGGCCAGCGTGGCAGCAGTAGGCTAATATAGCCTCCTATGAACGCCACAATAGGCGTGAGCTAGGAGAGGCTTATGTGCAGCAGTGGACGTCCACAGGCTGATGATGGATGGATAGCTAAGTGTGAACGTGTTCTAAGTAAATGTATGGTGAGCGATATCGTTGTGGTATGAGGCTATATGCTATCATATTATAGCGTAGTCTGCAAAGCGCTTTACTTTACTACGAAAGACTGATTGATTACGATAACAGGACGATTTCTTCGTCGATTTACTAAACGAAAGTTCATACGATTATCGTATATTTTTTCGGAGTGGACACGTTTCTTGTACGTATTTGTATAAATAACGTTTATTGTCCGACATCTGATTAAATACACCATTATATTGGTTTCATCAGTTACTTCCCAATTTTTGCTTCCGTCATTTTACATTGTCTAGCTCTTTTACAAACTCGCGGCCGCCCGCGGTTTCAGCCGCGTGGTTTCACCCGCGTGGTTTCACCCGCGTGGTTTCACCCGCGTGGTTCCCGTTCCCGTTCCCGTTCCCGTGGGAATATCGGGGTAAAAAGTAGCTATATTTTAATCCAGGCTATCTTCTATCTGTGTGCCAAATTTCATTAGTTTTTGTGTGAAAGAGAATCAAACAAACTGACATACTTTACATTTATAATATTAGTAGGATTAGTGACCGCTAGCGTGACCTTCAATAAGAGTGTATTTTCCAATTTCCCACACTAATGACCTGTATTTGGTCAATTTAAAGGACTTCACGACAAAAGTAGCTGCTAGCGATATCGATTAGATAAAGCAGCATTTACTAACAAATGCGTGTGATGTGTCACTGATAGGAAATACAATTTGACTGATTTATATAAAATAAAGCACGATTAGAGAACCACGATACAGGGTCTACTAAGAAAGACGATTGCGATAGCCGGATGATTATCGTTATTCGTTATATTATAATTTACGAGTATTTATCTTATTGATAAAGTCTCGAAACTAAACGACCCCGATTATCGTGTTTTGTTTTCGGAGTAGACGACTCCCAGAGCCATAGGCAAAAACTAAATAATAAGGTATCATTAACTATAGGATTTAAAACCAGTGGTTTTTATGGCACAGGATATTATATTATGTAATCTTTTTTCCTTCGATTTGTTTACCGCTTCGATTAGAAAGTACCTACATAGTTAATGTATGGAATATATATAAAAAGATCCTTTAAAAGTATTGAATTGTCAAGTGGAACCACAGATAACCGCCAAGTAAACTAAGTAGTACTTAGGTAAGTAACAAACATTATTTATTCCATTTTATTTTACATCTTAATAGTAGGTAGGTATATGTGATGTTTGTCACATAACGCGAAAAAAGCCGAACGGATTTGAATGAAATTTGACACTCAGGTAGTTTATAGTCTGGAGGACTAAAACAAATAATACAGTATTAATCTTGATATTCTCACGGAAACGGGAGCCACACGGGTGAAACCGCAGGAGACCGCTAGTTTATAATATTAGTAGGAAGTACGATATTATCAATACTCAACTCTTATTAGTCACATCACAACCATAACCAGGAAAAAAAACCGACAAATTGATATTGTAATATCAGATTTTAGACTTGGGAACTTTGGGAAGTCCGACGAAGAAACCCATGGCCAAAATTGATGCAACTTTTGGCGATATACAACGACCGGTTTGGCCGTCGACGCAATAATTAAAAACATGAATCCACTTGTAGTAAACACGTCATCCGTTATCAAGGTCAAGTTTGATAGAAAGCGAAATGGTTCCGACAACAAATAGAAATCAGATGGTGACTAAAATAATAAGTGGTTGGGACTTCCCTTTCATCTACAGTACCTATATGTAAAACAAATGTTACGTTTAAAGGTATTTCTTGCCGTTGGCCGTGCGTTTGCACTGCGCAAACATTTATAAGAAAACGTGTTGTAAATTACAATGTGGCCGTTGAAAGAATGTATAACAGAATCTATCGCGATAGGACCAGCGTTGAGTGATAGGATAGTCCCGGTTTTCACCGGTCCGGAGATAGCTATCCGCTAGGTAAGCGCAGCATAACCTTAGTGTATTCGTAAATCCGTTCCCCTCACTTTAAACAGAAGTGTCAGTCGTAGTCAGGTACTCATGCGATATGCTCTGGTTCTGCTTGGAGCGGCGGCGGCAGCTGCAGCACCCCACCACGCTGATGATGATCCATCGTGGACAGAACATAACCTTAATTACCTTCATTATAATAAAACGGTACCAGTCACCCTTCATATGGCCGACCATGATCTACTATCTGGAAGTGTTAAAAAAGGCTTTGTACTTAGGCCGGCTAGAGCAAGTAAAACAAAGTCAAGTAGGCGTTTTCGGGTGGTTCCGCAGACTGTTTTTGCGGTGGAGTCCAAACGATGGCCAATCTATCATCGTGCCTTGACTCCTACACGCAGGATCTTATGACAGCATCCGAAAAGGCTGTCAAAGTGGCTAAGTGCACTAGTGTCTGCCATCGACACGCTAAGAAGAGTGTCAGTGGCTCGCTTTCATCTTCAGCCTTATCAATACTTAACATCAGGTATGATGAAGGCGATAAAGAGTTCACTGGTCGTTCAAATACTCACGTGATATGATCTGGCCCTGCTTGGAGCGGCGGCAGCAGCGGCAGAGCAGCACCACCACCACCGCGACTCCGATCACGCTGATGATGATCGTGATTATCTCCATCGTGGACAGCCGGTGCGAGCGCACCCAATCCCCTGGCTGCAATACGGCGCATCATGTTACACTGACTTTACATACATACAGTGGTGGCCGTATAATTAAGGAAATAAGTAAATTTAGGAAGAATATTCTATTGAATTTTAAGAAGAAGACAAGGATGGAGCCAGCTGGCCTAGAAAAAGCCTATTCACTCGAACTTTAAATATACCAGGGTTTTAGGCTCCCAGGAATACAGACGCAGGCACGGAGCTCCACTCCTTGGTTGTGCGCATAATAAAAGATGAGGAGAAGCGCTTTGTACGCAGATGAGGAATATCAACCAGGTAGGGGTGATAGCCCGCACTACATCTGGACTTTGAAAGAAACGAGGTATATTTTAAGCATCGGTTCTCTGCCACGGATTGACCAAACCGTGCTCTGATGATGGCCATCCATGGAGTGAATGGAGATCTAAATTGCTATACACACCCCATTGATCTGATCAAAATTCTAAGAGATGTATCTCGTTTATATGAATACCTGTAGACGAGTTAATTTTTTCCAATATTTTTCTATTTAAAATTTGTCATAAAGCGAATGTATGTCAGTATGTTTGTCTGTTCCTGTTTAACGTAAAAACTACTAAATGATTTGGATGAAATATGATATAGCGGACTAACACATAGGCTACCTTTTATCCTGATATTCCCACAGGAATGGAAACCATGCGGGTGACACCGAAGGCAGCCGCTAGTCAAACATAATATATCCATTACCCATTTAAAGAAGTCCCATTCCAATATAATAAGATAAATAAGTAGGTAGGTACCAAATTGATGAATTTCGGTGACATGAAAATATTAGCATAAATTAATTTAAAAACAGCTTTGAAAAAACATTGCTGAAAATTATTACTAATAAGGTATAAATAATGAGCAAAGCATTAGGGTTGTAATTATATAAGTACATAGATTATGTATATTTATTTGTACTTTAATCACAGAAAATATAAATAGCAGGTACTGATTGTGTCACAACCATTTTCCTTTAACTTTTCTCATATTTCCTTATTATATTACATCATAATTACACTTATTTTGTATGAAAAAGTACAACATGCACAAAATCATGCTCAAATTACTGCGCTCAAGTGTTAAAAAAACATTAGCATTTTCTCTCAAATTGATTATATTAACATAATTTTAGTGAAAAATATTCAGAGTGATCAACATGATCAACCAAATATAATTTTACTATTCGAGTTCTTTGTGTAGTCTGTTTTTTCTTACTTGTCTTAAAATGTAAACAATCTTTACATGTCTTTTTACAGATTTCCTTAGAACATAAAACAAAGAAAGATATTACAAAATTATCTTTGTACTCAATAGTTGTTTTGTAATGAAAGGTATAGATTGACATTAACATGTAATTTTTTTCATTATTATTCTATAATAAGTCTAGTCAAGATTGTTTACATTTTAAGACAAGTAAGAAAAAACCGACTTTACATTCAGATTTCAGAAATTATTTTATTAATTAGAAAATGTTTATAATGTTGGGGTACGGGTCATATTCTCCCATCACTGGTACAGGAACATTTCAAGGACACAGTACAGTACAACACATGATGCACTGCAATTTTTAATACAAAATAAACAGTTTCCTTTGCCACAAAAATGATCCCATGCAGTAGTACTTTTAATCCTGTTAATCTTATATCTTATAAATATGTTTTTCAAAAAGGTCACAACAAAAACAATAATCAACATGTTGCACAGATATTAGTCATTTATTGTGCAATAAGAGACGCACTAAACAATTCAATAAGATACAAGTTAAAGAGCAATTTAGATAAGTACAGTTAGTACATAGGTACTAACTTCTGTCATGAGAATGGCGAGGGGTGTTAGGTTAGTGCAAACTAAGAAAGCAGATGGATAAAGACAGGCTGCCGATCGAAGTTAAAGTAACAAATATAAAAAATCACGTTCCAGCACGCACTGAAGCATGACAAACACTTCACAAACGGAGACCCACCTTATAAGCATCAAATTTATTGAAATGCTCCTCAAAATCACTTGAATACATCGTCATTTTGATTATATCACACTATCACGTTTGCAATATCCTTATAGCTTTACGGTTTCTGGGACACTGTGAGAAAAATCATATAAGCAAGATACCATATTATGATTCATCGCCACTATCAGATCGAGGTAAAACCCCGGAGGAAATAGTACGTAAACATTATAACTGGTCTGTGCGAAACAAAATGTCAGAAATCAAAAACTAATGATGCACATATTTGTGCAAATTACACATTTTGGAATAGAGATATTTGGTAATCATAAAGTATTCTTACCCACCTATATTATTTCACGTACGTAAGCACAAATCGTGGGATGTAAAACAAATAGAAGACTGAAGCTAGCTTGGGCTTGGCTGGCTGGCTGTCTGGTCTAGTGTTGCCAGCACATAAATTTAAAAGGGCCGAAAACATTGTTGAAAAGGGCCTAGTTTTTTAGTTGTCAACGGATTTAATAATTCTTTTTTATTTGAAAGAACATACTTCATGTGTAGTCCCATATTTTTTTAACAAAGATCTGACAAGTAGATTTTTCAAAATCCTAAAAAATGTCGATAACGTATATTGTCATTAATGACATCATTGTAAATAGCTGTGGGCTGACTTTTAGTGCATGTTAGTAAGTACGGGACATAATATGTAACTAAAAAAACCCTTTTTTTTAAACACTTAAACCAACTAGAAAAAAAACCTTTTGGAGTCGGTGCCAGCCAAAGAAAATATAGTATAGGTAATAGAAGTCAATGTAGAATGCCTTAGCTAGCAGCAGGCACCGACTCCAAAGATTTTTTTTTTTAATTTTTAATAGTTTTTTTACAATTCAAACAAAATAAGGCGAAATGGCGAAGTAATGAAAAATAGATACACATGCACGTACTCATACATTCACAGTTAATTTACCTCAAAAAAAGAATCATTTCTTGAGATGGCTCATTAGCCGTGGTCGTGTCTGTTGTATTAAGACAAGTGCGGTGGTGTCGTGTGAGGCGGGTCACTACGTTCCCTGGTTCATGCGTCATGCTCGTGAACGGGTGCTGCCAGCAGGATGGGATGAATCATGTCTGCTTATGTTAGAATGTGTTGAGATATATATATTTTTTCATTTATTAACCAATAAGATGTACACCACATAGGTACATGATTAAAGATACAGTTGCAACTTAATGTAGGCACAGTGTCACCTTAAATAAAGGTTGCCACGGCATGCAATACAGAAGAAACAGTCTGATTGTAACTTAAAATTAATACTTATCCAAAAAAATAATAATATAGTAACTAAGATTAGCTAATAACATCTAATTTTTCTAATTTGTTATATTTTTCAATATTTCCGCTTTGAAGTTGTGTAACTTATGATGAAAAATATCTATACGGCCTTTTGTATTTACACTATTTTGAAGCGAAAGGACTCTATTTAATGTCGAAAATGTACCTAAATTGCTCTTACTAAACTTAACACTAAAATGGAAACAGGGAAAATTTACCAGGACGGGTTAGTCTACGAGGACAATTAAGAGTGATTCTAGAAAGTAGCAAAGGACAATCGTAGATACCATTTAAAAGCTTGTGGAGGAATATTTGATCCAGAAGTTGTCGTCTTGCTTTAAGGGTTATCATATTAAATTTGTTTAAGCGATCGTTGTAAGACTTAATTTTTTTACATTTATTGGATTGGTAAGTTAGGTGGTATAAGAACCTTTTTTGCACACGCTCAATTCTAGATTCGTAAACTTATAATAAGCATAAGCCTGCCCCATACTTACAATAAGCAGTTCAGTGACCTTGACATATTCTTTCTTTCGAAGACAGCTGTTAAAAATACAATTAAAAACAATTACCTACTTAAACAAACAGATATATAAAAATATACTTACAGGATAATATAATATTTAAATAAGTCTTTTCCATGCGTTAATGTGTGGGATTGGCTTAGATTGAACGACTCACAATCGATTAATCTAAGCTAATCTAACTAATCGTTAGTATTTAGTTTAAATTTGATATAAAACTAACTTGGTAATGCTAGTAGATGATTCAGTGGTGAACGGAAGAAAAATGTATAGTATTATAATTTTAAAGTAACCTCTAAATTTCAACAATAACTGAGAATATTTAATGGGTGTTGTTTGTATTGTTATGCAACTTTGAAACTGATTTCTTGTAATTTTTTTTTTTATGTAAAACTTGTTTGTCCCTTTTTTAGAAAAATATATTTTTAAGGAAAACCTGTAATTGGCTTTACTAGATTACGATATAGACCTATTTAATTAAACAATTTGTAACGCTGTTGGTTTTCGAATAAATAAATAAACTCGCCACCTATTTATAGTACCTCTTTTAGCCCGGTTGCTTCCAGAAAGTCAAGAATCTTCCTAGTTTTTACAGATTTTAGTAGCTCTGGGTCGATGATGTGTCGAACCAGGTGAATACTGCGTTTGTGCATAAATGGTCAGCAGTTACACAGAAGTTGCTTTGGTGTCTCCCTCCCCTGTTTACAGTAGCGGCAAATATCAGTATCACTCAACTTCATGTGAAATTGGTGCCTTTTTTATTTGCAGTGTCCGGTTAAGGCTTTGACAATCGCACAGATGTTCGTCCTGCTGAGATCTAAAAGTTCTGCAGTTCGTTTTAGCAAGTATCCTTCTATAAGGGACTTGGCGTGCAGTAATCCCGGTTGGTTAAGCCAGTACTTTTTAGCTTCGTCAAGAAGGTTGTCCTTAAGAAGTTGCATGGCCTGGTTCTTTAAGATGCCACAGAAAGGCTCTGGACCCATCTGTAGTCCCTTAGCCCCCTTCCTTGCAAGTTCATCGACTTTCACATTGCCAACGACTCCCGAATGACCTGGTACCCATTTCAGAATAACTTTATTCCTTTGACCCAGTTCATTTAATTTTTTGACGCAGTATTTCATCAGTTTCGAATTTATGGTATTCGAGTTTATGGCGTTAAGCGCTGCTTGACTATCTGAGAAAATAAAGATTGGTTTATGTAGTTTCGTTGACGGTTGACTTCCGCACATTTATTATATATTGTGGCGTGTTTGCCTAGATTCAAACTTTTACTGACTCTGGGACTTACGTCGAATATTCCACATCCTACATTTCGCCCATTTTGGAGCCGTCTGTAAACCAAACCAGACTTCCAGCCTTACAGGAATAGTGATCCTCAGACAGAACACTCTTCTCTGCTTGGTATTTCCACCGAGTAATTTCTGGGGAAATTACACAGTGAGAGCATGACGTCCGTCGTCATCGATAGCAGATGGAGCTCAAGCATAGATTCTTGTAAAGATCTCAGTGCTTGAGATGCCATTTGATCTTGCCAGTGTTGCGTACCCTGTGCATACCCGCTTTCGCCTCCTTTGCAATAAATAGGTGAAGGGGCGGTAGGTTTAGCAGGGCTACCTGGGGTGGTAGACGTGGCGCCCGTTGCCATAAGGCATGCTAATCTCTGCACGCTGTTTGTTTATGATTGTCGCTTTGGTCGCTTTTTTCACCCAACTACGCAGGCGTACGTTATCGTCGGCCTGACTATAGCGGTGTACAGTCATAGAGCTATTTTGGGGTTTAAACCCCATTTCGTCCCTGCTTACTGATATGTTAAGGTCACTTTTCAATTTGACGACTCTGTATGAAATAAAGCAGGGAGAAAAAAAAGGCCTTTGACGAGTTTCTTGCCGGTTCTTCTCGTTACAAGGTCTCCTGCCGTAGGGGTTGTGAACCGATGGCGTAGCTTCTTTGACGTTCATATGTGCTTGTGGTAACAGCCTAGACTGAATAAATTATATTGACTTGACTTGAAGTTTACTAAAAACTTGCTCTAGCGCTCTACTCGCGCTTGTAAAGAGATAACTACCAGTAGTAAAACATTCAATTTATTTGAGACTTCCTGTTACAGCTTTCTATTGAAAAACAGATTTCCAAAAAAAAATTGTTAATATGTCAATGGCCGACATAGATTCTGAAGGGCTGATAATCGGCCAAGCAGGGGCTGATCTGGCAACACTGGTCTGGTTTGACATGTCATGAGCATGACAAGAAATGACATGACATGACAATAACTCATGTTAGTGTCAATGTCAGCCTTCATGACATTTTTATTTGTCATTAATCGAGACAGACGAAAAATGTCAGATTATGCAGCCAGCCACACTGCCACACACACAAGATAGATAAAGAACACAAAAGACCGAGTTATTATCTTTATATAGAATGAGGAATAACCCAATATTTAAACAAAAATAAATATATTGTTGTTTTTATAAAAAATATATTATTACAAACAGAAAAATTACAAAGAATATCAGTCTGATTGGGCTCTCACAATAATAACTTTGTCAATCAGACAGCCCGCCCAGCAGCAATAAAAAAAAAACTAACATAACCTAGATTTTTGTTTATTACAAGTGCCTATGATTCTGTGTCTTTGTTTTTAAATAAAAAATGTATCCTGCATTAATATCTCGAGGGCTATTACAGCTGCGTCTCATCGTTAATGTGAAGCCACATAATTTTCATACGGACGTGTCATGCTTTGCTGCTGTGAAGAAGACCACTGCGGCTGGAGGTAAACAAAAGCTCCAGATAATTAACTAATTTGTTGAATGATTACGGGTCAGACACAACACAAATATAGAGTAAAAAGTGTACATAGCAGGCTACAGGAACTACTTAACTAAAAAGTCTTTAACCAGTTTTTAACAACAACTTTTGGTCAGAGTGTCGTTAGTATAAATTGTCTGAAAATACTACTGGCTACCTTGAGAGCCATCATCACTATCTAAACTCTAAAAATATATTATTATTATATCATTATTACCACTGCATTAGATCTTCACAATAATGCACATCACTTAGTTCTGCCTACAAGGTTTAAATTATATTTAATTCTCAACTTTATTAAATTAATCAAATATTAATGTAAAATTAATGTACATTAATAAATTTATTAATGTTCTGAATAAGAAATGCAGACACTATAAACATCGATCAGGGGGTCGACTTAACTTACACTACCCCAGTAATTAATATGTCGGAGTTTCACCTGAGTTATTTTTGTAACAACATGTGTTGTGAGACTCCATTTTAACTCAATCTATTATACAATTTCTATTTTATTATTTAGAACAACAGCAGGACTCAAACTTGACATTTGATATGCAGTACATATATGTATGTATTTACCGCTTGACATTTCACACAGCTATGGTCACATGCAGACTAGTTGAGCGCGGCGTAGTCTGTTCGGTACTGCACATCAAATGTCTCATTTGAGTCCTGTTGTTGTTTTTTATAATTATAATGGAACTTGAAAGTTTAAAATCTTATAATTTCTATTTAATTATTAAATATACACTTGACATAAGCGAAATCCAAAAGAAAACCGCCACTACATAAAAAGAAAAAAGAAGAAGAGGAATTAACATGTCAATCCATTTTTTGCAGGTGTAATGGGTTTAGGTAAAGGCAAAAAGAAGGTCGGCAAGCTCAGTACCATGGAGAAGAAACAATTGCCCGTTGAAACTGACCCAGAAAAACTTGTTAATTACGTCTGCGGCTCCAATATTTATACCACTGGTGAAGATGTTAAGGTAAGAATAATAATAATATTAAAAGCTTTATTGCACACAATACTTAGTTAAAATAAAAATAATCACCTCAGTGGTAGAGTGGTACGTACACCGGTTTCAAGGTGTCGCCTACTCAGGTTTTGGGTTCAAATCCTGGTGGGGGCAAATGTTTGTACCTGAGTCGTTTATACAGGGTGGAAATTTAAAACGGGGCACGAAGGTACCTTAACCGTTGTAGCTACAGTCTTAAGAAATCATCCTAATTTTTTTGAGAAATTTTAACTGCATTCACCGATTTTGAAAAACATGTACAGTCAGCAGAATAATGATAAGTTTTTATTTTAATCATATCTAATGGCAATCAATCCTGTTTCTCATGAGGATCATAACACTATGACAGCAACTGGGGTATGAGCACTAGGAAATATAATATAGAAATAATTTAAGTCAAAAATCAGATAAAATATTATTTATATTTTATTCGATTTATATCCATTACCCTAGTATCCCATTACTTTTGGATCTTTGACGTTTGAAAATAAATAAAATAATTACTTTTGGGATAGGTTAATTGGCGTGAGTGTAAGAAATATTTATTTATTTAACTAAGACCAAAATGACCCCATTTCCAACCAACTGATATTGTGCTATAGCAAACATTGGAACTGTGTTTTTTATGACCGATATAAGTAGCTACACACTTCTGTATGTATTATGAATATCTATATACTTAATTTTTGACTTTAAATTTGTGACGACTCGATAGGGACTTTGGCGCGTAGTACGCGGCCGAGTAAGGTATCAAATTAAAGGTACTCCAGTCTATTTGTCCCGAAAACTATAAAATATACAAAATGTTAAACGTGATGATCACAAACTGCAATTAAAGATTTTCGCATAATTTGGAATTTTTCGTCGATCGACGAACCCGAGTGTCGGGTTGTAACCGCCCTAGTCAGAACTATTAGAGAAAAAGATTACAATAATACCCAGACATGGAACAAACATAAGGGCCTGCGCAGATGACGGACATTGGAGGACTTTTTGTCCGCGACACGACCTTATAACTAAGAACATAAAATTGAATATATAACGAGGACTATCGCGTACTTTTCATAGATATACGCGATCTAAGTTCAATCTCATTTTGTTAACAATAAAGACGTGTCGCGGACAAAAAGTACTCCGTTATCCGTCGTCTGCGCTAGCTATAAATGTTCATCATTTATTTGTTTATTAAGCATGGGAATCAAACTTACATACTACACCAATCATCTAGGTAGGACTAGTGTTAAAGAGTAAATATTGATATTTTATTATATTTTATTTTATTTTATTTTATTTAGTCTATAATTGTACCGCCCGCATCGTTCCCGTTCCCGTGGGAATATCGGCATAACAAGTAGCCTATGCCAATAAACAAATTGATTGGTTGCTTAGCTACGTCGTGAAGGAAGGACAAACAAAGACACTATCGCATTTATAATATTATATAGTTAAGGTGGAACGATTTTCATACAAAAAACAGTCGAGATAATCTTGGTAGATTAACAGAATTAATACTTAAATATATGTGCAACTATTTGTTTTCGGGTATTCATTTGCGCTAAATTAATAAACAAACATTGTTTCATTCAGAAATCACCTATAAATGAACACAAAATTTTTGCAAATATTACGTGTGTGTATGTGACAAATGTCGTGTACGTATACAAAAATCGCGACGTTGCCATTCCATGCGGCTAAGACGCGCAACGCGCGAAGTTGCCGCTCTTACGTTTGTCTCGATTTAATAATTGTTTAAATTTCTCTTTACTAGATTTTTCAGCTGTGTTGCCGTTGCGTCCCAAAAGAGATGAGTTTCGTCAGTAATAATTTACTTTGGGATTATGATATAAAGTTGTGATTTGTAGGATTGATCCTGACTCCGATTTTGAAAAAATGCTAAACACGACTTTACATTTTGTTTTTTATGCGTAAAACTTTTTTTCTCCCATCACTGTCAAAAAATGGAAAATAAGATTTTATAAACAAAAAAAAAGAAAAGAAAATGTTATCTGCTTTGTGCAAATAAAATTTACTTGTATTATGTAACGTACTTAATATTTAAATATTTTATTTTTTCAAATAGGTATTAAATTGTCCGGAATCACATCTACGTACTGACAACACCGACCGATCCGTATTTGTCATTTGTTTATAGTGTTTTTTCGATGTGTTGTTGTGACTAGGGATGGTCAATACTACTGAC
This sequence comes from Chrysoteuchia culmella, assembly GCA_910589605.1. Lineage (NCBI taxonomy): Eukaryota > Metazoa > Arthropoda > Insecta > Lepidoptera > Crambidae > Chrysoteuchia > Chrysoteuchia culmella. Next base: position 16,123,541 of record OU342665.1, read on the forward strand.
TAAAATTTCAGTGAAATGAAAATGAAATATAAACGAAACTTATGAAATCTTTCAAAACGGGTTGAAATATTTCAGTTTTGAGTGAAATTTATTTTCTGACTAGAAATGATTTATTTTACGTACATCCTAATGATTTAACGATCTTAATGATTTATTTTATTATTAATATTACAATTTTAACGTATTAAATGATAATAAATAACAAACTTAATTTTGATTTTACCGTTAAGAAAGTTAAGAAAACAATCTAAGTATTCAAGTACTAATTCTTATGATGTTTTTACTTAGCTTTTCAAAACATCATAAGTTTGATGATAGGATAGAGATAAACAAACATAGACTAAACCAAATACAAAACATGAATTTGACGTCACATATCACTTGACTATTGATGTTTGCGCGAAAAGCTAATAACGTGAAAGACTCTTACACGAAAATCCGTTTGCTCGAATGAACAAATGTAATTAAATTTGCCTCAATTATTGGTCAGTTAGCCTTCAAATACCATTTTCACCGTACAGCGCATGAATGAATGTGAGCGCTATCTCAGCACTTTTTATCTAGATTGTACTTAACATTACATAGTACATATTTAAGATACACAAGAGGTTAGCATTTTTTATTTTATAACCTCTCAGGCATCGGAAAACGAAACACAATAGATATTTTATTATTTGCAACCCCGGTGTTCGCTGCGCTGCTTTACGAATTAAGTATTTGTTGAATAATACAATTTCATTATGAGGTAAGTACTTAATAGTAATATTTTTTGGGGCATTTTTGCTTACTACATGTTTTATGTATTAATATTTTATAATATCAGTATCTTTATAAATTAAAACACGAAATTAGTTATATGCACATAAGTGCCTTTAAAGACTCAATCCTCAGAAACACGTGAAGTATCAAATTGATATTAGTAAAGATTAAAGTCTATGGTTCCCCCGAACTGTAAAAATCAAGCTTCTAAGTTTTTACATCACCATAATAAATTATCGCAGTAAATTAAAGCTTTAAAGGTAGAATTTAACAAGATTTACAAGATGTAAAATTTCACCACATAAGTAAACAAAAAGAGTAAGTATAAAAATGGCGTCTCGAGCTTGATTCCAAAACTATTATAATATAAAATGGAGATTGTAACTAACAAACAAGTAGACAAAATATGATCATTTGCGCAAATTTATATACGCGCCAATATACCGAAAGGAGCTAAATGTATTGATTTTAAATAAAACTAATATAATAGTATTGTAGTATTGTACTAGCGGATCCTCGCGGTTTTACACGCGTGGTACCTGTTCCCGTGGGAATATCGGGATAAAATATAGCCTATGTTAATCAGGGATAGTGTAGCATCCTAAAAAAATTTTTGAAATCAGTCCAGTAGTTTTTGAGTTTATTCATTACATACATACATACACATCTTTCCTCTTTATCACTACATAGTATAAAGCAAAGTCGCTTCCCGCTGTCTGTCCCTATGTATGCTTAGATCTTTAAAACTACGCAACGGATTTTGATGCGGTTTTTTTTAATAGATAGAGTGATTCAAGGGGAAGGTAAAATAACCTTCAATATATAGTAGAGAAATAGTGTAATTTTTAAGGTTTCTAATGTGATGTCGTAAATGATTACATTTTTTCCGCTTACATTGCAAACGCAGGCTGAACCCTACGAGATTTATCAATATAAGGTAATAAGTATTTGTACACCTTGAAAATGTCTACAGAAAACTCCGCGGTGGTTTATGTTTATCTCTTATGGATAACCCACAATAGCATAAGTCGTGTAGTCCACGCGGGCGAACCCGCGGGCGGGAAGCTAGTAATATTTTATAGTATAGAAGTATAGAAAACGGTAACATGATGATCCAACAACCACCACCACTTTTTTTTTTTATTGAGGAAACACTGCAATTTTAATCAAAATCTGTTCAGCAGTGGTTTAAAAAAATGATATTATAATGGGCAAACACACTAAGAAATCTTAAAATTTAGAGTATCAATTACATTCTTGTCACTTGTGCAATTTAAAAAAGTTGCAATTGCATTTCTTGCAATTTATACATCAAAATTAATATTGTGATGTTATTTAAATAAACAATAATATAAAATAAATAATAAAAAAATAATAAAAAAAATCTACCATCAGAAGTCTCGAACCCTATCTCTTTGATATCTAAGCCGAGTACGTAGACCGCTGGGCTACTTTATCATTTTCAGCTGGGTCGAAATATTCTACTACAAGAAACTCAGAAATAAGGTATGCATGTGTGAGTGATTAGTAAAATTGGGAGACAGAAACACTCTCTCGAGATATTTAGATGATTTATGTACTACAAAAAGATAAATGTTAGTTTCGAAAATTCAATATTTATTTATAGAATGCGCTAATAGTATTTTGAGTTAAAAAGATACAAAGAACAATTAACAAATAAATAAAAACTACTAAATAGCGAAAGTAGCGCCATCTAACGACCGTTCAGCTTTTTGTAACTTAATCGTTCCACCTTAAGGATCAGGGGCCGTACCGCGCAAGTGACGTCGGAAAAAGCAGCAATAACGAGAAGCAGCAACACATTGCTGCTTCTTTTTGACACAAATGAAAACTTACCAAAGACTAAGAGCAATATGTAACAACCATCTGTCAATGAAGTCGATGTCGATGCCGACGACACTTGCGCGGTAAGGGCCTAGGGTCACTGCACATATAAGTTATTATTATTATAATTAACAGGCTAGCAGTTGTAACAACTGATAGCGCCTGTATCCTGTTGGTCGATCTATATAAACATATTTTAATAATTGAATGGCTTGGGTGCTTGCGACCCCCTAATACATTCGTGTTTCCGGTAAAAGTGGTACGTTTTTCCTTGGCAGCTTAAAGACAACAGCGAGTATCCCGATTGGCTGTGGACCCTTAACACCGGCCCCGCTCCACCCATAGAGGAACTGGACCCAAACACCAAACAGTACTGGTTGCGAGTGCGTGCAGCCGGCATGCGACGGAACAACCGATTGAAGGCGCTAAGAAAGTTCTAGATATATGATCAACGGAATATAGGAGAGCTATCAACTTCATTTATATGATAAGCCGGACACATGAGGCTGGATCCACATTATGGAGGGCTATTTGTCCAAGCAACAATAGCTCTTAAGTTTTTACACTGAACATCTACGATTCTTTTGCTGGTATTCATATTTTGAAAGTTATTTTGTGTTAAATAATAAGACTATGTAAAAAGTAAGTTAAGATAGGTAGCAAATTAAAAGCATTCAAACAATTTAAAAAGTCTATTTTTAACGCGTTTTCGTTACATATTTTTTTTACTTTTGAGATCACATTACTTATTTGAACTATACAGAACGAGTTACAAGCCTTGCCATTTACATTACAATTTAACACTTATTATAAAAAAAATACATTACTTAGGTACTTGGACTTTCGCAACTACCAAATTGACATTATAAATTTTCATTAACCAAACCAAACAGTATTAAATAATATACATATTGAGGTTCATGTTTCTATCTTCTGCTCATGGCTTACAGTGGCTGAACCAAGTTTACATACGTTAACAACGGTTGAATGAACAACACTGCACATTGCTTAAATAAATCCATAAAAATCAAAAGAGGAAGAGAACACTATAGATTAGAAATGTATATTTGATGTAAATAAAAAAAATTGGGACTTCAAATATCTATAGATTTCCACTTCAGTTCAGCTTCAGTTGCTCGAGGGCTGGGAACCAATGTGAAGTACATAAGAATGAGGTTTGGTATAGTATCGATGACGTCACTACAGGCAGTCCATCGTGTCTTCCTTGACGATCATGGGAGGCGCGCACTCGCCGTGCTTCCTACCGAAAAAGTAGGCGTATGGATTCTGAAATGGGGGAATAATCGTTATTATTAGTCAATTTAAAACAATTCGAGGTTCACATCATTCAGTAGGTACATCCATTGAATTAATCCAATCGAGTTCTGAATGTGATCGTTCACTTTATTCCAGTATTTGATAAAACAATAATCCCCATACTGGATGGACTGGATTGCTCACTCGAATACCTAATGTGAACCGAACCGGGTATAAACGTGAAAAGAATTCTTCGTAACACGGTCTTAGGATTTATTCAATAAGAAGAAAAATGTAAGATGGATTATGCTTTATCTTTATATAAGTTCCATGAGCGCTTATTCCGTTCCGACACTAAACTAATTAAGTATTTTGTGACTAAACCGATCAACCAGTTGCTAGTTGGTCCGAATAAGACCCAAATTCGGTTTAAGTCCCATCAGATCAACTGTTTGAGTTTCTATTTTCAAATGATGTTGCAAGTTCTTCACGGACCAACTAACTATAAGATAAGATATAGCTGGAGAAATGCACGTCCTCAGTTCATCATCATTATCAGCCCATCATCGTCCACAAATCCACTACCGACATAGTTGTTCGTCCCGCTCACAAGCGCGACAGCATCATGCGCGATATAATGTTGCGTGATACAGCAGCGGTGTAATGCGAGGGGTAGGGGTAAGGGGTAGGGGGTGCGTACCTTCTTGACGTTGTAGAGGTTGGGCGGGTAGGCGGCCGGGCCGGGCGTGCGCGTGGCCTTGCCGGCGCCGTCCAGCCGCGCGCCCAGCGAGAAGTGCGGGCTCCTGCCGTACGATACAATTATTAACGCCCGACATTAATTACTACAGACCATTCTAAGCTACAGACCTATATCGAGATAGACGAAAATAGCGCTTCAAACTGAATGAGAACCTAGCGTGTCGAATTTTTGGTGCCTACGATGACATCACGAGCGAGATTGGAAATGTTATTGACGAACTCTTGCAAGAAAGCACTGCACAATTAATCATTTTCGTTTTTGAGTGACGCGTGTTTTAATGGCAAATGGTCTCAAGCGGACTGACTTGGGTCGTAAAATTTTGACCGTGGATCTAACATTTGTCACGCTAGGTAGGTAGGTACACTTTTACCGTCTTTCTCGCTAAAGGTCTGTGTTAATAAACTATCTGTAGATATATGGATGGTGGTAGAACTTGTAAGTCCGCCTGGCTAGCTACATACAACCATCTTATCTAAGTCTGACGCCATAATAATAATGTTTACAGCATTGTTGTGTTCCGTCAGCTAGAGATAAAATAGCCAGTTCCTCGGTGGTTGAAAAGTCCGGGAGAGACTCGTTTCCACATTCAGCCTTATCAATACCTAACATCAGGAATGATGAAGGCTAAGAGCCTCCCCGGCCCCGTAGTAAATAAAAAAAAGATATGGATAGGCCTAGGGCTATCTGAGTTAGATGCCATGGTTACTAATTTCGGGCGTAAGAGGGCGCAATCTGAGGGGTTATTCTCTAAGCAGTATCCTTGATAGCTGGCGGATGCAACATCGGGATCAGACCGTTTTCTTCCATTTATCGGTTGATGGGAGTGTGACATCTTTCAAAACAATAGCATCGATGTGTCGCTTATAGAATAGCGTAGCTGCACATTAGCGCCGCCATTATAGTTAAAATTCAGAGTGCTGAAATAAATACGAAATTTATGATAAATTTTAAATAGAAAAATATTGGAAAAAATTAACTCGGCCACAAGTGAATTCTCAGATGGGAATCCACTTGTGGCCGAGTAAAAATTTTTTTCCAGTATTTTTCTATTTAAAATTTATCATAAGTATAAAATTAGCATTGAAAAATGCAAAAATTCGGCCCCTGACGACTTAGCTTGCAACAAGCGGCCCCTGACGACTTAGCTTGCAACAAGCGGCCCCTGACGACTTAGCTTGCAACAAGCGGCCCCTGACGACTTAGCTTGCAACAAGCGGCCCCTGACGACTTAGCTTGCAACAAGCGGCCTCTGACGACTTAGCTTGCAACAAGCGGCCCCTGACGACTTAGCTTGCAACAAGCGGCCCCTGACGACTTAGCTTGCAACAAGCGGCCCCTGACGACTTAGCTTGCAACAAGCGGCCCCTGACGACTTAGCTTGCAACAAGCGGCCCCTGACGACTTAGCTTGCAACAAGCGGCCCCTGACGACTTAGCTTGCAACAAGCGGCCCCTGACGACTTAGCTTGCAACAAGCGGCCCCTGACGACTTAGCTTGCAACAAGCGGCCCCTGACGACTTAGCTTGCAACAAGCGGCCCCTGACGACTTAGCTTGCAACAAGCGGCCCCTGACGAATTAGCTTGCAACAAGCGGCCCCTGACGACTTAGCTTGCAACAAGCGGCCCCTGACGACTTAGCTTGCAACAAGCGGCCCCTGACGACTTAGCTTGCAACAAGCGGCCCCTGACGACTTAGCTTGCAACAAGCGGCCCCTGACGACTTAGCTTTCAGGAACAACCGACGCGTGCTCCCATTGAGTGAGCTGGCTTTCCGGATCCGAGCCGCTTTAGCGCTACTTGCTATAAATAACCTGGTTAAATTACTTGCGCATGTCACTTACTTCGTCTTGTAAACGTCCGTATCCCTCTGGAAGTACACAGCGGGTCCTGGCGACTTAGCTTTCAGGTTGAATCCAACTCGCGCCCCCATCGTATAAGCTGGCGTGCCGGGTCCGAGTCGTAACGCGTAGGCATTTGGGGCTGGTCCAGGTCTCTTCAGCGCGAACCCAAGTCTTGCCCCCATGGAGTATATGGGCGCGCGTGGTTCTCGCATTGGCGGGCAGCGCTCGGGTGCGTGAGCTCCTGGTCCAGGCGTGCGCAGCGTTGCTCGTGTTGGGAATCTTAATCAAAAACGTGTGTTAGGGAAATGTTGAAAAGGTAACAGCACATCATTGTGAGAGTGCAATGCATAAGCAGTTTCAGCCCAAATCATTGTGAGCAAAAAAATATCGTCGCATGCAAATATTTTTTAGGCAGAGCTGAGGCCAAGCTTCTTAAAGAGAGGCAATAGCACGTAGCTAGTTCATAAGACAGCATATATTGGCTACCTCACATCGGAGTTCCTCGCAGTTCACAGTGGAGATAATTATGTCCCCGTCCCCGTACTTTCCCTCGTGAACTCGGACGTTGCGGTAGACTGTCGAGGTAGTAGCTGCTTGAAGTGGAAGAATTTCTTAATAGGCGTAAATAGAATACATCGGAACAGTGATTGCTCCTGCTGGTGACAAGATGTTGCCGTTCCTCTGAAGCATTACCAGCCCCCCAGCGACACTCCATACAACCAATACAACACATATCGTGCGTACTATGTACACGCGTCAATGTGTGCGTGAGCTATGTAGGGCTTTATAATTTTGTAATTTTTGCATTTTTCAATGCTATTTTTATACTTTTGGTACATTTTAAATAGAAAAATATTGGAAAAAATTAACTCGGCCACAAGTGAATTCTCAGACGGGAAAATATTAATCTAAAAATATATATTTATTATTAATCTAAAAATATAATCAAAAAAATTCCCGTCTGAGAATTCACTTGTGGCCGAGTTAATTTTTTTCCAATACTTTTCTATTTAAAATTTACCATATGTAGGGCTTGTTTAAATATTGTATTCTCTTGTTAAATTTCTTCTAGAATGTCGAAAATGACAACGAGTAGTGAGAATCGTGCGATGTTGTAAGCATTGTTTTGCTACCGAATTTACTCCCTCGTTACAGACAGGCGACGATGTTTTGTCGAAAGGAGGTGAGTGTCGCTTCTTAGCAATATTAAGTATTCTTTGGCATAACTTAGGCCTCGGTCGCACCGCAGCAGGCACGCACCGTGGCAAGAGCTTAGATGACTTAAGTAGGCCGAGACCAAGGCGATAGGTAGGGCCATACTGCAAAATAGACCTCTCTTTGAAGGCCTTCTTCTCCTAAACGGATGATCCAAATATTTTAAAAAAATATATATCATAAATATAATATATTGAACAATAAAATGCAAGTTAATTTTTTTTATAATTACTGTTAGTTTTAACAAAAAAAAATCTTAACTTTTCTATAATTTTTCTCATAAAATTTCTTACTGCTTCTAAATGCCTAAAGCGATTTTAATGATTCTTTCGCCAAATGATAGAACATTTAATGATTTATAAAATGCAAGTTTGTTTTTTTCAAAATAATGATTGACGTTTTATTAAATCAATCATATCCTGTAATTTCCACGCGCGGGCCGCGTGGAGACGGGTGGTCAGTCTCTCCCTAGCGTTCGCACGGGGAGGCTGTGTCGCATTTCGGCCCGCTCCGTTTCTTTCCTTTGACTTTGTTTTTCGTCAAAAAAATTATAGCGCAGATGGTACACTCGGTACAGTCCGTATAGTTCGCAGTTCGGCTGTTGAAAGTTTGCGCTTGGACGTTGATATTAGTGATAGATAAGTGTTGTAAATATTTTGTACACCTACCAACATACAAGTTGGTACTTTGTAAATATTTAGTGATAGTAGATAGTTTTCAAAAAATTTGCAAACCTAATGTAACGCATTTTGATTGATTGTTTTTTGCAACTTTATTGTTTTTTTTTTTATAACCCGAAACCTGTAATAAATATGTTTTATTCATATTTTTTTTAATTGTCTCGAGGAACAACAAAAGATAAGTGTCTATATTTCGATTCTGAAAAAAAATGACTTTCTATACTTCCTTATTCTTAACAAAGCAAGTTAACAAGAATAAAATAATAATTAAGGAAATTAAACCAACGTTTAAATTGCCTTAAAAGTAAGAAATCATTAATTTTCAACTACACGAACTTGTTACTATTAATCTTAAATTAAAATCTACCTACATACCTACCACATTTACCAGAGGCTCTGATACCAACATCCAGACTCTGGAGTCTGGACTATCACTGAGAAATTCTAAGAGAAAAACTCAGGATACATTTTTTGATCTGACCCGGGATTTGAACCCAGAACTTCCGCGTTGCCGTCGAAGTGCGACCCGCTATATACCAACTGCACCACGTAGGCAGTTTCTAAGAAATAAGTGCACAACATACATTTATATCTTGGACTAATTAACCACTGGACGCGTAACGAGGACCGCGTTCGCCTTTACCCCTCTGTCACTTACTGAGCCTTTTAGACACAGTAAGCAATATGGCGTTGTCAGTATGACGCGAGATCTCGAAGTGGAACAATATCTCAAAAATGGGTAAATGCGCTGTGTTAATTTGTAAAAATCATACCGGACAATCAAAAAAAAATTCTTTTCACGCGTAAGTACAATTTCAATCTATTAGAGTAGCAATTTTTCGTAAAATAAATAAAATTTGGTATGTAAACAAAATGTAATACGTCATTTCAAAAAGTAATCATTGTACATGTAAATTCTTCAAAGATATTGCATAAGTAATTTGGTTGAGTTATATGTATCATTCATTCAATCAATTGTCATTTTTATGTCGTATAGGGCTTGAACATATCGATAATCATAGCGATGTATGTAAATGAACGAACGAATCCAATTTTAATGTAGGAACTATTCAAATTAATTTCAGATTTACAGTTGAACCCCTAACAAGAAGAAATTGGGTGGAAGCGGTACGCAGGGAGGTAACATGGACGAGGACTCAGGTCTTAGATAACATCTAAGGCCTGATGATGGAGCCAGAAGATAACTATAGGAACTCTGTAATTAAACAACGCAACCCTACGAACTTTGAGCTTGTTATATTTTAAATATAGCTTCAAACTTAAAAAAAAAGTTGTTTATTTCACTCGCATGGTTCCCGTTCCCGTGGTAATATCAAAAATCCTTCCTTAGTGCTCGCCAATATCGTTAAAAGAACCTGTATGCAAAATTTCAGTTTAATTGGTTTAGCCGTTTGGGCTGTGCGTTGCCTATCAATCAGTCACGGTATTGTTTTTTAGTATTAGACTTATGTTGTACATTATCATAGTGTGTTGTACATTAACATTTAAAATTTATCATAAGTATAAAAATTGCATTGACAACGCAAAAAATCATAAATTATTAGCTGTTGCATCATAATTGATCGTTAAACATTTGTTTTTTTTCTCTTTCGAATACAAGGAAGGATATTCTTACAGCGTATTAAAAATATAAAAGTATCGGAGAATTTCGACAGTGGTCCTCAAGTCTCGGTATGTACGTATGCTATATTATACTATTTTTTATCTTTAATTATTTTTATTTTAATATCGTTTTATTATATTCAAGTAAAATAATCTTAAAACTACAATAAACTATTGGTTGAAATATCTTGCAATTAGTATTTCACCTAGTAGTTGCTAGAAAGATACTGCCTTGGCTTTTTCTTAAATGTTATAGGTAATTTATATGCGATGTTTTGTTGATAACTTCTGGGAGTTTGTTGTTTAAAACTGTCATAGCGTATGCTAGACCATACTCTATCCAAACGCTAGTCAACTATTTTTAATTTTAAAACAAGTTTATATTTTTTCTTACAAATATGCATATTTCTTAAATGTAAATGGATACTAGAGTTGAAATTTAAATGTTTTAGTCTCAACGATCTTTGACAATCCTATAATGTCGATGGTTATTTTCAGTAAGTTTTAGTATACTTCGTTTGTTGGCTTACGAGATATCACAGCTCGAGATTACCCATATTTTGTTTTATATAAAAAAGCTCGAGTGATTGCAGAAGAAGTTAATGTAAATAATGAAATATATTATTATATAAACCAAATATTAATGTTTTTTACTCACTTAAAAAGTGTTAGTAAGTAATTTGTAAACCCACCTGCCTAGCGACTACCATCTTATCTAAGTCCGTTCCGGCAGTTAGAGGTAAGATAGCCAGTTCCGAGATTCCGGGAGAGTTGCACTTCCATCTTAAGCCTTATCAGTACTTAGTGTCAGGTTGCATGTATCTACCCATTTTTCACAAAAAAAAACCCAAACACAAACGCTTTGGAAACCATATTTTATAGTTTTTATGAATTTGAGGGATTTTTTTAAATGAGATTTCAAATTATTAGGTGCTTTTTGTTTTTCTACGAAATAAACAATTAACTTCCTAATTTCTTTAAAACACACATGATTTATTAAACTCAATAGGTTCATTGATTCACTCTTTACTTATCGTGCTTTTTATTTTTCCACGAAATAAACAATTAACTTACTAATTTCTTTAAAACACACATGATTTATTAAACTCAATAGGTTCATTCATTCACTCCTTACTTATCGATAAAAAAATTATCGATTACTTCAAGCACTACTGTCATTATTTAACATTAGTAATCGCCCCTCACCCCCGCAAGAATTGGTTGATCGTGATTTCATACATTCTTCTCGGGTTTCGTGTCCAGTGGTTAATTAGTCCAAGATTTATATACTAGTACATACACTTATAAAACTGTTTAGAAGCCCACTAATACTAACAGGATTATTGTGCAATTCCAACAATATTGCATACAAACGGATCGAATTCATAAAGACAATCAATTTTTTTGAAGTCGGTTGCCACTTACAAAACAAACATCGTATTTTTTATTGATTTGCGTTAATTCAGTCAAGTATGTCGGTCGAGGCAAAGTTCGTGTAGGCAGATGAGACAAAATGCGCAGCGCGCCGTATCTGTATTCAGAGCGCTCTTTGGTATCGGATAGTTACGCGGGCGCGCGGCGTTCGGCGCGTGGCCCCGTCCGATTGCTCAAGGTCGTTCGGCCAAATAATCGCCTTAAGTAGCTGAATGAGGAACATCGATTACCTTGCACCAAAGCTCCAAGCAGGTGACGTTATATTGCCATCTCTAGTGACACAATCGATGCGATATGCGGGCCCGGGGCCCAGCTGCTTGACGCGGAAGCCGGCATTGGTCCCGAACGAATACATCGGGTTGCGGTACCGCGACGGGTCGTGCAAGTTGTGCCCCACCGTCGTCGGCAGCCGGTACGCGCCGGGGCCCGGGCCTGGTGATGACAGTTAACACTTGTTAATGGTGTGGCGATGGCGATGGGGCAGTTAACACTACCTATATAATTTGTGGGGCAGCATGTGTTACCAAATCTACCTACTGAGCCAGGGCATGAAAGCACAGTACTTATTACAGATTTCTTTCCGCTCCATAGTAAAAGTTGTTTATATAGGTACCTATGCTACCACGACCCCCTTAAAGTTTTTCTAGAACTAGAAAAATTACGAAACTTATTAATAATCTATAGTTATTTATACTGTGCCCAGGGGTCTTAGTTCGAATCGAACCCACCCAAGACAAATAACACTGTACTGCGATCTGTGCTGCAGAATTTTAGGCAGAGTCGCCTCTTAAATCTTGCACCTCTACATTCGAGATCCGAGGTGCGATGCTCGATGTTTTATATGGGCTAGATATGCTGTACTAGACTAGAACCACAGAATACTGTACAAGCTAGAACTTACTTTACAATCAACGGCTATCGATATAAATAATAGTGTTTTATGGAAGCCGACCCTCCGTAAGGCCACTTTGAACCTTAACGCTATGAAAATAAGGATTAAACGAGAGTGGACACAACCAGGGCTATTTCATTAGGACACCATGGCTGCGCCACCAACAAAATTGATAGGTACCGTAGTATGGAGGGTATCTATCTGACATGGTGGCCGTTTAGTTGCGCAACTACCTAAGCAGATACCAGGTAAGGTCCATAGAATTTTATACATTTTGCTGGTGGCGCCACCGTGGTTTCGCAATCATGGTACCTAATGAAATAGGGCTCATAAAGTGGTCCTCACTCCACCCATACATACAATAGTGAAAAATATATCAAAATACTCACCCAAATTTCGACAGGCCATTATTATGTTTTGTCTGTTTTGTAAATTTAACTTGTAAAAAACTCAGAAATTTAATCAGTTTGCCGGAATCATGGGTATAACTATAATTTGGACAAGCGATCCATCGGCTACGCTTGGTTTGAAACAAATGAAGTTGTCAACATTGTCACGGGCGCGCGTCAAATGCAATAGAGGTTGGTTGTGATTAGAACTGTGCTATTATTTTTAAGTGATTTTTAGGCTGTGTACAGTATAAATGTCGTAAGTTCAAGGTATAGAGCAAAGCGGCCTAGGAAGCCGCGTTGCTCTATGGTTCAAAGGGCTTTTACTCGCTACCTATGCGATTTCTAAAAACCGTAATTTTCTAGCCATAAGTATTTCTTTATTTAGAAGTTTCTAAATAAAGAAGCGGCCGCTCGCGGTTTCACCCGCGTGGTTCCCTACCCGTGGGAATATCGGGATAAAAAGTATCCTATGTTCATAACCAGGCTATCTACTATCTGTGTACCAAATTCCATTAAAATCCGTTCAGTAGTTTCGGAGCCTATTCAATGTAAACAAACAATCAAATTTTTCCTCTTTATATAGAGTAGATGTAAGTGAAATCTCCACGACCGTCAAAATGTTTTAGTCTCAACGATCCCAAGATTGTTTTAATTGAATTTTTAAACAGATTTGTGGCTCCAGAAATTGTAGAATTCGAGATGTCAGCACCAGCAGCAGCAGCAGCAGCAGCACCGCGCCCCCCAGTCTCGAGTCGGTTCGATGAGACAGACGTCAACCCATGGACATGGAATTAACAGGTATAGTACCTCATTTACATGCATCAACCCTTGTAATTCACAAACAGTACTTGTCTTAGTAGTAATACAAACGAACCAATCACAGAGCTTAATTCAAATAATAGGGCTCTGTGATTGGTTCTTTTGTATGCTGAGGCAAAGGCAAGTATTGTCTATGAATATGGGGGAGTTACAAAGCTAACTTCTTTGGAAAAAAAAATTACACCCACTTTAGATTGTGTAATGATGACTTTGTCTTTATTGAAATAAATCTTCAGAGAGAAGTTTGCTCACTAGGTAAGTAACATAAGTAAGAATATACAATACAATATGTATATCGTAATCGAGTTAGTTCGAGTTTAAATATAGGAAAGAAGATGTTTATCTGCAATTACTTTATTACAAATAAGAACATGTCACTCTACTCAAGATACGTAGTACATACATATTTATTTACCTACCTTCAATAATAATATATTCCCTTTTCCGCTATGATAGTACCCCTGTCGATATATGTCAAATGGTTAGGTTATTTTTGATAAGATTTTGATGCAGATTTTTTACGTTTTAGATTCTGTATTAAAATCATGCTCAAAACATTAGAAAGCGGTGAAAGAAAAATGGTTTGGAAATTATGTTTCTAAAGCGTTCGCGCCTTCTTGACGTACGGGGGTACCAATCTAACGGAAGAGGGAATATACAATTAAACGCACTCCGGACGGGTCATATTTTCCTAAAATTTCTAACCGGCAGCAATTGCTGCCTCACGCTGACTTTACATGCTAGCTAGAGCAATATACTACTATTATGCTGTAAGTAGTTTTTGGCGAAACATTTGAGCAAAAATACTACCCGTTTAGGAGTACCATTAGACTTCGTCTCAGCCACATAACACCCACTGCTGGGTATAGGCCTCCCCCAAGGATCTACACGACGATTGGTCCTGAGCTGCCAGCATCTAGCGGTTTCTCGCGACCTTCACTAGATCGTCGGTCCACCTTGTCGGGGGCCTACCCTACCCACGGAACGTCGTCCGGTGTGCGGTCGCCATTCCACAACCTTTCCGCCCCATCGGCCATCGGTTCTTCTCGCTATGTGTCCTGCCCACTGCCACTTCAGCTGAGCAATCATTCGAGCGATGTTGGTTACTTTAGTTCTTCTACGGATCTCCTCATTTCTGATTCGATCACGTTGGGAAACCCTGAGCATAGCTCTCTTCATTGCACGCTGTGTGACCTTGAGCCTTCTTATCAGACCCATAGTTAGAGACCAAGTTTCACTGCCATAAGTCATCACTGGCAACACACACTGATTATAGACATTCGTCTTGAGACACTGAGGTAAGTTGGACGCGAATATTTTACGGAGCTTCCCGAATGCTGCCCATCCGAGTTGGATTCGACGAGAGATCTCTTTCTGGAAGTTGAACTTACTTAACTGGATTGTCTGTCCAAGGTAAACGTAGTGGTCAACAACTTCGAGTGTATATTGTTCCCAACGTGAACTGGAGTGGGTACAAGATGGGAATTTGACATGATTTTCGTCTTATCCATGTTCATCCTAAGACCCACTCTTTGGGAAGCACTACGGAGGTCTTAGAGCATTGTGTTCAGGTCCTCCAAGGTCTCAGCCATAAAAATTATATCATCGGCAAAACGGAGGTGTGTTAGATACTGGCCATTAATGTTGATGCCAAGTCCTTTCCAGTTCAAGAGCTTGAAGATGTCCTCCAAGTTTCCGCAACTGTTTACAGATATTATGTCTCCCTGTCTCACACCTCGCTGCAGTTGGATAGGATTTGTGCTCTGGTTCTGTAATCGGACCGACATGGTGGCATGTTCGTATATGTACCTTAACACCTCGATATAGCTATAGTCCACTTGACATATCTGGAGAAACTGCAGCTCCGCCCAGGTCTCTATCGAATCAAAAGCTTTCTCATAGTCCACAAACGCCAAGCAGAGTGGCAGATTTATGATTTTGTAATTTTTGCATTTTTCAATGCTATTTTTATACTTATGGTAAATTTTAAATAGAAAAATATTGGAATCTTTCGAATGCAAGGATATTCCTAGCATTGATGTAACAACGCTGGCCTACAGCGTATTAAAAATATAAAAGTATTGGAGAATTTCGACGGTGGTTCGCAAGTCTCGGTAGCTCAGCGGTTAGAGCATTGGACCGGATTTCCAAAGGTCGCGGGTTCGATTCCCGTCTGAGAATTCACTTGTGGCCGAGTTAATTTTTTCCAATATTTTTCTATTTAAAATTTACCATAAGAGTAGCAGATTATACCTACCCTCGGTCTTCTGTATAAACTGCCGCAGCGTATAGTCAAAGTCAAAGATTTTTATTCAAATAGACTTATAGATAAGTTCTTTCGAATCGTCCAATTTTTTTTCCTACCAGCCATTCAAGACATCTTTTAACTGATAAGAAGAACGGCCGCAAGAAACTTATCAGCTTTAACAGAAGCAACAACATTTACAAAGGAACATGTCGTTGCCAAACACAAATCTACAATCTTGAAACATATTTAATATAAGAGGAAAATTTTCTTATACTCAGTTATTAGAATATTTTCCTTTTATACAATTACAATAGTCATGTTTTATGTTAGTATCACTTCCATGCATTTTGGTCTTTCAAATAATCATCTACCTTGTAATAACCTTTGCTTAAGAGCGTTTTCTAACATATATTTTTAATTTATGCTAAGGCAGCTCAATCACTTGTTGTGAAACTTTTTTAAAAAATTTTAGGCTATGCCTTTCCGCAAAAACGAGCGACTGCATTTTTCAAGCCGAAATCTTGGAACGGCAAGCTTATTCTTGTTTCTAGTATTAAAATTATGAACATCGCTATGCTTAATAAATAAATCGTGATGTTTCCTTACATATACTATATTATCATAAATGTATTGTGCCGCCAAAGTTAGTATATTAATCTCTTTAAACAAATCTTTAAGAGAATCTCTCTGTCGAAGGTTGTAAATGGCGCGCACAGCTCTTTTTTGAAGTATAAAAACATTTTCTATATTGGCTGCTGAGCCCCACAACAACAGGCCATAGGACATTACACTATGAAAATAACTAAAGTAAACTAGTCTTGCCGTTTCAATATCAGTTAGGAGCCTTATTTTCCTTATTGCGAAAGCTGCAGAACTAAGTCTACTCGACAAGGTTTCAATATGTGGATCCCATTGTAGTTTTAAATCTAATGTAATGGCAATAAATTTAGTACTCTCAACTAACTCTACTACAACCCCATTCAAATTGATATGCATGTCGACCTGCCCTACATTAGGTAATGTGAATTTAACAAATTTCGTTTTGGTAGTGTTAAGAGACAAATTATTACTGTTAAACCAGTGTGCGACTTGAGAGAGAGCACTGTTTACTTCGTCAGAACAATTGTTTCCTCTATCCATTTAAAAAATTAAAGATGTATCATCTGCAAATAGTACTGTCTTACATTACTCGCGTAGTTAATATATATTAAAAACAGCAGAGGGCCCAATATTGAGCCTTGGGGCACGCCCATAATAATGGGGGCTCCAGTAGAAGCAGTATTATGTTCTAGCTTCTTTAAAAGTGTAACGTGATCAACGCAATCGAAAGCTTTAGACAGGTCACAGAATATACCAATTACGTCTTGCTTGCCATCCCAAGCCTCAAAAATATTTTTGAGGAGTGCTATTCCTGCATCTGTAGTATTTTTACCTTTAGAAAAGCCGAACTGATTATTATGAAGGATTTGGTTTACTGTTAAATAGTCTATTAATTGAGAGTATATAATTTTTTCAAAAAAATTATGGATGTTAAGGTCCAACTATATTCTTTTTGTTTTGTTCGGAAAACTTACAGCATAACCTTAAGCTAATTTAACACAAGTATACACAAATACTAACTTCTTTTCCAGGTAGAAAACACTAGCTTATTTGTGATTCTAAACTTGGATAAAAAATCAATCTTTAGTATGTATGAAACAATAAGACTGATGTAATTTTTTTACTACCAAGCTGCACCTCTGATGTTCTGCCACTGCCAACCCCGCATGGGGGACAGCATAATAATATTATTCTGTTGAAGGTTGCGGGAAGTCGCTAGATGCGAGCAGCGCAGGACAGGACCGATCGTCGTGGAGATCCTTGGGGAGGCCTATAAGTGCCCAGCAGTGGGAGTCGTGCAGCTGATATAATGAGTATGATGATTAAAGAGTAGGTATGGCAGCCTCAGTGCAGAACGGCGTAGTCGCCGGGCGCGAGCGGGATGTCTTCGCCGTCGTCTTCGTCCTCATCGGGTGTGCTGGCGCCCCACTGCAACAGTGCCATCAGTGACCAACATTTCGGAAATTTTACTTTACAGATAGATACAGGCAAACTTTACTGATATTTACCGGCATAAGTTTACACCGGCATCCATAGAACAATGGAATATCTATTGTGTCTCATAGCTCGGAGCCTGAGAGGTTAAGGTGACAATAGTAAATTTCGGTCCTACGGGCTGTAAGCCTAAGCTAAGCTATTATGTAAGACTGACAACTTAAATTGTCAAATTCAGTCAAATCCAGTCTAGTTTCATTGCAATGAAATCTTTTGAAAGACTGACTACGTGAACCGAGATTAGGCTAGAATATAGTGACGCCCGATTGAGCACGTCTAGCACGCGCACCATCGGCTCGAACCAGTGTATGTCTACTCTGTCTCCTTGTATCTACGATCTGTAGGCATAGTATGAGCGGCTATTACTATTAATCGTGACTCGATAACTCGAGAGAATCCGGCTCGAAGGACCATTAATGTTAAAGATGTGATATTGAGGGCTGAGGCACAGAATTATTCACTTGGTTGTTTATGGTTATCTTCAAACACTATCTAAGGTACCTAAATAATTAGGCGAGAAAGCAATATTATGTTTTTAAATGGTTTAGTCTGTGAAGTAAATATAATACTAAACAGTGTCAATTTCCCGCTCACATGTTAGCGGGGTAAGCAAGACAGCATCGTGCGCCATATCATATCGCGTGATATAGCGGTGCTCATCCTAGCAGGCTTGGTCTCCTTTGTCTCCTTGTATCCATGATTCCCTCCCATACCTGTTCGGACAGTGGGTTCTCCTTGAGCGCGCGGTACAGGTGCGCGGTGTAGAGCAGGTTGAGGACGCCCAGCGCGCGCATCATCGACTCGAATCCCACCGCCCAAGACGCCAGCCCGCCCACCACTGGACCTGGAGAGATATAGTGAAAACTTTTGGAATCGGTGCCAGCCAGCCCAGGCATTCTACATTGCACTTCTATTAACTAAGTTTATTTTAACTTTTCCTTTATTTTAATTTTAATACCCTTTCGAACAAAAAATGTAGTACTCAATTTGGTCACGCCGTCTTCAAGTAATCGAGTAACATACATAAAAAAAAGATTCTGTTGAATTGAGAACCTCCTCCCTTTTTAAAGTCGGTTAAAAACAGTGTTTTGCGACCATTTTCCGAGTTTTTCTTGTAGGCAAAATTTTTATTTAGGTAGAATTGAGGTATAGTCCTGGCAACGACACCAAAAAATGTAAAATGTCAGATCGACCAGAAAAGACAATTTGAGTTTCGGTTTCAGTAAAAAAATATAAGTATACCTATCTTATATTTGATTGTTGATTTTTATCGTGTTAAATAACTTAGCTTGCACCCATCGTAGGTACTTTGTATTAACATTATTTACGAACATTATAGTCGATTGAAATGCAGTCCCAGCGTTTAATTAATTCCTTTCCGGATTTTGATTTAAATCAGTGATTTTTATTCAAAAAAATCATGCAATATAACTCGTGATTTAAATCATGCAACCCTGACTTTTGTAACAATACCCCTTGGGGCTGTTAACTGTCACTTTAAGCCGCAAGTACCGAGCGTGTAGGCGACGCTGGCGGCGGCCTGCAGCAGCGCGGCGACGTGCGGCAGCGTGCGCGGGCGCCGCTGCGCCAGCGCCGGCACCAGCGCCGCGTCGCACGCGCCCAGCCCCAGCCCCAGGCACGCGTGCGGCAGGGCTAACCACCATATCTGGCACAAACAGGTTTAACATATAGTAATGGTCTATGTTGCCCCGCGTGTCTTACAGCTGCGAAACTGACGAGCGTGGATCGCTAAGGAGTCTGCGACCCGACTACAATTGTGTATTTTAATCACAATTTTACTATCGACTCGAAAGAAAAAGAAGATCGTTTGCTCTATGACGTTAATTGATAAACTTTATCAATTAACGTCATAGAGCAACGCGGCTTCCGTTCCAACTAGGAAGCCGTGTTGCAAGCAACAAGCATATCGAGATTGACGGTAAAAGTTAATAATAAATAAATAAATAATAACAAAACACTCTATATTCTCATACAGTGTGAAGAGCGCTTTTCGTCTATCTCGATATAGGTCTATGCGTGTTGCTTTATGATCAGCTGGCACGCCTGTGGTACCACATAATCTGAAAATGTTTGTAATTGTTTACCGAAGGCGCGTGGGGTAGCGCGAGTGCGGCGGCCCCGACCGCGGCTTGCGCGACGATGGCCACGCGCTCGGCGCCCAGCCGCCGCGCCGCGCCGCCCGCCAGCGAGGCCGCCACGAGGTAGCCCGCGCTGTCCGGCACGAACACCAGGCCCGTCTGCCACCGCTGCCGAACCGAACATTGTTATGGCTCAACGTTTTAAATATTCGCTAATGATAGGCGGATATGACGGCTGTACACTTCCCAGTGATCGCTCGGGGAGGTTCCGAAATTTTTGCTTTCGCCTGAAGTACGTTCTTCGCGATGCATGCCGAGTTCCTCGATTCGGTCACGAAAACCGGAGCAAGAGTGGGCGAGGCGTCACAAGGTGAGGCGAGAGCTATTCAGTATACCTTCGCAGAGTGTCACGGCCAGGCCAGTGTACAGTTGCCGTTAAAATAGACGAGGAGGATTGTGTCGAGAGCATTTACAAGTTGTGAATGCTCTCGACACAATCCCCTCACATTCATCATCTATCGATCGCTAGAGATGAACATTGTTCAAGTTCATATTAGAAAAATCTCGATAAATGTACGGCGGCAGAGAGGGCTCCAGCGTGACCGTGAAGGGCGGTGGTGAGAGAGAAGCATGGTACTCCTGTCATGGGCAATACTTTGCTTCATGTAAAAAGAAAGCTGAGGTAAATTTTAAATAAAAAAATATTAGAAACTCTGTGACTTAAGTCTCGGTAGCTCAGTGGTTAGAACATTGGGCCGGATTTCCAAAGGTCGAGTGCCATCTGAGAATTCACTTGTGGCCGAGTTTATTTTTTTCAAATATTTTTCTATTTAAAATTTATCATAAGTAGAATTGCAAAATGCAAAAATAAAAATAAGAAAGGTGAGGGATAGAGATAGAGGATATGTTTACACGGGTATCTCATGCTTTGTCTCTATTTGTCACCGTCCTTTTTACATTGCGCGAGTTATACCTGCGCGTGGTACTTGTCGGCGAGGTAGAGCGGCAGGCAGGGCTCGAGCGCGGCCATGACGGCGGTGGTGAGCAGCACGGCGCCCGCGCACGCGCCGCCCGCGCCGCGCCGCGCGCCCCGCACGCCGCGCCAGCCCGCGCCCGCCCACCCCGCGCCGCCGCACGGACGTGTCTATGACGAAGAGAAAAACATTTAAGCATTCGCCACAGAACAGAAAATCGTATACGTCAGTGCCGTGCCGTTCCACGTGAGTGTTTTTTTTTTACATAAGACGCTGTGAACGCTGTCCATACTAGGGTCCAGTCCAGCCAGACTGCAGTACGACAAGGCCTATAAATAATGAACGTGGACGGGGGCATTGTAACTGTCAAAATTGACGTAAATACAAGATGGCGATATTAGGTTTTTTTTGCCACCGTCACTAAAGTCGCGCTGTACGTGCAGATCAGTGAACCTTTTTTTCCAGTTTCCAAAAACTACTTCGTATTTTAGCAATGGCATTGTTATGGTGTGAGAGGATTCGGTCTTTGCGATCGCTTCTCTCGAACATCCTCACGCAGAGCGTTAATAGGCAAACAGAAGATCGTGTTCCACTTAACATTAGACACTCCTTTGATCGTCAAGTAGGATAGTGTAAAAGCCTCGTACGTAGTGAAATTCGAACATTTTCTGATTGGCCAAATAACAAAACTTTCAATGTGCGTGTCTTATGTATCAAGCAAGATTTTACATTAATAACTTACCTGACGGAATTCTTCTTTGTCCAGAAACATGTTCTGCATGGCTGTAACAAATGCTAGTTAAGTACCTTTAAGTATTCTGCGCCTTTACCTACATAGTTACTTATTGATTCAACCTTTATCTAGGCAAGTCCAACACTTGCCTAGATAAAGGTTGAACCAATTTTTACCTAGATCAGCGAGCAAAGCACCAGCAATGAGCAGGAATGGAACTGCTCTGTTCCATAGAGCATTCGCCATGCCGCCGAAGGGATATCCCACTAACACTCCTGTGTAAATAAAAGCATCATAATAACCATTGAGCTATAGTACGTCAGTGCAATAATACTTCAATGATAATAACTGTCCACATTTGTGATAAACCAAATTTAGAATTATTCCATTTTGCCCCACTAAGCCGCGGGACTGGTGGGTCATGACGGCTCCTTATACATCCACAAGGGAGGCCAGTGCTCCAGCAGTGGTGACCTAAAAATGAGTGATGACGATGATATTGATGTATGCAGTGAGCGGTGTATGAGTAAATCGGAGAAGAGAAAAAATGCGTACTTACTTACAGGAGACGAATTTTAGAATCATTCGTAATTCTCATGGGAATTCAATTCGTATTCGAATCAAAATACACCGACTTCCATTTTGTCGCATTTTTAATCACTCGAATCATGAAGCTTATTCTCTTTAGCTTCATGAGTCGAATACGGTGATGCCGTTTTCTTAGGTCCGTATTACAGAACGTGACTCAAGCTGTGAGCTATTTGATAACAGTTAGATAGGGACGTGCTTATTCACCGCATGTAGCGACATCACTTTCTTAGACAAAGTAACATCGTTATGTAGCGAAACGATAATTCGATTCGTTATTGTCTATATTCGCCAATTAACTTGCGGTAAGACCACGTGATTTAGTGCGGCCTATGCTTATCTGCCATACATTTAATTTTTTTCTAACTTCGTTATCGTTTTTTAAATTGTTACTTTGGCTAAGGGTCCTGATCACTGCTCGAGTCACGTTCTGTAATACCGGCCTTAAACTTCCTTGACATTAGGTATTTCATATTTTCAACAACCGATACCGAATCGGAACGAAACGAAACGTTTTTAAGTTGCCAAAATAAATAAATATAAATAAATATTTCCATACAATCACACCAATTATCTAGCCCACGTTAAGTATCATGAAGAACTTGTGTTATGGATACTAGTTAACGGATAAACATACTTATATACTTTTTTTTTGTAAATACATACATAATATACATATTAAACATCCAGACCAAGACAAATAGACATGTTCATGCACACAAATATTTGTCTTGTCCGGGGATCGAACCCGGGACCTCTGGCGCAGAAGGTGGGGTTAGTACCCTTGCGCCAAAACTATCCATCATGTCAATGTCAATTTGAAAATGACATTAAGTGCCGAACGTCAATCTTTCTATTGCTCGAATCAAAAAAGAGTGGTCGACGGGACCACTCGCTGCAGATTGGAATGCGAATTGGAATTTCAAAACTACGGTTTTAGCATTCGCATGCGAATCTTACGATTCCGTATGCGAATAGTGATTCGAATGATCAACAATACGTGTTCAGACCTAGCGCGACGGCCCCCAGCAGCGCCCCGAGCGCGCGCTGGCGGCGGGCGGGCGCGGTGGCGGCGGCGGCCAGCGCCAGCCCCGCCACGCCCGCCGCGCCCGCGCCCGCGCCCTGCGCCGCGCGCCCCGCGCCCGCGCACCACGCGCCGCCCGACCCCAAGCCGCACAAGCCCAGCGCTGCGAACATCACCATCACCATACATATCATCGTCGTATTGAGCCGACATGAAAATTAATTCTTCGATGGTCGGAATAAAATGCGGCGTCGTCAGCGAGTGTGTCAAAATCACCGTGGCACGTGTGACTGTCCGACGCACTACGTGCCGCCACACACGCTCAGCGCTGTGAATTTGCCATTTTTAACTTTTTGACGAGTAATTTTGAGTGGCGTTCTATCGTATTCGTATCGGAGGCTAATACACACTTGGTCACTGAATAAATAAAAAAAGTCGGAGGCACTGACTAGCGGCAGCGACGGCCAGCAGTGCAGTGGCAGCTTGCAGCACAGGTGCCGGGCCGCGCGCGCACACCGCCGCACTGCAGAACGGAGCTGCGACCAGCTGTGTGCCAGCCTTCGCGCCCAGCACCAGCCCCACCACCGCTTGCATGCCGCCTGAACCTGGGATATTATTACAACGTAATTATTTATGAATTTATTGACTGGCAATGAGGCGATCCAAGGGAAATGGATGAGAGTGCCAACTGCAAGGAAGTGTGACATTAAGAATGCACGCGAAGGCAACGGATGAGTAAAAGCATTATCGTAGTACAAAAGGTAAGTTTTGAGACGGGAGAAAAAACAACTCTTGGCAAGTTCTGGCCGGTTCTTCTCGTTACATTACAGTGCTCCAGCCGCAGCTTTGCAAACCGATGTCGTACCTTCTTTGACATTTACAAGTGCTAGTAACAGCCTTGACTCGCCTGAACTTTTAATATCGTCTTACCGGGCATTACGTGGTTTCCTACGTGAGCCATCTGGAGCGGTATGGGGTGCGGCGGGTAAACAGTAAACACTCAATACCTATTATGTCCTATGTGACCAAACACAGGTTTCTATAGTCCTGGCAAAAAACTATAGTCACTACGCATCTTCTGTGTCGCCGCGCATGGGTGAAGATGTTTGACGATATTGTACCGTGCCGCTTCGTGTTCGCATCCAGTCGCTCACGTATGAAAGAGCGTTAGGGCTTGATCACACTCTCATCACTAGAATCGGAGCGGGATACAAGGGGGATAGATACCCCTCCCGGACCTCCACCGAGCTTATACGCTGGGTCCCATGAAGGGCGTGGGATGGAGTTCGTGTTTTTTCAAAGTTTTTTTGGTGAATCTTGCAGCAGTTACACTACACCCCCATTCAGACCAACAATTATGTACCGATGTCGTATCCAATATCCAAACGGCTGTAATGACAGTAGAAAAAAATCTGAATTCCTTAGGCGTTAGTAAGGGTGCCGGGAGTGACAGCTTACCGGCCATATTTTGGTCTCGCTGTGCTGAATCGCTTGCGGAAACTTCACTAATTAATCGTTCCCAGCGTGAGGGTGTATTTCCGCAAAAATGGAAGTGCGCTCACATAGTGCCTGTACACAAGAAGGGGTAGCAGGTGAATGTTGAAAACTATAGAGGTATATCTATATTGAATACCTACTGCTGCAAGTGATGGAGAAAGTAGTGGTTATCGAGATATATACCACTTTAGCTAGGTCTATTCCCCAGCAACAACACGGTTTCATGAAAGGGCATTCTACAGCTACTAACCTTGCATGTTTCTCAAGTTTTGTCTTGGAAAATATGGAACGTGGAGGGCAGGTTTACGTGTTCTACACGGATTTTGATAAAGCTTTTGATCGTGTAGATCACGTCATCCTGCTCAATAAGCTTAGGGTGCTAGGTATCTCTCTAATCGCTTACAAATAATTGTAATGGGTGGTCATCGATCCAATTACGTTAATATTCTTACAGGAGTCCCTCAAGTATCGCATTTAGGTCCCCCTTTTCTACAACGCCTACAAATAAAGCGAGTCACACATTACGCAGATACGATAATATTTTATTTGAGTATAAAAATTTATTTTTCTGAAAGCATCACACACTAGACAGATACGATAATATTTTTGGTAAGGATTGTTTATACAGTGTGTTTAAAAATGAGTTCGCGTTTTACGGAAAAAACGCGTTTATTGCTTCTCGATTAGACAGCTCGTCAGAAGATGATTCTGATTTTGAATTTGATGCACGTCTTGCTTCACTTTCTAAAACGCGAAGAATTTGGATAGAACGCCATATAAAGCGTAAAATGGACCGAGGCGAATTTAATATCTTCCAGGATGTATCAGATAACATATTTACAAGCTATTTCCGAATCCCAAGATAAAATAGAAAACTATTTGTACAAGAACTTAATCTAAACAAAAGTACAACAACTAAAACTGTTGCCTTACACCAGTTCATCATCATGACATGAGATGATCTTTGTTGTGAATTTTGTTTCCTTTGAAAACATAATTTAAATATAAGTTGAATGGGCAAGTTTGGGCACGTGCTTATAGTCTAGTATTGTAGTATAGCCAATATTGATGCTCAAAATTTTGAAAGCGGGAAATTTGAGACTTGGCTACAAGAGCTCATGAAAGGTATCGTTCCGTACAAAAGAAAAAAACAAAAAAAAATCTAACCTAAATATTGATTTTAAAGAAATTCCTTGAGATGATTGGTCACTAGCATCAAGTGATCTATAAAAAAATTTGAAAAGTTGTACGAATTGAAGAAAAAGTCCCAGACCCTCAATTAGACTTTAGACCCACTGCGAGCTTGGACGGGTGGTTCCCTCCCCTCTGGCTTCTGTCTCACCGCAAACAGTCCCTGTCCCTGCCCCTGTGCCTACATTCTGTATTTACATGCAGATAAAATATGATGTTATATTTTTATCTGCAGATGTTATCTGCCGGTATATTTGTATACGCAGATAATTATCTGACCATCTGTCGATATTGTCGGTGCCCAGCCCACAGATACTGTAGGTACGATAAAATATAAATGATCTGCGCTGTGTGTGTTAGTTCATATGAAATATATAGAGAGCGATATTGAAAGATATGCGCTCAGATACAGATATCTTATCGTATCTGCGTAGTGTGTGACTCGCTTAAGACATAGGTTCCTGCTTAAAAAGTACTAAAGTTATCATGTATGCGGATGATAAAAAAAACTGTAAAACACTGTCTGCTGATGCTGATACAAGAAGATCTGAACAGGTTGTCTGAGTATTATCATAAAAATAATATTACAGTCAATGCAGTTAAATGTGAATGTATCACGTAAATCACGTTCACGTGAGGAACAAAGCTCATTATTCGAAATTACCACCTTAATGGAACAATAATAAACAGAACACAAAGACTTAGATGTGCAGTTCGACCAAAAAATTACACTATCCGATCGCATTAAAAAAAAGTACCTAATTAATTGTAAGAGCAAAAAAAAAATTGGGATTTGTTCTTCTCGTGTGTAATGTAAACCATTCTCCGATATAAATGTTATTAAAATAGTTTATGCCGCGTACGTAAGAAGTAGCTTAAAAACTATTTATGAATTACCTAAATTATCGACGTCGTAAGATACTTACGAAGATGGTTGCGCTGAACACGATCTCCTAAGTTTTAAATAGAAAATATTGGAAAAAATTAACTCGGCCACAAGTGAATTCTCAGACGGAATTCACTTGTGGCCGAGTTAATTTTTTCCAATATTTTTCTATTTAAAATTTACCATAGGTATAAAAATAGTATTGAAAAATGCAAAAATTACAAAATCATAAACGATCTCCTAACTCTAGAGAGGCGCGTTGTGCTTTACAAGGGCTTCCAACACGACACGATATTGCAAACAGCAGGGTCGACAGCCCGCATTTTGATATCTAAATTATTGAAATAAAACAACTTTTACGGATATCAAACGCGCTATATTACGGACTAAGTCCGTATTTTTTGGTTTTTAGCCGTGGTCACGGCAGCTGAAAAGTTGCCGAAACGTTGCCGAAAAATCAAAAAACCCCTAAAAACCAAAAAATACGGACAATTGCAACTTAGTTCGTGAAATATAGCGCGTTTGATATCCGTAAAAGTTCTTTTATTTCAGAATCAGAATCATTTAATGCGTTTCATGTGGTAGGTAGGTACTTATTAGTGCATAATTTCTAAATGTAAATAGGAAAACAAGAACCCGTTAAATAATAAAATCTTATACTATAATAAAAATACGCCGTCCAACTCACAGCCGCGTGGCATAGTACCGAGAACACTGGCACTGTTGCCCCGCTGAATGCAAAGACTCAGCCGCTGGGCAAGATAGGCACCAGCTCTCAGGTCTCCTGAGGCGTGGACCAGTCTTATGGAAAGATCTTTAATAAACTTTTTGGTGTCAGACGACCAAGGGCCCATTGTCTCTACGGCAAGCGCCGCAAATTCGTGGCTTACTGAGAGCGACGCATACTTGCGGCGCTTGAGGAATTGAGCTTGCTCCGCCGCGGCTCCAGCTCTTGAGGACGTACCACGTATATGGGAAGGACCTAAGGTGTCTACACAGGTTGCATCCCATACCAAGGTACGCCCCAAGCACCAGGGCACTAACGTAGCACCATCGGGTCTTTTACCATCATCCCTGAATAAGCCACAAGGTTCCAGAGATGATGGGATCGAAGCAGTGCCGAGTGCACGCTTCACTAAATCATTAATCGCACCATGCCGATATGCGCGACCGGCGCTCTTTACGCAAGTCAGCCCATGGCGTCCGAACTGGTCCACATCTTTGCCAAATGTAAATTAACTAAGTTAGTTATGTAATTGGGCGCCGCCCGTGTAACTAATAATAATAATAAATAAAATAAATAAATAAATAAAATATGTCGTAGGATAATTTGATAAATAGAATTTTCGCAAAATCCTAGGGATAATGCAAAAACACGGATAATTAGACAAAAGTGTTGACCTTTCTCAATCTTACTGAAAAAAGATAGGGTTTTTGAAAAAATACGGGTTGCTTTAGTAACATTGGATATTCTTTATTCTGATTGGCTTAATTTTTGCTTGCTTGCTAACTCTTATTCTGATTGGTTGGATGGAGAGATGAGAGAATGGATTGACATTTGAAACGTCAAGTCGTCAACCAATCAGAGACGATGTTGTTTTGGACGATCCGACCAGCCAATCAGTGTTCTTATTTCATGATAGCTAGCGATTCTTTTCGCAATTTTACTAAGGCAACCAGTTTTTCGCAAAAATCCTATCGTTTTTCAGTAGGATTGAAAAATCACAACACCATTGTTTAATTATCCGTGTTTTCGCAATATCCCTAGGATTTTTGCAAAAAATCGATTTATCTAATTATCCTGCGACACATACACAGTGAACAGTTTAATGAACAGTGCTCGCCAAAATATGAGATGTACGTAGGTACTTGTCTAAATTATTATTTTGCACACCTAAATACCGAACCCGTCATACTCTCTTTTGCAATTACCGCGTCACCACACTAATTACTTACACAACTCGGTTATACATCGAATCCACTATACGTACAATAATTTCAGTGTGTTGACTGTTGACATCTACATGTAATAAGCGTAGAAAAAGTAGGCACATATTTGGGATAAACTGTTAATTAAAGCTGTTAATTTAATGTTTGTTTACTAGTTAGACTATAGAGCAAAATCTGTTATTGGCCCTACCTTCTGTATTATACTGTTACCATTAAGTACCATTCTGTAATGCGCTGTTGATTTTTTAAATAAATAAGACCGTGTACTACAGGTGACTTCAATATTACATCCGAATTTTCGAAACGCTCCTACATTAATGGGCGAGGGGATGCGTGAAAGCATGTCTCATAGTTTAAGAAAGGTCTAACCGGGCGTGTCGTCGGTGGCGCGCCGCAGCGTGTCGTTGAGCAGCGCGGCGAGCGGCGCGTCGTGCGGGGACCACAGCGCCAGCGACTCGCCGCGCACCCAGTCAGGGATTATCGGCACTGCAACAACATACACATTCAACGAAGTTATGCTCGGTGTTTCCCTACTTGATCGAATCAGAACTGTAGGAGAACTAAGGCTGAAGTGGCAGCAGGCGGGAGCGGGACACATAGCGAGAAAAACCGATGGCCGTTGGGGCTGAAAGGTTCTGAAATGGCGACCGCGCACCCAACGCTGTGGGCAGGCCCCCGACAAGGTGGACCGACGATCTGGTGAACGTAACCATCCACCGATCGTCTCGTAGAGATCCTTGGAGGAGGCCTATACCCAGCAGCGTGTATCATGTGGCTGAGACGATGATGATGAACCGAAGTGAAGCACACACCTAACACCGTCAGCAATACATTGTCCAAAAAGAACGTGAAGTAGACGAGCGCGAAGGCGATGGCGCCGTGCGGCGGAGGCGGTGGCGGCGGGCCCATGTTGCGGCGGCGAGATGACTGCGAGTGCCGGAGCATGGGTCGAAGCGCGCTTACAGTTTGTTGGACCCGCGCGCCGATTATCTGCTTCTCCGGCTGTGTCCACACTTGAGCGTCTGACACGAGCGACTTAAAGTAGGGTAGATCCCGGTTGTAGATACTCTATTCAATTCAGTCAAAGCCATGGCCATTCAAAATCCCAGTTGTGCCTATTTTAAGCCCCGGTTGTGACCATTCCATGCCCCGTTTGTGGTCTTTGTAAGCCCTGGTTATGGCCATTCTAAGCCTTAATTGTGGCTACTCTAAGCCTTGGTTGTGGCCGTTTCATTTAATCCTTATTCACAACGCGTTAATGTTCAAAGCGTACTCGTAGTGGGTCATCACATTCTATTTCTCCATCCATAAAGAATGCCAGTCAGTGCCTCTGACACCAGAGGTGGCCACAAATCCTCATTAGAGAAGTGGGAGATTAAAGATGGGTAATGTTGAAGGTTCAAAGTTTCTACAATCACAAGCCAGTGGCCACAACTGGGGTTACTACTATCTTTACTTTACCGGAACACACATCTTAATTCTTAATGACATCCCGTGACCACCGAAAGGTGTCGGAAAAGCTTATAATAAATAGAATTGCATGTCGCAGTATAGACCGAGGGCAGTGTGCACGCGTCCCACGGTACTTGTCGCATCTGCAGCCTGGTTCGCCGCGATAACCGGCCGGGCGCGTTTCCAATCACCGCCCGCTCGCGCGTGTGCACACCGCCTAATGCGATTTGTCGCACGTCTTTACGAGGTTACGCTCGTGAACAGAGGCTGATAAATTGTTGTATAATACGATGGTAGGGTCCTTAGGGCGGTTGTTACTTATCTACTGAAATTGCACATTCGATTTAAATTTTAATGCCTAGGTTATCCTTTGTTCGTCTTACTTTTCAGGCATTGAACTTATAAGTTATAATTTTCACCTCACACGCTCTGAAAAGGAGGTTTTGTCAATCAGTTTAGGCGTAGAAAATTTCTTTTTGCGTCCTAGCCCGGCAAAGTACTTTTTTAATTTAATACCTGAAATTATGTCATAATGCGTTCCGAATCGCCATAGCTTTAAATTAATTATAATACTCCGTTTTGGTTTTATTATATTATTTTAGTTCATTGAATTATAAATACAATAACAATAAGATTAAACTATTTGTTATAAGAATTTTATATTAGGCTGGGAGAGATTTCACAACCTATAATTGGATTTCGGACTGTGACATAAATCTTTATTTTTAAATTGTCTTTGTCTTGTACCTCATGTCAGTGTCAACATTTACGGAATCGTTTTTATTCTTATTAATAAGTAACAATATATTCCTACTTTAAATTACTTTGAATTAACTATAATACTCCCTTATTTTTTTTTTGTTTTTTTTTATCATTAAAACAACGAGAATAAGGTATATTTAGATTAAACTTTATGTTTAAAGATTTTTTTACCGGAAGTTGACCGCGGAAACAACCATAAAATGTTCCTCGCTGTTGTGAGTCAGAGAAAAATCGATATGAAAGTTATGTTCTTTTACACTTTTTTTCCCGACTGCGCTAGAAGGAGGGTTATGTTTTTCGAGAGTACCTACTTAACTAACTGTTTGGCACGCTCTGCGGTCTGAACGGCTAGATGGATTTTAGCTTGAGAGGTGTCGTTAGATTCGTATTTACTGTGAGAGTGGTACAGCGTATATCAAAATAAATAAAAACCAACATGGCGGCTGTGAGGTGCGTGATTATTTGAAGCGGAAAATAAAATATATTTTTAGAATACCTCATTATGGGCTAGTATAGTATTATATAATCTGTTTTAAATGGATATCAAATTAAAGGGCTGATCTTCAGGATTTCAAAAAAGGTATATCATGACCAATAATTAATTAAAACATTATTGTCAGAGAGCTTAGGTATTATTTATAAGAGATAAATGTATAAAATTAATTGAAGTAAGTACATATTATTGTGCCTATTATTGTAAGACGTGTCGTAGGCCAATAAGTATCCCTTTTGTGCAAGAAATTCTAAGTTCTTTTTACTCTTGAGCTTTTCCCGAAAGTTCTAAGTTGTAAACGATGCTTACTAATAACGAAACGCAAACTGTCATAAATCGCCTGTCTTGTCATGTCATTGTCACTGCTTTACGCTACGTCACTGTCAGTGTCAGTGAGGCAGCAGCAGTCAGTCGGGGGAGGAAAGATTTTCGTTCGTTTGCCTCTCAATGTTTATCGAACAGCCGTACGATTAAAACCATTATCGCGTCAAAGCTGCGAGCCAGTAGTTGTTATGATAAACGTCGTTCGCGGCTCGCTCCGTTAGTGCGACAGTGCCTGGGTGCGTGAGTGCAGGTGATGTGGCGCACCCTCGTGTCCTAACGCCCTGGGAGCCCGACGACCCCCGGAACCCAGACGCTGGCCGCTACAACACACTTCACACATTCCACTCTGACTAGTTATGGTAAGTTTTGAGCTTATTAAGCTCGCTTATTATGCTTCCTCCTTGCTAGTAGACTAGTTTTTTCCTTCCACTCTTATTTATTGACTCAAACTAAAGCAGATACGTATTTATTTCCAATTGGAATAGCAAAAAATCTATTGTCAAATAAAAAAATCAGTTTATTATTTTCTACAAACAGAAAACGGCCCTCTGCCTAACATATTATGTATCAAGTGTTTAATAAATATTTTACTAAGGTTTTCAAACAGTTTTTAGGCAGGTTTTCATACATCCATATTTAAAACTCTTTTAAATTAATGTTAAACTTAAAACCTATAAATTACACAGTTTTAAAACATTAATATCTGAAGTGATGTGTAATATCATTGATTTAGTACATGTTAATTTGCAATCAATATGGGTTGAAGTGGCAGGAAATCTAAATAAGCAGTTCTTATTGTGATGTGTGAACAATATGCAAAGTTTCATTGTGAGTAATCTTTGCTAAAGCAGCCGAACTGACCGCATACAAATAATGTTTTGTATGTGCACTTTTGGGTGTAATTATTTATTTATGTACTAGGAAAGCTTACGTATGGAAAGCTTGCTTAAGATTAAATTCTAAATGGTATATATTTATACCTATTTCTATTGTAGAAAGTTATTTACAAGCTCTCACAAATAGTAAAATATAACATTGACCATGAAAGATAAGATTCAAAAGTAAAGTAAGTTTATTTGAATGAAAAGTTTTTAACTTTTATTTTGTTGACCTCTCCTTTGTATTATTTTTCAATGCTATAAGCTTTGAGTTTATATTTTTATTTATTTATCTAAGTAGAATTCATAATCAAAGATAATAGGTGCATCACAACTTAAACAGACTTATCTATAGCACTTAAACTTTACTGAAAACCGCCACTAAAAGCTTAAAAAGTTGTCAAATATTTGATAAGAGAGTCATGGTGAACAACAACACACCATTTTGAACAATCTATCAATCTTAATGACTGCAAATACTGTTGATAAGGATATGTCGATATGTTTGTGTTGGCGCCACAACATTAGGTGTCGGGTGGCTGCGATCATGAGTGCTGCAGGGGTATCTGATAACCTGTCACTATCATGCACTGTGTTGATTTGCTGTCAAGGCTTTCGTAAATATAATTAACCCACTTGTTGCAATAAACATAAAGTCAAGTAAACAATAGGGTAGTTTCTGATTAAAATATTTTTGTTAAACATTTGCTGAACGGTCCCTTTGTTTGTCAGAAGTGTCGCGAGACCAAATATTTTTCATTTATTTACCTGTTGCATAGATGCATTTATTAGCCTATTAATAAAAAATCACGGGAATTGTATGAAAAAAGGTATATTCGTAACAAATGGATTCAAACACTTCAGACTGTAGCTTTGAACCATAATGGTTATTTTTTATTTCATAGCAGAAATTCATAAAAATGTAAGTACTTTAATTAAGTTTTTCAACTGTTTTACCAAACTTATGTTCCTCAATTTGAGTAGTTTTGAATTGCTCACAATAGGGGGTTTTGTTGTGAACTTATATTTCAAATAAGTTTATGTACTCAGTCATAAATTTGTTATGTATATTATGGACAGTCTCTTATAATCATAGAATAAATTTATAAACTCTCTATGTTATGCTTGTCTGACATGTTCTTGATAGCTCATAAAACTTTGAAATATTCTAACTCATACCTAGTTTCTGTTTAGGTACATCATAAAACATAGTATGTTGTATGTAAATTATGAATGATTGTTGACGGATTCCACTGTATCCTTCAACTTATGTTACTATCTAACACCCGAAATTAATAACCTTAGTATCTGTAGATATGGATAGGGCTATCTGACATAGTTGCCTAGGATATTATTTATTGTTAATATGACCAAAATAACGACGGTTGCTAGGCAACCAAACCAGTCTTCTAGGCAACCATCTTAGTTAGCCCTAGCCATATCTGCAGATAGGTTATTAATTTCGGGCGTAAATGCACTTCTTGAAACATGCATACTGTTAATCGTTTGCCTCCTTCTTTTTTGAAGTTGGTCAAAAATACGTCTCTAGAATTAGAAACAAAGTCGCGGCCGGCATCTAGTGGAGTTGCAGATAACTGACACGATGACACGACGACGACGGCGCGCGTGGTCGTTTGTTTACAAGCGACGCAACCGGCGCATTGTGTCGCGCGCTTCCTTATTGCAAGTTTATTGTTGCTGGTTTACTTGTAGCTTGACCTTTTCACTGTGACCGAGCCGGTTTCGTATGGGTGACATTAAACACTGATAAATAATCTATGCTGCGTAGTGTCGGAGCTGCGTAGTATCGGCTTAGAATAGCACTACCCCCTCTGAGCCCGTGGGGGTCGTAATGTCGTAAAAGGCGACTAAGGGACTCAGCCTTCAGGAGACGGGCAGCAGCGTCTGCAGCAACAGCTACAAACTTGGCCATACTGCGATCGCCAACCCGCCTGCCAAGCGTAGCGATTATGGCAAAACCCCCCTTTTGGGGGAGGGCTATACCCAGCAGTGGGTGATATGTGGCTGAGACGACGAATAATCTATGAGTACTAGCGACCGCCCGCGGCTTCAGCCGCGTGGTTATCGTTTCCGTGGGAATATCGGAATAAAAAGTAGTCTATGTGTTGTCCACTATGTATTTGAAGTCTCTACATACCAAATTTCATCGAAATTCGTTCAGTAGTTTTTTCACGAAAGAGGAACACACAAACTGACATATTTTCGAATTTGTAGTATTATATTAGGATATTACTTGATTGACAGTTTATTGATTTGTTTGTAATGTATGATTAATTTGAAACAATGAATGATTTTGAGCGTATATTTTTTATGCTTTTAAGGCCGCCGCGCTGCCGCTGCGCCGGTTTTGCCACCGACTAATAAGTTCTGGATAACTTATCCGGCAGATAATTTTAATATTTTAGTTACAGATAAGTTAGCTGGTTCCTCAGTAGTTTATGAATTCTAGGAGAGGCGCGCTTCCATCTTCAGCCTTTACAATACAATATTCCTTTACTAAAAATAATGAAAAAACTAGGGCGGTTACAACCCGATACGCGGGTTCGTCGATCGACGAAAAATTCCAAATTATGCGAAAATCTTTAATTGCAGTTTGTGATCATCACGTTTAACATTTTGTATATTTTATAGTTTTCGGAACAAATAGACTCGAGTACCTTTAATTTGATACCTTACTCGGCCGCGTACTACGCGCCTATCGAGTCGTCACAAATTTTGCGAACCTGAATTAAGTATATAGATTACATCTGTCAAATTATCTGCCATGCAAGCTATCCAGAACTTATCTGTCGGTAGTTTTCTTCTTATCGTATGAGGATTAGTGGCCACCTCTGGTGTCAGAGATCAAGCCGCCTATAAGGCCTCTGACTTGACTTAAGGGACCGACGATTTAACGTGCCATCCGAAGCACGGAAGTGGTTGGTTGTTTAAGGTTTAAAGTCACCCATCCGACACCTGGACGGACCAAATGTTACTTAACAAACGATTATATATCAGTCGACTATACGATCAGTCT
Organism: Chrysoteuchia culmella; assembly: GCA_910589605.1. Taxonomy (NCBI): domain Eukaryota; kingdom Metazoa; phylum Arthropoda; class Insecta; order Lepidoptera; family Crambidae; genus Chrysoteuchia; species Chrysoteuchia culmella. Next base: position 16,159,288 of record OU342665.1, read on the forward strand.
GTCAAGCGCCGCCGCGCCGTCACGAGAGCGCTGCGCTGTTGATCTTTTATCTTTCTAGGCTTTGGCTTTGATTTTCGATACCAAGTTACTGAAACTAAATTGATCTGTATGAATAAGACTATTGATTGGTACCATAAAAGTAAACGGTGTTATTTTTTCTAATTCAAGCCGGTTTGATTCCCGGGCAGGCAAGTGATTTATCAAAAATCTTTTAATGCAGGATTACTTATTTTTAAAAATAAATGAATGTTTCCTTTCAGTAAAATGAGCTAACTAAAGGATTTAAGGTAGTTACCCTCCAGGGCCCATAGATTTTTTCCACCCTGTATACTGTTTTTTTTTATTTACGACGGACTTGAGACTCTTAGCCTTCATCATACCTCAGGCGATTGCGTAATGGACTGTCAATCAAATGAACACGATTACCTTACCCAATTGCACCCCTGATGTTAAGTATTGATAAGGCTGAAGATGGAGGCGAACCTCTCCCGGAATCCTCAACCACTGAGGAACTGGCTATCTTTATTGCCGGAACACAAAAATGCTGAAAATATCGTTGTTATGGCGTCAGACTTAGATATGATGGTGGTAGCTAGCAGTGGCGAGGGGTCAAAATATGGAGAAGGTAAGCCGGACCAATAAATCTCTCGACTGTATGGTGGATTGGTGGGGAGGATTTCTAAAGGGGAATTAACAATAAACAATATCCGGTTGGCATACTATTGGATATGTCAAAAGCATATGATAAGGTTCAATTTGACATATTATTAAGAAAACTATATGGAATAGGTATTCGTGGGGTGGCTTATAAATGGTTCAAATCATATTTGCTTAACAGACAACAATTTGTAGAAATTCAACATTATAATCACACCACCAAAGAAATAAAAATAACTCGCTCCGATCAAAAAAATGTAAACGCATCTATTCCGCAAGGCAGTGTTATAGGGTGTTTATTATTTCTTATCTACATCAATGACCTGCCAAAGACCATTACAGAACATTGCGTACTATTTGCCGACGATATCTCCATACTCATTTCAAGTCCAAACAATAGCGATCTAACTGAAAAGTTTAACTCTGTGATAAGCAAAACAAAAGACTGGATAACTGACCATAACCTTGAAATTAACCTATTAAAAACCAAAGTAATGACCTTTCAGCCTATTCAGAAAGAACCTCAATTAATAAACTTCCACCTAAATGGCATTAAATTAGAAAAAGTACAAGTATTTCCATTATTGGGTGTAGAGATAGATACTAATATAAATTGGAAGCAAAATATTCAAAAGTTAAAAACCAAATTATCTAAATTTATCTATGCATTTCGAGTAATAAAAAAGACTACCGACATACAAACAACCCTAGTAACATATTATGCGTATGCATACGCGTGGTTCAGCTATGGCATCATAATGTGGGGCAACAGCACCGATGTTCACAGCCTGTTCATACTGCAGAAAAAATTAATAAGAATTTTAGTAAATATCAAAAGTACAGAATCATGCAAACCATATTTTATAGAACACCAAATACTTACCTTACCGTGCATCTACATACTTGAAATCTGCAAATTTGTAAGAAAACATCCTGAAATATTTAAAAAACACATAGATTATAACCCCAACTACACTTTACGTGATAAAAACAAGTTAGTTATACCTACATCTCGAATAAAATTACACTCAACAAGCACTTACGCCATGGCCATAAAAATATATAATAAACTACCAGAACAACTAAGTAGTATTAATACAGATATACAATTCAACAATAAACTTAAACAAGTACTATTTAAGAAAGCATACTACACAGTTAATGAATATTTAAGTGACAATCTTCATAAAAGAAAAATGAATTGAAAAATTGAAATTGAAATTGAAATTGAAATTGAAATTGAATTGAGAAAGTGAATTGTATGATTATATAAGTCTCCCTCTTACCAAAAATTGTTATGCCCTTCAGGGCCCATAAGATCCTAACACATTTTATAACACCTGTACCTACTTATGGAAAGCAATAAAATGATTGATTGATTGATTGTCTTAGAAGCAGTAGCTTATATACCCTTCGCCACTAGTAGCTAGCCAGGCAGACTCACAAAAAGTCCTACCTCCAACCATTCCTGAATAACTTGCCAAACCTACTATGAAACTATAAAGATACAAACATAGGAGGCTAATGTACCTACTATATACTATCGATTGTTCCTGCGGAATAACACCAGCCTCGCTGGCACCCGTTCCAAAAAAATGAACCAGTCATGATGTCACTCACCGCTTACATCAGCCGCATAAACCCATCCGTCTTCTCGCGCTCCGACCACAAAATAGAAAAGTTACCAGAGGGACCGCTGCCGTCAGATACTCGGAAAACTTACGTAGATAAGATAGCCAGTTCCTCAGTGGTTGAGGATTCTGGGAGAGGCTCGCTTCCATCTTCAGCCTTATGGGAGTACATATTTTATTCGCTTTCGTTGGTGATAGGACTTGTTGTAAGTTCGTCTGGCTAGCTACCATCATCTTATTTTAGTTTGGCGCCATAAGAACAATGTTTTCAGCATTGTTGTGTTCCGGCAGGTAGAGATGAGATAGTCAGTTCCTCAGTGTTTGAGGATTGCGGAAGAGAAGATTGTGAGGCGCGCTTCCGTCTCTTTATCATTACCTAACATCAGACATGCTCAAGGCTAAGCGTCTCCCTGTTGTTGAAGGAACAAACACCGAGTTACCAACTTTAAAGTATGCTGCATCTTATGCTAAATAGCTGGAATAAATTAATAGCCGAGGTTGTCTGTTGTTGCCGTCGCGGTCTGATAATCAGGTTTCACCATTAAAAATAGTTTACTTACCTCGTCATTTTGATTATCTTTTTCCTTGTCTCAGTGTCTCCTTGTTAACAGACTGATGCGATTAATTGAAAATACGAGCTTGTATTCTTCTTGGTCGTCACACTCTTGGCAGAGTGGTCGTGGTCGTAACTTCTGGGGTGGTGGCTTGCTTCACAATCCCTCATACTGTGGCTCTTCTCGTGCATTCGTGGAGCAGACCATTAACCGCAGTTTTGACTTGGCTGGTTCATAGCATTGATGATCTTCCGCGTGCTCTCGTGCCTTCAACTTTTCCCTGCATTACAAGTCGCTCCACAGATTGACACACATTTGACGTGTGATGTACCCAAAGCTTGTGAGCTTATTTACACGGACGAAAGCCTGACGTGAAATTACATACAGTGGTGGTCACGTAATTAACGATACTAGCAGATTTTCATACAATCGAGGTGACTTTGGAGCCTTGGTTCTCTTCCAAGGATTGACTGAGGTGTAATCTGATAATGGCCATGCAGAGAGTGAATGACGGAGTTCCAGATTGCTATACACACCCAATTGATCTGAACAACAATCTTTGAGATTATGACAGTTCGTCTGTTCCAGATTTGCATCCCTTCATGACCACGATCTTCAGACATGAGGGACCGAAGTTTTATGTGTCACAACAGTCTTCTTCTTCACAATATCAATTGAAAATGTCGCAAATAGTCATCTTCTTCACACCATCAATTGTAAGTTCTTAAAAGATTCAGCCTTCCATACCTGCAAATAAATTCATTTATTCACTAGCTTGAATTTCCTCGAAACCTTATCCCTGGCAGATAGTACGTGGACGTTACTTACAAAGCTGTTTATTACAGACGTTAGATAACGTCCCGTCCTAAGTTGGGCTAAAATTGTGTTTCCGGTCTAGGAAAATTAACCCTTAAAATTTTCATAAATTGCTAGCAGGACACTGGTGTCCAGAGCAGAGAACAATGGAATAACTATTGTGTCTCATAACCCGGGCCTGACCAGAGAGAGGGAGACGTGCAATGATTTAATCTGGAATGTAACTGTAGTGTTGCGGTAACGCGATGAACTCGTATCATTATAATAAGACGGAGTGGCCGTGGCCCGCGGGTGAGCGGTTTTGATGGTTCACAAAAAATGGCCGCGACCGCTCGGGAAATGCGAGTTAGTGAACCTCAATCACACACTACACTAGATACTACTGCTCTTTTTTATTGGGTTCTATTAAATATATTACAAAATGGCAAAAAATTGTACATCTGAATTTGTTTGCAGTCACATGCAATGACATGAAAACGCTAAGCAACTTTATCACATTACAATATTGAATGACATTTGTGGAGAGAGAGAGCATAAGACTTGTTTCCTGTGGGTCAATGCGATAAAATTGTAAAGTGTATACATGTCATTGCAAGTGACACGTTAAACCGACGATCCCGGCTGTTGTCATTCGATTACAGTCGTTAAGCCAAGTCAGAGGCATTATAGGCGGCTTGATAAACTCTGACACCAGTGGTGGCCACTTATCCTCACTCGATAAGATGAAGAGAAATTGCAAGTGACTGTACTTTAGACGGCTGCTGGGATGTGGGACATATTCTACAGGTACAAGTGTCGCTAGCTTGTTAACAGTTCATACTTCATACACCTATAAATATATAAAATTTTAGAATTGCAACGACCAAAGCAAAACCTTTTAGATTTTATTATAAGTATAAAAGCGCCTGTTTCCAGTTTGATAAATTAATCAGCAATACCAATCTATGGATTGGTATTGCTGATTAATTTATCAATTCAGATAATTTTATAATATTTGCACAAGTTTCACTTTCACTCTTCTATAAATGATATCTCTAAGGTTATAAACATGAATTGTCGAAGGCCTTTGGCATGTTGCCAGCTCACATCTTATTAGCCTAAAATGTCAGGCCTAGAACCTCCTTCCCGACTCCCGAGGGACATCGTTCCACTGCCCTACACAAAATGTTGCAATCCGAATAAATACGCAAAAACAGCAATAAAATGATTTAATGAAATGTTGTACGCGTACAAAGTTACTGGCTTCCGCCCACGGCTTCACCCGCGTGGTTCCCGTTCCCGTGGGAATATCAGGATACAAAGTCTATGTTACTTTCAATGTCTATGTCTTTTCAACTAACTCTTTTCCAAATATCTTAGAGATTGGTTGCTTCGGTAGGTCGTGAAGGAAAGACAAACAAACACACTTTCGCATTTATAAATTATAGGATTTTTTTTAAGAGTGACGGGAAAGCTCTTAGCCTTCATCATACCTGATGTGAAGTATTGATAAGGCTGAAGATGGAAGCGAGCCTCTCCCGGAATGCTCAATCACTGAGGAACTGGCTATCTAATCTTTAACTGCCGGAACACAACAATGCTGAAAACATTGTTGTTTTGGCGTCAGACTTAGATAAGATGGTGGTAGCTAGCCAGGCGGACTTACAACAAGTCCTACAACCAACCAGGGATTATGATGAATATGAGCACTCTTTATGAGTGGTCAGTCTTATGGTTTACTCGCTATAATCGTAAGTCGAAAATTTTAAGCCGAGAAATGAAGATTTCTTCTAGTATCAACAAAAAATATAATGTAACTTTTATATCGCTGATAAATTGGTTTTTTGCGCGTTAAACTTAAGAAACCGACATAAGCTTAATTTTTACCCCACTTCGAAAGTGGGTTCAAAACTATCATACAAAATACATTTTGTATCGTACAATTCGTACATTCATACTGGAGTCGAAATGATCGTACGTCTGGCATCTGGGCATCACTGATAGTAGGCCCTGAGCTTGCCGCGGCCACGCGGTCGCCGGCCGGTCGCGGGCGCGGCCGATGACTCCGTGGTCCGTGATGTGACTCACGCGTCGCAGCTCGCAGCGCGCGCACTCGCATGCACGACTATGGACAGCAGACATTCATGCTGGCACCTCATGTCCAAACCTGTAACCCTCTTAGGCTTTAAAATGCATTTTCGGGACTACCCAGCTCGACGTCTATGACTCGATAATATTAAAAAAAAAACTATTTTCTGCGCCGTGGATGGTTTCTTCAAAATATAATGATACATACAAAATATTATATCATCATGGGTAAAGTACCCAGTCTCCGGCCATTTAAGGCATTTGCTGACTTTCTTTGCTCATAAACAAGCTCTGTCAATAGATTAAGGTAGAGGTATGTTTTTTATGTTCTGAATATATTCAACTATTTATTTAAAAATTATTTAAAATTATTCGGCAGCCATTTGTTATTAAAACAATTTATTTTCGTAAAAACATGGTTTTCCCCAGTCTCCGGCCCCCTTGATCCAGTGCCCCACCACTTCGGGTCTAGTCTCCGACCGTCTAAAAAAAATCAGCGGCCGATCATTAGGTAATAACAACAGCAAATATCCAGTGACTGGCCTATAGACCTTTGTTTAAAAAAATACCCATCTGTAACAATGTTGCAATTTGAAAAGGTTAAGTATATAAAAACACTTTATTCACAATGAACTCATATTTTTTGTTTGATTTGACATTAATGTACTTATTGTAATGAGTATACACCAGTTTTTGGTTCTGTCGATTCCAGTGTAAGAAACTACTCTTTCTGTCTTTCGGGTTTGCGCGGTTGTGGGACGTTCGTTGCTTTCGGCATCAACAGAACAAATCATTTTGCTACTGTGATTGGAGCAATAAATCTGATACAAAACTCAAAAATATGAGTGGGAGAGGGAAATACATTTACAATACATATAGTTAATGAAGGTCACCAAATATTTTTTTGTGTAAGTATAATATAAATATATCATGTTCTATTCCGATTACTGAATTGAAAATTTATTTGTTGAAATGAACTAAACTCAATGATATTAAAAAATATAAATATGTTACGTTTACAGAAAATTGTAACGTAACGTAACAAGACGTCTAAAATTGACTCAAAGTGGCCTGTTTTCGACTCTCCAATATACCGAATAACATACCTATCGTTTCTTGTTTATTAAATAATATGATTGACAGCTTATTATATTTCATAAGAAACAAGGTACTCACAGATGACGAAGGAACTACGATTTAGTAATAAAATGTTGTGGTATTACAGATTTTTTATAAATTCAAATCAAATTTCAAATTCAAATCATTTATTTGCAAGCAAACACGGTACAAAAGCTGTTACAGATTATAATATGATCACGCGTTGCACCAGGTACTGGCACGCAAATATAAATATTATACAAATCAGCGGACTTGACAATATTATTAAAGAATAATGAGGAAAATATTAGACTAATACAATAATTCAATTAGATGTCAAATAGTGTCACCAAGTTATTAAATGTCATAGGTATTACATTAGGTATGTCAGTTTAAGATTTCAGTAATTCGCATTTTAATGTCCGACAAAATATGTAATGTGACAATGAGATAAAATAATTAAATTCAAAATTGATTATAAGTTGTCATTAAGATATTCGTTTACACCATAATAGCATTTATTCAGAAGAAGCTGGCACATTTTTTTCCTAAAGAAGTTTAAGGGTAAATCTTTAATGTCCTTAGGTAGTTTGTTAAATATTTTTATTGCCATTGGAAAGGCGTTCTGTCTATACAGGGTTGAAGATACTGTTGGATATATCAGTTTATTTGGATATCTTCTATTATACTTAGAGATCATGTCACTCTTCCTATGAAAAATGCTTGGGTGTGATTTAACAAAGTTACATATTTCAAATATATAAATACACGGTACTGATAACAACTTCAGTTGTATAAAATAAGGCTTGCAGCTCGTCATACGAGACAGGTTACAGATAGAGCGAATGCATTGTTTTTGGGCGATAAAAATTCGATCTATGTCAACCGAGTTGCCCCAGACTACCATTCCATATCTTATGATAGAGGCCACATATCCATGATATGCTAATAAGGCTGTTTTTAAGTCAGTAATGTTTACGAGTCGCCATAGCATATATGATGAGCTATTAACCTTACTACACACATGTTGTACATGTGACTTCCAGGTAAGGTTTTTATCAATGATAATCCCTAAAAACTTAACCTCCTTACTTTCACTAATCATTTGACCATTGTATTCTACTGAGAGTTCACTGAACTTATTATTTCGTAGATAAAGGCCGGGCACTGGTACTGTACCCAGTTATCCAGCCTCTAGTCTCGTTGACGGCCGGCTTACTGGGTAATATGACCAGTAATCCGGTCACCACATTCTCATATAAGATCGGTTATCTATAATATTTATTTGGATTATTTTGACGGCTGAATACTGGACACAAGGTGGACCCGACAATAAGAAAGACATTACCAATTCATTTACACTTCACAATGAGCTCGTAAGCCTAAAATGCTATAAATCTGTTTATGCGTCCAAGCCAGTGTCCTTTTTGCTCCAATCTACCGGCCCTCGATTTTTTTATATAACGGTACAATTTAATGCAGATTTTAGTTTAAAAATAGTTAAATAGACATATATAAATAAATAAATGATTGCAGACAAATAGACATGTTCATGCACACAAATATTTATCTTATCTGGTTATCGAACCCGGGACCTCTGGCGCAGAAGGTGGGTTTAGTACCACTGCGTCAAACAGGCCATCAATATGTGTCATTAAACTTAAATCCATTTTAATAAAAAAATAAACATAATAGTACTCACCACTCAAAGTCGGCTCTCCACAAATTTTTTTTTTGCCCAACGCGACTCAACACGCTTGCTCTCCTCCGCTTTGAAATTCAAACTAAAACTCGAGAATTGACTAGCACAAGACGTCAACGTAATTAAAAATAGTTCTTAAAAATATTATATCACAGGAGCGTTCTTATTTTATTCAAAAATAAGAACGCTCAATGCTGAAGAAGGGATCGCACAATGCTGGTATTGATGACCAAGAAGCTGGGTGAAGTGCTTCGGGAAAATCCGTTCTTGCACGAATCCAGTCTGTCCCATCCCAACTAACGACCACCAAAAAAGACTCCACATATCAACGGCCACATCTAATCTCATAATCACAAAGGACGACGTGTTGCAGTGAACGCCTTTGATCCTGCCCGAGAACCTACTGTTTACCGCCATCAACAAACATATTATACGAACTAAATAAGTATAAAAACAAAACAGTACCTATGTACAAGTATACTATTAAATTCTAACTTCTAAAAGTTCTTGCGTTTACAAGCAGTAAAATTTGGCTTGTCATGTGAGCACTAATTAATTCGGGACAAAAAACAGTTCTTTTAAAAATTAAAATTCCTTTTTATAATTGTAAATCCTCGCCAGGGAACAAAAATTCGTCCTCAGAATGCTATGCGAAGCTATTGAAATCACCAAATATCCAAATTTCAATACAGATGATGGTTGGAAGATATCACCAGCTTGGGACCCTATTATCCATAAATTAAAGTCTCTACCTAAATCACACACTGCAAGACCTAAAGATACGGTTAGCTCTTTTTGTAGATAAATAACAATCATAAAGATGGAGGTCGGCCTGCTTTCGAAGTTTTATTGGCAGTATCTTTCTTCGAAAGTCCTCCCAATTTGTGAACTGCCTTCTTTTGTTAATAATAAATAATTTAAATAGCAAACAAATCAAAATATTAAACTCAATATTTGTTGCCATTGTAAACATTATTAACTTTTAATTAGTAATTATCTAACTGTTTCCGAACGCAATAATAAATTAACTTTGTGAAGGTAGACTTATAAGTAGCTAGTCAACCCGTGACCACGGCAACTGAAAAGGTGCCAAAACGTCGGGAAACCAAAAAACCTCAAATAAACCGAAAAATTATAGTACCAAATATATTTTTCGGGTAAATAAATCGCAATAAATATTCCGCAAAAGTTGTTTTATTTCAATTATGAGTGCGCGAAGAAACCTAAGATGTGCCTACTGTTCTTTTAATGTTCAATTTACTTCCCAAAAGTCAATACAAGTTGTGCCTATGTACAATGTAGGTAACCTTGAAATTGTTCTCCCGGACGTCCGTCCGGGATGATAAGGTCCCGAAATATTGCATCTGTGCTGTAATTCCTACTGATAGTTCATTTGTATTATCTAACTAAATATAACACGGTGTTGTTCCTCCCTCTTTTAAATGTGGTTAAAGGCACTTTCGTCTTAAGAAAAATAGAGATGATATTTAGAATACTTGATGAATGTAATATTCCATCACCGTATGTCATTATATCTACTCTACATTGTGATGCGCAAGCGACTCTGTCAAGCTGTCTGTCAGCTTTTTATGCTTGACCCACCCTAACGGAATTTGGTAAAGTGATAGAGATGACATTTGAATAAGGCCTCCTGGGGCCTTACCATCAACTCTTTGCGATTCATTTTAGGTTATTTTTAGGTTGTGAGACTGGGATGACGCCATACGGCGCGTATAGCGGCGTCTCACCCTTGCTACCTGAATTCTGTTTCAGAATAATTCCTAAAACTGGTGTTAAAAACGGAAACAAAGTGGAAATCGTATTTATGACTAGCTAAATCCAAGCAATGTTCAGACACGCTGAACTTTGATTCGTATTATTAATAAAGTTATAATGTTGTTACTTATTATATACCTAGACAGATAGCCGAGATAGCAGTCAAGCTCTGATCGATTTAGAGGTAGAGGTATTTATTATAAAAAACCTCAATAAGGCGTTAAGAAAAATTCTAAAGTAATAATAAAGCTACGTCGATCTCCTTTAGGCATAATTGAAACAATAATAAGTTTGGTGACGGGATAACGGTAGTACGTGGTCGTGACGTGACGCGTTTACCGTGGAGCCGCGCGCGGCCGCAACCACACAGTGGACACAACCACAGAATACTTAATAGTACACACAACGAAGGCGAAGGACACAACGCCAACTTATGACTGATAAAAAATAAGCGGACTCAAATATTCGCGCGTTCTTTTCATTAAAGAAAAAAAATTATTACTGTCGAACTGTGACCATGGTCCCTGGATGGAAAGCTGTCAGAACGCTGGGATATTCATTTTCGACGCGACAAAATACGGATAGGTAGTAACTGATGTACACAAGCTATCTTCGAGTTTGTTTGGACTCATCCACCACTTAAGATCAGTTAGGGTGGAGTTTTGAAAAAAGCCCAGATTGTAGTCTGCACTGGGCTTTTCGGCCAATTAGTAAATTCTCTGCATTTTAAAACAAAAAAAATGCATATTAAGCACCAACCTTTTGTATAAACTTGACAGGTTTTTCGTCTAACCGCGGTTGTAACTGGATGCCGCATATGCGCACATGATCACTGCGCGGCACACAGCCTTGTCGCGTCGGCGCCGCGGTTTACCGTATCTAGATGTCTAGACGGAGAGGATAGGGCCGGATCGAAGGACCGAGTTTAAAACTTAATAGAGGTAAAGGAACCATGATACTTATCTTATCTTGGTGTTCCACACGACAGGAATCTGTAGATACCTGCCTACTAATACTCATACTCTAGGTAGGTCGATTTAAGAGTGCCAATAAAACCGCGCGTAGAACCTATCATTTTTAAAGAACTTATAACAACTTTCTTTTTGTCTTGTATCTTATTTATTTTCAGATAGTTATTTTAAAAGGGAACTTCCGCGACAAATAAGGAAAACCTAAGAAGGAATTGGATTTGTATTTTATGAACCTTGGTGACGACGAGATGAACCACAACTTTTGAACAGTCAGAATTCAGCTATTCCTCGAGTCTAATTATATACTGCATGTATTGCTAACAATTCACACAGAAACCAGATTTTAGTGCTAAAAATAACATTCAGCAGCTACCTGATTAAAGAATACTTGTTGCTAATTGAATAAAACAACCGGACTGAAAACGCGCTATTTTTACTTTCACGGGTCATAGATACGAGCCGAAACGTCGGAAAACCCAAAAAAAAAAAAACATAAAATAACACGTCTTTGAAAAGTAATGTGGTAAAAGTTGTTTTATTAGTACAGTGCGCGCAAAAATTAAGATGTGCTTTGTCGAAATTATTGACCTAAAAACTCGGTAACGCGGTATTTTGCAAGATGTCAAATGTACTAAGGTAACCATAATTTCATCACTCGTTTCCTAAAATAACCAGCACACCGAGCTTTGCATTTTCACAATAACCACTCTTATCGCGAATTAGATAAAGACGCACTCAAGGTTAATGTAAAGCGTATTATGTCCTGCATTTGCTCTTGGATTATGCAATTAAAATAAGCCGCCGATGTCGGATGTCGGATGCAGCTGCAATTAAACATAATGGGTGCAAGCAATGTATTCGCAATGTCGTGGGAACTCTCAACTGAGAACAATCGGATGGTCGCGCGACTTCCGAGCGATGATGCGCAAACGCCGATATTATGATCGGAGGGCAGACTGTTATCCTTCATCATACCTGATGTTAAGTATTTATAAGGCTGAAGATGGAAGCGTGCCTCTCCCGGAATCCTCAAACACTGAGGAACTGGCTTTCTTATCTCTAACTGCCGGAACACAACAATGCTGAAAACATTGTTGTTATGGCGTCAGGCTTAGTCACTTAGATAAGATGGTGGTAGCTAGCCAGGCGGACTTACAACAAGTCCTACCTCCCACCAACCAAACCGAATAGGTATAATATGTACCCCCGCTGGGAATGTAACCCGGGACCCCTGGGCCTGATACCGGTGGTTGTTGCCACTAGACAACAGAGGCGGTTTAAAATGTTATTCGGCAAGCTTTTTATCTCAAGCAGTGGGGTTCTTATTCTTACCAAAGCGCGAAATTTTCGAAATAAATATAAGTATAGTATTTACATGTTATTATACGTAGTTAGGCTATGTTAAGTATAATACAATTGTCATGTTTTACTCCTGCTCCCACAGTCGGCCAGTCAGATTTTCCTTTTATAATTAAAAGATCTTTAATAATTGATTTTTCTTGGAATTTCCGTAGTAGATAGAGAATATTACAAGGTCTACAGAACAAGCGCAAAGGCTTTTTCCTTGTTCTGCGGTGCAGGCTCTCCCAGTTGGGGCTGGTTTTAATTAAGATATTCCGTTCGATCTTTCAAAAATAACTTTTACAAAAGCTTGATGCGGTGTCGTTTGGAAGGTGACTGTGTGTGTGCTAAGCGTAGGATCTAGCGGTGACGTCAGAGGCCCAGAGCCGTGCGCCGACCGGTTCAAGTGCGGCGTGTAATTACAACCACGTCCCCCCCCCCCTCCCCTCAAGCCCGCAGGAATGCGCCCGCGACGATTAGCTCCACTACACCTATAGCATTATGCACCTGTCTCCTGTCGGTACCTCTTGTACGAGTTTGGCAAACATTATTTGTTACCGAAAGTTATCGCTTTGTCTTCTTCTTATCCATTGACTGCTTGTCTGCTTTACCGACATTAGCTGTGCATCCGATAGTTTTTGATAAAGTTGGTACTTAATATCGGCTCGTAATAAGGGCGAAAAACACTATCTGACGGTAAGCGAAAGCGGCAATGACATCTGACTATCAGACCATTGACATAGAATCTGTTAATCAGTTGTTATAATTTTTTTAAAGATTTGTAATATTCATCATCAGACATACAGCATGCAAAACACTCTAGTAAACTAATTCGAATCCCGCAAAAAAACGATCGATAGCATTTAAACGATGTACGAAAACAAGTATTTTTATTCTGCTGAACTAAGTAGCATTGTGAGCTAATCGAAACAATAATGATTATAGTGATTTAAATCTTTTAAATCACTATAATCATTTCTTTTTAATTGCCATTCAGACGCGATTAACGTTCCTTTCAATTGGTTTCCTCAACGATCCGTGGCGACTGCGAAAGGTGAGAATAGGTCTTAATCACGAATCACGACTAATTGACAAATGAATTTGGCCGTTTATTAAATATATGGAGGTAGATATTATTTTCTTTGCGACCTGGCCCCTAATTGTCTAATTTCAAAATCTATCACAATCCCTTACAAAGGTATTATGATTGTGATGGTGATTTGTGGATTTTTGTAACCTCTAGTCGCAATCCCTTTCAGAACGAAAGATGTTTTAAATGACACTTCATTTGACACTTCTCCATACATTTGAAAGATATTTTCGTCTGTCATTTTGCATAAACAGTTCAATTTCGTTCAATCAATACCTTTCAAAAAACGTCCCGATCACAATCCCTTTCAAATGTCAAACAGTGACGGCCTGGCGCATGTTAATATCTTTCAAACTTGGACGAATTAACCACTGGACGCGTAACGAGGACCGCGTTCGCCTTTACCCCTCTGTCACTTACCCTGCCTTTTAGACACAGTAAGCAATATGGCGTTGTCAGTATGACGCGAGATCTCGAAGTGGAACATTATCTCAAAAATGGGTAAATACGCTGAGTTAATTTGTAAAAAACATACCGGACAATCAAAACATTTTTCTTTTCACGCGTAAGTATAATTTCAATCTATTAGAGTAGCAATTTTTCGTAAAATAAATAAAATTTGGTATGTAAACAAAATGTAATACGTCATTTCAAAAAGTAATCATTGTACGTGTAAATTCTTCAAAGATATTGCATAAGTAATTTGGTTGGGTTATATGTATCACTCATTCAATCAATTGTCATTTTTATGTCGTATAGGGCTTGAACATATCGATAAACATATCGATGTATGTAAATGAACGAACAAATCCAATTTTAATGTAGGAACTATTCAAATTAATTTCAGATTTACAGTTGAACCCCTAACACGAAGAAATTGGGTGGAACCGGTACGCAGGGAGATAACATGGACGAGGACTCAGGTCTTAGATAACATCTAAGGTCTGATGATGGAGCCAGAAGATAACTATAGGAACTCTGTAATTATACGACGCAACCCTACGAACATTGAGCTCGTTATATTTTAAATATAGCTTCAAACTTAAAAAAAGGTGCTTTTTTCACCCGCATGGTTCCCGTTCCCGTGGTAATATCAAAACATCCTTCCTTAGTGCTCGCCAATATCGTTAAAGGAACCTGTATGCAAAATTTCAGTTTAATTGGTTTAGCCGTTTGGGCTGTGCGTTGCCTATCAATCAGTCACGGTATTGTTTTTTAGTATTAGACTTATGTTGTACATTATCATAGTGTGTTGTACATTAACATTTAACATTTATCATAAGTATAAAAATAGCATTGACAACGCAAAAATTCAAAAATCATAAATTATTAGCTGTTGCATCATAATTGATCGTTAAACATTTGTTTTTTTTCTCTTTCGAATGCAAGGAAGGATATTCTTACTGCATATTAAAAGTATAAAAGTATCGGAGAATTTTGACAGTGGTCCGCAAATCTTGTCCGCAATCCGCAAGTCCGCAAAGCTCATTGGTTAGAGCAGTGGGCCGGATTCCCAAAAGTCGTGGGTTCAAGTCACATCTGAAAATTCACTTGTGGCCGAGTTCATTTGTTCCAATATTTTTCTTGTTAAAATTTATCATAAATGGTGATTACATTTATTATTTGTTTATAACATAGACCTTGTTGGGTCACAGCAAGAATAAAATTAATTATATTTATGTATGTACGTAAGCTATATTATACTATTTTTTAATCTTATAATATTTTAATTTTAAGATCGTTTTATTATATTCAAGTAAAACAATCTTAAAACTACAATAAACTATTGGTTGAAATATTCTTGCAATTAGTATTTCAGCTAGTAGTTGCTAGAAGATACTGCCTTGGCTTTTTCTTAAATATAGGTAATTTATATGCGATGTTTTGTTGATAACTTCTGTTTGTTGTTTAAAACTGTCATAGCGTATGCTGGACCATACGCTATCCAAACGCTAGTCTACTATTTCTAATTTGGGTTTAGGTTGTGCTAATTTCGTACGGTGGCGTAAATTTTGAGATCTTTAATAAATTGAAAACAAGTTTATATTTTTTCTTACAAATATGCATATTTCTTAAATGTAAATGGATACTAGAGTTGAAATTAAAATGTTTTAGTCTCAACGATCTTCTAATGTCGATGATTATTTTCAATAAATTTTAGTATACTTAGATTTTTGGCTCCAAAAAAAATGTAGAATACAAGATATCGAGAAGCACACAGGGGGTTTATTGTCTAATTGTAAGTCTATCACAATCCCTTTAAATTTTTCATTTAAAAGGTACATATTATTCACATCGCATCACATAGCATCGCGCCACAACTATTTGACCTTTAAAAGGGATTGCAATCGATTATAAAATTAAACACTTATGGAGGGGTTGCTATTGTGTATGTCCTATACAATGGTTCTGTAATGAACTAATTACCCATATTTTGTTTTATATAAAAAAGCTCGAGTGATTGAAGAAGTTAATGTAAATAATGAATTATATTACTATATAAACCAAATATTAATGTTTTTTATGCCTGGCTAGCGACTTCCATCTTATCCAAGTCCGTTCCGGCAGTTAGAGGTAAGATAGCTAGTTCCTCAGAGATTGAGGATACCGCGCTTCCATCTTAAGCCTTATCAGTACAGTACTTGTATCAGGTTGCATGTATCTACCCATTTTTCACAAAAAAAAAACCCAAACACTAACGCTTTGGAAACCATATTGTATAGTTTTTATGAATTTGAGGTATTTTTTTAATGAGATTTTCATATTATTAGGTGCTTTTTATTTTTCCACGAAATAAACAATTAACTTACTAATTTCTTTAAAACACACATGATTTATTAATCTCAATAGGTTCATTCATTCATTCCTTACCTATCGTGCTATTTATTTTTCCACGAAATAAACAATTAACCTACTACTTTTTTTAAACACACATGATTTATTAAACTCAATAGGTTCATTCATTCACTCCTTACTTATCGATAAAAAAAATATCGATTACTTCAAGCACTACTGTCATTATTTGACATTAGTAATCGCCCCTCACCCCCGCAAGAATTGGTTGATCGTGTTTTCATACATTCTTCTCGGGTTTCGTGTCCAGTGGTTAATTCGTCCAAGCTTTCAAATGACGAATTGAAAGGGATTGCGATAGATTTTAAAGTTAGACAATTAGCCCCCGGATCAAAGACCTGAGACAGGTGGTACATATTGGCTGGACAAAAAAGGCTGATGATCGTGTTTCGTGGCGCACCTTGGGGGATGTACGTCCAGCAGTGGACTGCGATGGGCTGAATGAGGATGATGGTTATTCTCATAAATGTAACGCAGGTCATCGAATGAATTATTATATAACAAGTTGTTGATTTGTATCTTATGTAGTTTGGTGTTCTGAACAAAACGATTAACAGTTCATTCAGTGAAGTCGTCATCATCATTCACCATTTTCAAAATTAACAGTTCATTCAGTGAAGTCGTCATCATCATTCACAATTTTCAAAATATGAATTAGTAGATAAACTTGATTGTTTTTAGCAAGGGCGCGGGCGGCCAGAGGTTTAAGTAAATCAGCTGTTTACTTAAATTGCATATTGCTTGTAGTAAAAATGTAAACAATTTCATTTCATTTTTAACCGACTTCAAAAAAAGGAGGAGGTTCTCAATTCGACGGAATCTTTTTTTTTTTTTATGTATGTTACCGATTTGAGTAATTATTTTTTTGTTCGAAAGGGTAAACTTCCCATGTGGTCCCATTGTCATCAGTCAGGATCTGATAATGGGATCCTGGAGAAATCCAGGGAACTCTTCAAATATTATATTATAAAGCGATTTCGGTGTTTTCTATCGTAACTAATGCATATGCTTTCGGAAAGCACCATTTCGTGAAGTGGAACTGATGATGAAGAGAAAAAAATAGAACTGTACGGGTCAAACTGTAAACTCTGGACTTAATCTGTTTACTGACTAATCTTATGAAGGATTAACTTTATATCGAAATCCTAGTGAGGCTTAAAAACAGCTGACGTTAAACATAAAAGACCCATTTTCACTATCTGATTAACCGACCGAAGAACGCCAAGCTTCGTTTAAATATCGAATTGCATTTCAGTCGTTTCTTCGAAGTTTGAAGGTGTCCCTTGAACTTGAACGAAGTTTTAAAAGCCTCTATTAACTAATCGAACGTTGAAATTTTCTGGTAAGATTCAAAACTTGCCTATGGCGTAGACTGAGGGATATTATTATTATTCAGAATCATTCGGTCAGACAGAATCATAATATCCTTATTGCCAATAAAACTGTTGTAAAATTAGCTTATCAGGCCATCAGGCATACAATGGACGCAATGTAATGTAATATAGTTGCAGAATGTATTACAAAGATTAAACATCTTTGTATTTCATTCTTTAACATTTATCCGTTATTTTATTACGGTGTATATGTCGTAGGAAGATTTGATAATTAGAATTTTCGCAAAAATCCTAGAGTTGTTGTAAAAACGCTGATAATTAGACAATGGTGTTGACCTTTCTCAATCTTACATTCTCCTTTACTGACATGTTCCTTTGTAAATGTTGTTGCTTCTGTTAAAGCTGATAAGTTTCTAGCGGCCGTTCTTCTTATCAGTTAAAAGATGTCCTGAACGGCTGGTAGGAAAAAAAAATAGACGATTCGAAAGCACTTATCTATAAGTCTATTTGAATAAAAATCTTTGACTTTTGACTTTGACTTTTTTTTACTGAAAATATATAGGGTTTTTGCAAAAATACGGGTTGCTTTAGTAACATTGGATATTCTTTACTCTTATTGGCTCAATTTTTGCTTGCTTGCTAACTCTTATTCTGATTGGTTCACAGAAAGTTTACTACTCGTGAGAGAATGGATTGACATTTGAAACGTCAAGTCGTCAACCAATCAGAGAAAATATTGTTTTGGACGGTCCGACCAGCCAATCAGTGTTCTTATTTCACAATAGCCAGCAATTCTTTTTGTAATCTTACTAAAGCAATCAGTTTTTTCGCAAAAACCCTATCTTTTTTCAGTAGGATTGAGAAATGTCAACACCATTATCTAATTTTCCGTGTTTTCGCAAAAAAACGATTTATCTAATTATCCTGCGACATATACAATCAAATAGAGCACGTGTTAGCAGGGACTTGCACTCATTGCGCTCGTCATGTTCGGCCCCGGCACTGGCACTGGCACCAGTGGCAGCACTGGCACTGGCACTGGCACTGGCGCTGTACTTGAAGCAAATACTACCTAAGTATTTGGTACAAGTCTACGCCTTTTCAATTGGCATGATTGTCAATTTTGATAAGTTATTATTATTACGTTATACTATTTATAACGTCAAAATTTAAACCACAGAACACAAAAAAGAGTTGGCTGCTTTAGCCCGAAACTTATTCTCGACCTGCTACTTCCCAAAATTGTTTTTTTTTCTAGCCGTTATTTTATTAGAAACGTACGTAAAATCTCTGCTACTGGCAATATAATCCTATAAGGTCGAATTATAAATATCGCGAAAAATACTTCCCTTTCCCTTTATACGATTTTGAATATCTTCACGTTATCACGGCAACGCGAACGTGCTCGTTTTCGAGGCTTACACTTCTTTCAGCACTAAATGCATGACATCGTCGTTCCAGCCACATGATACCCACTGCTGGGTATAGGCCTCCCCCAAGGATCTCCACAACGATCGGTCCTGCGCAGTCCGCATCCAGCGGCTTCCCGCGACCTTCACCAGCTCGTCGGTCCACCTTGTGGGGGGCCTACCCACGGAGCGTCGTCCTGTGCGCGGTCGCCATTCCAGAACCTTTCCGCCCCAACGGCCATCGGCTCTTCTCGCTATGTGTCCCGCCCACTGCCACTTCAGCTGAGAAATCCTTCGAGCGATGTCAGTTACTTTAGTTCTCCTACGGATCTCCTCATTTCTGGTTCGATTATGTAGGGAAACGCCGAGCATAGATCCATTGGACGCTGGGTGACCTTGAGCTTTCTTATCAGACCCATAGTTAGCGACCACGTTTCACTACCGAAAGTAGTTGTCAAGATTGTCAACTTTCGTGTTGACAATGCATGACATGCTTCCTCTAATCTAACCTTTTTCGTGTTTTATTTGATTTAAACACGGTCACGTGTGTTAATTACGTTGTAGGTACTGTATTGTCTGAGTCCAATTATGACCAAAGTGTGTGATGGGCAGTACGATTGCGCTGCTTTGAAAGTGCTCGTCTCGCATTGCGCGGGAGTTGCTCAATTATACTGCGGTCGCACCCCTTTGCGCCATCGGCTCTCGAGCAGAGGACTGACATCTCGCTAATTATACTAAACATTATAATAGAATTATTGTAAAGGTACGCAACGGAGATGTTGCGTCGATTGACCTTCCATAAGCAAATACTGGTAGTTGTATTGCTGATTGGAGGCAGGAAAGATAAGATGATGCTTTTGTTATACAGGCAGGCTGTGTACTACTTAATTTAAAACGTATAATAGGTTATTGCTGAACTAGTCTATAGGACTTCAGCTTGCTCCGATAGGATGGCACCTAAAACCCCAACATTGGGATTCCCGACTCTTCTAATTGAGTTTCAAAAACTTTGAGGTCACGTCTAACATCTTTATAGCAAGAGAGTTTATAGACTGTGGGTATATTTTGTAATTTTCATTTAATATCACGTGATAATCGCTGTATGATTTTTCTAGGAATTCCCCAAACGTTAAATAAAATGACAGAACCATTATCAATATTGATGATATTAAGTAATTAGTAATTAAAGCTCGTTGTAACCTATTTAGGGATAGCGTTAATACGATTTAAAAAGTAAATAAGTAATTGAATCGTTCTCTACGAGTATCTAGCTAATCTTTATTTATATATAACGTTTGTCCAGAAATGTCCCGCATCAGATAAAGTGTTTCGTACATATACCGTCTTAAGCCGTATTGTGGCTCTTAAGCTCTTACGACCATAGCATAGCATATATGCCAAAAGTATATAAATATTTAACACCATCGACACGGTCCCGCTACAAAGCCATTGCGTTATAGATGTCAGGAATATAAACTTTACTGGCGAAGATCCTCATAAATGTGTAGTTCGCAGAACTTGCGCTTAGCCGTCCTCGAGTGCTCGTAAAATTGCGTCGCATTTGTTTTCTTGACGTTAAAACGCTATAAATATTGTGCGAGGTCCCTGGTGACTGTTGACGCTGATCCAGACTGCAGCTGGATTCATAAAAAAAATGAAATTCTTCAAAATAAACACCTGACATGCGTCTGAAGCAGATTTGGTTTAACTTTCCTTGTGGCTGCTGAATTCATGGCCCCCACTGATTGTGATTTAGGTTACATTACGTATTTAGTTAGTTATCACATCAGTGTTTATGACATAACTTATGAAATTTACACTGTAACACTAATTAATCAATAGGTTTTAATCTGTAAATATGTTTATGGTTGGAGCAAGAACTGGTACACTATCAAAACAGTTGTAAAGAATAATTCAATTAAATGCAGTCGACAGTTGTAAAATAATCTCCTTATAATCCACTATACTCATAAAATATATCACTGTGCTCTCTTAAAATATAGTATGAGTGAGTATTAATATACTACCCCGTTCCATATCTCCAACATTGTCATGTTTTTTTTTATGATTTTTTTTTATGTTAAGTATTGATTAGACTGAAGATCGAAGCGAGCCTCTCCCGGAGTCCTCAATCACTGAGGAACTGGCTATCTTATCTCGAACTGCCGGAACACAACAATGCTGAAAACATTGTTGTTATGGCATCAGGCTTAGATAAGATGGTGGTAGCTAGCCAGGCGGGCTTAAAACAAGTCCTACCACCAACCAAACCGAATACAATATGTACCCCCGCTGGGATTAGAACCCGGGACCCCTGGGTCTGATACAGGTGGTTGTACCACTAGACCACAGAGGCGGTTGAATGTAATTAAATGAAAAAAATGTGTTGAATGTAGTAAAAACTGTAGTAAAAAAGATTAATTTAAAGTGAATACGGAACCATATTTTGTTGTACTGTACTGTTCTCTCATGACAGACAACACGACACACCGTTATCACTGTGATTTACAACCATCTGTTATGTTTTATGTGTATGAACAGATATAACGTTCATTTTATTGCATGCAGCTTTTGGAACAAAAACAGCTAGAACGGTCAATGTTGCCTATTCAGCGGGGACAAAAACCTTTTCAGTCTCACCGAGACGGACAGCCGGCAGCCTTGACATCTTCACGCTTGATGATTATGAAATTAACTTATAATTTGACTTGCAACGTCTGTACTTTATAAACATTAGAATATTACATTCAAATGTCTGACTGATATGGAATGGAAGGAAGTTGGTAAAAACAAAGTCATACAGAATGAAATAAATCAGTCGTGCGTGATGGTCTAAGTTTTATTATTATTAATGGTAATTATACTATTGTATTGTAAATCTATAAAAAAAACTGTTTGTTTTTGTGAATCTGTAATGAATCTACTCTACATTGAAGTAAAAGTATTAAAGATAATGAAATTGCCGCTAAAGTCGTCAAATATACCACTCATATACCACTGGCCCACAGCGCATTAAAATATAAAAGTATTGGAGAATTTCGACGGTGGTTCGCAAGTTTCGGTAGCTCAGTGGTTAGAGCATTGGACCGGATTTCCAAAGGTCGTGGGTTGGAGTCCCATCTGAGAATTCACTTGTGGCCGAGTTGACTTGTTCCAATATTTTTCTATTTAAAATTTATTATCGTCAAATATATCTTTTGAAAAGCTTTAATATAAGCAACCGGAGAGTTTCATTATCATCCTTGATATCATCACCAGCTTATCCTTGATCATCGATCTACGACGACTACGACCGACGACAGCCGACAACAGCCAACACCACCCGACACCACAAGTATCAACGATAGACCTTAATTTGATGAATGAACGAATCGTGACCAAGTGTTGACTCGACAAACAAATCAGGCACGTATGATCGTGCTCCCGCCAAGGTGACGATGCGAGGCTGTATTATATTATAAGTATCGATTGCCGAAATACATACACGACCTTGCTGATCAAGATGATTTCCTATATATTATATCATCTGTGGTATCAAGTATCACTCCCAAGTTTTTGAAGGTCGAACCAAATACAAAACTTCGAATCTTTGCGGTGCGAATTCTCAAAAGCAAGAAGATGATGGCGCAGTGATGTATATTATTTTTCGAACCTCGTCAACATAACTCTAATACTAAAATAAAGGTGTGATTTTGACGATCTCCGCGTTAGAGTGGTACGTACACCGGTTTCAAGGTGTCGCCTACTCTGAGGTCCTGGGTTCGAATCGTAGGGGCAAATGTTTGTATGATGAATACGAGCATTTGTACCTGAGTAAGTATTTATAACCGTTATCCTAGTATCCCATACCATACATAACACAAACCATACATACAGTGCTTACTTTGGAGCTAGGCTAATTGGTGTGAGTGTAAGTAATATTATTATTATGTGCTGAAAAATTTGTATGATCGAACTTTAACTATGGCTTTCAGAGTTGTCACATCTGGCGATGTCATGACATGCATGACGACAATGCACTTACTCACACTCGAAACCTTCACCCGCCGTGTGTCCCACCAGCCAATGTACAGTTAACAGCGGGTCAGGCTTTACCCTGGCTTGATAGCGCTCTTATGACCCTTGTAATAGAGGCGGCTTTCCTAGTGCTCGCTGTTGTTCGTAAAATTGATATCACGTCAAGCTTTACCTGCTGACCTTACGTACGTCCTTATCGCGTACGCAATAAAAGTGATTTTTAGTAGTTACTTTAATCTTGTTATCCGTCGGTTGTACGTACAGTTTGTTGCACTACAAACATCGCTAAGCGTCGTAAGGGCACTCTCAAGGTTTACGTGTCTAGCCCGACGCGCACTCGACTGTACTTGTAATGTATGTGACACTAATTAGTCGCCTCGCACGTGTATGTCTGTTACTCAATATATTACCCTTGCATTATGGCATTACTGTTCAGCAGGACTTTCCCACCACCAATTCGGTACATCCGCATTATTCTGGATCTCTGAAACCGTTACAATACCTACTGACCATATTATTAGCATTATTGAGAGTAAATGTTTGTAAATGCAGCCAAATTAAATGCGTCTCTGTTCTATTATTGTAATGTTTTATAAGTGTTTCGGTAATTATAGTCGGTACGGACGAGCTGAGCAGGTCACTTACCGAAAGTGCCAATGAACTCCATATGCGGTAACGTCTACAGCACAAAATAGTGCAATATGTAATTGAATTTATAATAGAATAGATAGTCTATCAAAAGATCTAGACAGATATGATATACCGGGTTGATAACCTGAGATACAGGAGTCTTCCTAGTTCAGGTATCAGCCCGCCACAGTCTATTTTATAAATACGTAAATTCATTGTACTGTACTTTATTTAAGATTGATTGTGGTGTTAAAAAAAAATCTTTATTATTATTTAGCTGGCTAGATCTTTTGATCCATCTGAGAATTCACTTTGTCCCATCTGAGAATTCAGTTGTGGCCGAATTAATTTTATCCAATACTTTTCTATTTTAAATTTATCATAGGTATAATATAAATCGCTGTAAATTCATTTCGAAGATTGTTAAAGCCCAAACTTTTTTATGGTTAAACCCGTTTCATGATTGATTCATCTCGAGATGAATCGGTGGTAAAGATGATGACTCAGATTATAGGGATGTTTGATCTAATTTGTTTCTATACTACCTAACGTATGAATTTCACATTAGTTTGGGAGGTTATTGTTTAATGATTGAGTTTTTCTGTCGCCTCATATTTACATAACACTGTGTCGGCAATCTTTCTAGCCTTGTGATCCTTACTCACTCAACATACACACAAACTGCCTCTGAAATATTACCTGTTGCGTCTTGCATATTATTTTTTTTACCATTTCTTTCTTTTTGGGAAACAAATAATACAATGATACTTAATTATTAACCACGTAATTCTCATTATGGGGTAAAAAATATTTATTAAACGTCTCAAAGTTTTAAAAGAAATATGCGTATCACTTAAGTTTAGGTGTATTAAATGAGAGTCCATGCCTCAACATGTTATCTTTCACTAAGGTTGGATTGCATTGCACTTGCACCATCTAATTGTAACGGTGACAACTTTAAGAATGGGATATAGGATTTACCTGTGTGAACTTGGCACCCAACTTTGGAAAAACTACTTTTTTTTTGTGTTTTTTGAAAGATTTCGATAAGTAGTGGATAGTAGTGAAACAATTTTCGTTAGTAGTAATATAAAAAAAAAAAGACAGGTTGCACTCCGGGAGTGCCGGCAGAAGTGAAAACTTGATTATTAACGTTGAGCATGTTTGATATTTTGGAATGGTTAGGGAATAATTTTGCACCAATTGCTTTATCAGTATAAAAGTACTATCATTTATGTGGTAGAATACAATATTCATTTATTGCGCTATCGTACACAAACATGACAAACCATATTAAAGTGAACGTTAAGTTAGGTAATAAGATATAAGAAAACATTAGTTATTATAGAGAATCGAAAAATATATATTGACAATAAAACAAGAGACAAGTAAAAGACATTATCAACAGTCTGTCGCTAAGCAACCGAGACCATAGTCAACCTGTCACCTCAACATTCTCCATCCGTCCTACGCTTTTTCGATCAGGTCACGTGTCCTGACGCGAGTTTAAGATTTTATACCCATTACTGAAAAAGTGCTCAACGCCGCTAAAGAAGTTTTCACTTCAAAAAATATAACGACATAAAAAAATGTTGTCCCCCGAAATTTGGAAAACCATGTTTTTCCAGCTGTTTTTTATCGATAAACGTTAGTAGTGGATTGTAGTACAAACGTCTACGAACCTCCCTCAGTGAATTCTAACGTTTGTAGTAATCGTATACACCTTTATACAGACATGATCCGGTAAAGATCGCTCCGAAACAGGTTCGACTCAACTTAAGTGCTTCTAATCAACTTTTATTTTACTACAATCAAAAATTCTTCCACTACAAACGTCTACAAACCTCCCTCTATGAATTCTAACGTTTGTAGTAATCGTATACACCTTGAAACAGACATTATCCAGTAAAGATCGCTCCGAAACAGGTCAGACTCAACTTAAGTGCTTTTCGTCAACTTTTATTTTACTACAATAAAAAATTCTTGCACTACAAACGTCTACGAACCTCCCTCAGTGAATTCTAACGTTTGTAGTAGTCGTATACACCTTTAAACAGACATTATCCAGTAAAGATCGCTCCGAAACAGTTCAGACTCAACTTAAGTGGTTCTAATCAACTTTTTTTTTACTACAATCAAAAAATTCTTCCACTACTAACGTCTACGAACCTTCCTCAGTGAATTCTAACGTTTGTAGTTATCGTATAGGCCTTGAAACAAAATTTAAGTAAAAAAGATCGTTTTAAAAAAAATACTTCAAAACAAATTTTTATTTTTTATTTTTTCTATTTTACTACTTACGAATAAAATTGCACTACAATCCACTACTAACGTTTATCGATAAAAAACAGCTGGAAAAACATAGTTTTTCAAATTTCGGGGGACAATTTTTTTTTATGTCGTTATATTTTTTTTATTATATTACTACTAACGAAAATTGTTTCACTACTATCCACTACTTATCGAAATCTTTAAAAAACACAAAGAAAAAGTAGTTTTTCCAAAGTCGGGTGCCAACTTCACACAGGTATAGGATTTGCCAGCTTTGGGAAAAAGAAATCAATTTATTTTGTGCTGTGCAACTCAGTCTAATGGTGCTTCTTAATAGGTCATATTTTATTTTCCTGCAGTTTCTGGCCGGCAGCAAATGTTGTCTCACCCTGACTTTATACTTAGAACTAGAGGAAGCATATAGTTGCCGGCCATATACCTATTTTAGCAAAAGTATGGCCCTTAGGAGCACCATAAATATGCGACGGTTGTGTCAAGTACGACAGAGATTGAGCGCAATGTTTGTGCATTCCAGGTGTGGTGTCGGTGAGGGCGCGCGATGGGTGGTGTGCGGCGGTCGACGGTCGCCGCGCTCGCCGCCCTCGCCGCGCTGCTGCTGCTGCTGCTGGCGCGCCTGCCGCCGCCCGCGCGCGCCCCGCGCCCCCCGCCGCCCGCCCCCGTCCCCGTCGTCAGGCGCCCTCCCCCGTCTCCTCCCTCTAATACTACCGTAGCCCCGACCACGCGTCGCCCCACTCCACCCCAAACTAAGCGAACCGAGTCCCCCAAATCGGCCCCCGCCGCCGCCGCCGCCGCCGCCTCGGTCTCCTCCTCTCCTCGAGTCCAGCAACCTTCCACGCCCCGACCGGTGCTGACCGGCGAAGTGTACGTAGCGGGACACGAGCGGCCGCACCCTGAACTGTGCCCGGCGTTGGGCGCCAAGGTGAAGCTCGTAATCCTGAT
This sequence comes from Chrysoteuchia culmella, assembly GCA_910589605.1. Taxonomy (NCBI): domain Eukaryota; kingdom Metazoa; phylum Arthropoda; class Insecta; order Lepidoptera; family Crambidae; genus Chrysoteuchia; species Chrysoteuchia culmella. Next base: position 16,186,465 of record OU342665.1, read on the forward strand.
CACGTCGGCGCCGTCGCACCGGCCCGCGCGGGACGCCATCAGACTGACGTGGGGGCATTACGCGACGCGGTCGGACGTCGCTCTGGCGTTCGTTTTGGGAGCGCCGCCTGCGTCTCTTCGCGCCGCCGTCGCCGCCGAAGACGAACTCTACAATGACTTGGTCGTCGGTCGCTCCATAGATTCCTACTCCAACATGACGCTGAAGACGCTGTCGATGTTGGAGTGGGTGGATACTTACTGCCCGCGCGCGCCGAGGCTGCTGAAGACGGACGACGACATGTTCATCAACGTGCCGCGGCTGCTCGACTTCGCGGCGGCGCCGGCCCGCGTCAACGCCACGCGCACCATCTGGGGCAAGGTCATTATTATTCCACGTCTATCCTATCTTTTATGCTATTTTTATAAGGAGGAAAGATTTGTATATTTATAACTAACAAACTCAAAAACCACTAAACAGATTCGGATGAAATACATATACACGGATAATACATAGCCTGGATCCTGCGATTAGAACATAATAATATATAGGATACTTTTTATTTTGATATTGCAATTTTGTACGTTATTCCCACGGGAACGGGAACATCGCGGGTAAAATCGCGGGGGGCTGGCTACTAGTGCTTTCTATTTCTCAATGTATCGGAATTCGTTACACCAGCTTTCCACCCGTGACTTCAATCCTGTGGAATTCGGTTATAATATCCTATGTTCTTCTCCTTTCTATATTCTTGCAAAATAATATCTCTATGCTAAAGTTATGAAAAGAGGTTACTGGTTAAGATAGCGTTACTTTTGATTTTAAAGTAACTAAATTGATACCTTTATTACCTGAAAGTCGCAAATAAATGGAAAGGAATGAAAACTACTCTATTTAAAACTAAATAAGGGCCACCATGTATTTTAAGCAATCTCCGCTAACTATAGGGTTCGGTTGGAGGTTTGTAAAAGATGAAATTAGATAAACTGATTATTTTCCTATGATAAGACATGTTTTTTTATAAAATGAATTTGAATAAAAAATTATGAGCATAATTAGAAAAAAATATTGCCGAAACATGTCCTCATGAAATGGTAAATCAATAGGGCAATTATTATTTTTTGCTCTTTTTTAATACCCTGGGTGTTCTTCTCGTTTTTGAAAACATTCTTGGAACCTAGAGGGTACAGTTTGAGCCGGATGTTGCACTTTTTGAGAGGAATTAAAATTCTGAGAAATCAGACCCAAGGAACCACTTTCGGTCGCTGCGAAGCGGGACGGTCGCGGTACTAAAAGTTAACATAATCAATTTACAGGTGATAAAGAAGTCGCTGCCGAAGCGCACGACCCGCTCCAAGTACTTCGTGTCCCCGGTGCAGTTCCCGGGCAAGGTGTTCCCGGACTTCGCGACCGGCCCCGCCTACCTCGTGACGGGCGACGCCGTGCGGCCGCTGCTGGCGGCGGCGCCGCGCGAGCGCTACCTGCGCCTGGAGGACGTGTTCGTGACGGGCGTGCTGGCCGCGCGCCTCGCCCTCACGCGCCGACACGCGCCCGAGTTCTACAACAAGAAGCTGGCGATGCATCCCTGCGCCGTGCAGCGCGCCATCTCCATCCACATGGTGCGCTACCACGAGCAGTTCGAGCTCTGGCGGAGGCTGCTGGACGGGAAGACGAAGTGCACGTAGCCGCGACACGAGACAATGATTATATCATCTAGGTAAACGAATATCTGCTCGCGATGCAGATTTCACCCTCGTGGACGGTCTCGCGGCGATCGGGGCTCCGTTGGGCGGAAGAGGTTGTAGAAATCTTTCCTATGATAGACTTGGCGAGTGAAAATTAGACGTTTAATCTTCCTGGGCCCGGCTGACGAAAAGCCGGGCTCGGTTCCATTCGGTGGAGTTCTGCCGTAAAAAGCGGGCCTCGTCTCCGTCGAAGGGAGTTTTCGGCGCGTGCAAAGTGTACGGTCTTCTTTCCGAGTTTAACCGGTAATAAAAGTGGAGATCGAATGTATAATAAAGGTCTCGGGATAGTGGTCGTGCGAACTGTGAGCGAGAGTGGGTGACCGCGTGCGAGGAATTGAAAATCATCACATGTTAAAATTGGAGAAGTATACTCCTTTACCGTATACATTGTATAAATTTTATTTTGCGATTCATTTTTTATAATCGAAAGGTTTATACGTTGCAATAATTTTATTTTGCGATTATTTTTTTTATATACGAAAAGCGTTTTCGATCGTTTCTCAGAACAAATAGAATAATGTAGTAATAAATTTTACGCAAATTATGTAATTAAAGAAATCACTACGTATAAAGCAGACTACGCACCTATTAGTAAAACCGACATTTCATTCATTATATAATTTTATGACATTTTTAAGAAATAATGTCAGTATACTCTCATTACCACTGATAGTGTGTGGTCCGCTTAAGATAGTCTGATTGATATCGTAATTTACGCTGTAATATTTATTTTTAAATAACCGAATACTCTGAAACCGTGACACGATTATTTTTGTACTGATTTTAAGTGTAATATAGGACAAATTGATTGTAAATTGTAAGACGGCAGTGATATAAGCCGATGTCCCGAAGTACAACTCGCCGCCCGCTACATCACCTTTATTGGTATTACAATGTAAATATAACGTAGCAGAATATAATGCAGTACCCGTCATACAAGTTTGGCTGAATATATTCGATGTCAAACATATCTCTTATACGTTCGTACGTGCGGTACATGACGGCTCTAGCGCATGGCGTGCATCCGATCATTTTCGATAATGTTGATAGCCAATGTCAACTCGTTCGTACAAGGGACTTAAAAAAAAGGAGGTTAAATTCGTATATATAAATCTTGAAAAAGCTGTCGTTTTTATAGTCAAACGTTTGTCTCAAACTAATAGTTGCTATACTACTAGTTTGAGTTCAAACCGAAGTGCGGGACTTAGTCTAACCTTAAAAATGGTGAAATAAAAAAATATCTTTTTAGAGGCGATGCCAGCCAAGGAATTAAAGTCGGTTTTTTTTTAATAAAAAGGGCCATTGTACAATTTCTGTTAATTTTTAAGTATTATCTCGAAATTCTGTCCTATTTTTATATTAAAACAAATTGTGGCATTATTGTAAAATATGCACACATGCTGGCAACTGTGACTACTCGATGTTTCTTTTTTTATTTATTTATTCATTCTTACGTCTCGAGTTAACTATTTAATAACTTTCTCTGAACTTTTATGGGGCCTTACCATGAGCTGTCAGAACAATATCAAAACACTATTGTAAGCGAGATGACGCAAAAGCAGTCTACAGCCCCGTCTCTAATTTATATCTGATGGTAGGAACTCTGAAGTAGATTCCTTATTTCTTCCATATTGTGATTTTTTTTTATTGTCATAAAACAAGTTTATTGTCATTTTTATGAAGCTATTTATACAAAAGTGCTAGTCGTCTGTACTAGTGTGAGATAAAACGTTATTTTTTGAGCATAAATTAAAGTGTATATCTACTATTAATTATGGAATAAAGTTAACAGCTTTTCTATCTATGTATAAGCGTATGGATCCTCAACAAAAATAACTTTGTATAACACAATAGTTACAGGCATTGTGCTATAAGATTTACTATTTTTGACCCTCAGGTAAGAGCATAATTAAATGTGCCTATTATTAGAGCCAAAAGATTAAATAAAATATTATTAATGATACATTTTTCCGTACATGTAGGGCCAAATATAACAGTTTTATAGTTATTGAAATGGGAACCTATTATATTTTTGATGGTGTTAAAGCCTAGCAATGCTGGTGTATGGTGGCCCTAAGTACATGTAACCGGAACGGGAAACCAGGCGCCCTATTTTGATATAAATTCTTAGTTGAAGGCAGTTTTCCAAATTGTTATTGACAAGATGACATCCTTATATTTCTTTAATGAGTAAAAGATTGAGCAAATAAGAGAGCAATTCCGAAAACTGGCTATATTGAGAGGTTGTAAGTACATGCGGTGAGTAGAAATTCTGGGTAAATTTTAATCGAAAAATACTAGAACGAGTCGACTCGACTCACGAGTTATTCTCAGCCTGCCTGAGTCGAGTCGATATTTAAAGAAAAATACAATTTTTTTCTTTTATACTTGCGCGGGCGAGCGTGATCGGACAGTGGCAGCCATGTTGTGCCAGACGGTTGTAAATATTATACTATAATATACATGTGCGTCTTTACGTGTTTGCTCTTTTATTTACCCGCCCCGATGGTGTTTTTGCACGATAAACTATCGAGGACGTATCGTCAAAAAATGTATGACATATTGAGCTGCGTTCCTACCGGACCTAAACGGAACCACATGTTTCTATACATTGTTTGGCGATCACCTTAGCTACGTGCTCGATACGAAAACGCAAGTTGTTCGTGCTAGATTTGAAGACGGTTCGCAGTAGCAAAAGATATAGACTACATCATCAATTCTCGTTTCTTTTAAAACAACTGGTATTAACTCAATAATGACTGCGCAGTGATCGTGCTCAAGTCAGTTTGACTAAAGTTAGGGAACTATTAGTCGTGGCATTCTTATGCTATATTGTAAATAATGTATCTGTTTGTGAATGCAATCAAGGTAAAGGCCTGCGCAGACGACGGACATTGGATGACTTGTTGACCGCGACACGACCTTATTACTAAGAACATAAAGTTGAATATATAACAAAGACTATCGCGTACTTTTCATGGATATACGCGATCTAAGTTCAATCTTATTTGGTTAACAATAAAGACGTGTGGCGGACAAAAAGTCCTCCGTTATCCGTCGTCTGCGCTCGTCTGCGCTAGCCTTAGCCATAAAAGATATTAAAAAAACTAACGGAGAATCAGTCCCCTAATTGTCTAATTTCAAAATCTATAACAATCTCTTTCAAAGGTATTTATTGTGATTGTGAGTGTAACTTATAGTCGCAATCCCTTTCAAAACGAAAGATGTTTAAAATGACACTTCTTCATACATTTGAAAGTTATTTTCATCTGTGATAAATATTAAACAAGAAAATATATTAGAAAAAAACAACTAGTCTCATGTCGCCCTGACGGGATTCGAACCCGCATCCTTGGGAATCTGGCGAAATGCACTAACCAATTATGCTACAGAGACCTATGAGGACACGTCGATTTTTCTAGTATAAGGTAAATGTACGTAATTCCGGAGTATTAAGGCATTCTTGTCTTTCCAAACAATTTCCACTAAAACAGGAAAACGTAGCGAATTGAAATTAGTTCAGTCGTAAAGGGAGTATTTCAGACAGGAGATTGATATGAAACACTACTGTATTAAACTATGTTATAAAAGACTAATCGTATTTTTTCTCGGCCCCGTAAATGTCCGTTATTACGTTATAAAATTTGACTCATCAGTTAATTCCGGTAATGAGTGCTCGTAATTCCGGTATATGTAATAAAACGCCATTTTGCTGCAGGATTATACAAAGAGGAAAATATAAATTGAATGTGATATGTACTAAAATAAAATAACTTTATTTTATAAAGGCAAACAGTTTATATAAAAATATTTTAAGGAACTTTTAGTAGGTAACTTAAAATTTTCATGAGATCAAATTGAACATATTGAATATCAACTTATTTCAAGCAGAGTTTGGCGAACAATAGGTATAATATTCATTTATTTATTTTTATAAGGCGTAATCAGTTTAGAAGTCTTTAATCTAATCTCCACAGTCTAAACCTTGAATAGAGAAGACTCCTCTTTTGTTTACCGCTACAGGAGCCTTAATTTTTTTAAGAACCTCTTTAGCTTCATAAATTAAAATGTCATCTTTCTCGGGCCAACGCCAATTCACTCGTCCATTAGGCTCGAACCCGCTCATGGTCATAGTTTTTATTTTGTATTTTTTTCCAGATGCATCGTCTATAACTTTTATTACGAGACCCGGAAAATGTTGCCCTTCATAAATAATTACAACATAATCTCCTGTAGTTATTTTCAATGTGCTAGAATCCATGCTTTCATCTAAAACTATGGATGGCGCTTTCTCTATTATTTTTTTTCGTCTTGTTTTTATAATTTGAAGTTGTGCCCGAAGGACCAGGTTCATTATTTTTGTCTGAAATTTTGAATGAGTCGTCACTTTCACCTTCTGTACTTGCATAATTCTTTTTGGTTGTTTTTACTGTCTTCTTCACCTTTTTCATTTCTTTGGCTTTATTTTCACGTTTTGTTTTTCTCTGGCTTTATTTTTACGCTCTTCTTTTCTTATTTCTTTTTGCTTTAGCTTGTCGTTTTTTTCTTCTATAAGCCTCTTTTCATGTTCAATGTATTCATCAGCAGTTCCTATAGTAGGAGCAAGTTTTTTTTAATAAGTTTTTTACCTTTACTGGTCGACGGAGTTTCTGGCCACAACAAAGCGTTTTTGAAGGGTGTGGGGAATTCGGCTTTTTTAAATTTTGAGTAATTTCGCTTTGATCTTGGATAGCGGAATTTGATTCAATAACTGCATTGTGAATATCAGTAGAACCTTTATCTACACCGTTTTTGTTATTCGGTGACTTAGAAATCAGAGACGAATCTAATGTAGCATTAGTGAGTTCCGGTATAGTTGTTTTGTGAGCTGATGGTAGTTCTCCAGATTTAGATGATATTTTCTTAGTCCCGTTGTTTGAGGTTAAGCAATTGTCGGGTGTGCAGCAATATACTAACAGAAATTTCTAACGAATAACTCTTCTCAACAACACAAAATGACTTGAATTCTATAGTTATATAATCATACTAGTAATAGGTACTACAAATTATACAAGAACATCGATAAGTATGATATAAATTAGTGATTTTGCACCGAAGATATTTGTGACAAGTCTGTTCAAACTAAAAAAAAAGTTACACTTTACACGCGTTTTTTTTTAAATAAAGGCAAATAAAATCGTAACACGTAATTTGATTCAAAGAAACCATGTTATACTTTAGACCCGAAACAGCATTTTTCGTTAACTTAGCTCATCTCGATTCCTGGAAAATTACAAAAAACAAAATAACCTTATTTGCCCTAATTCCGTTATTGTTACGTAATATCGGACATGGTTGGTTTTTAGTGTTGGTAATTGCGGCAAACAGTAAATTAACAATTAACTCGCTAAAACTAACTTAGTTAACTTGAAACGGCAATCAATCAGTTTGTTTTAAAGTTATTAAACATATTAACGACACTTTGTTATGAAAATACCTACTTAACACTCGTAAAACCCCTTATGAAAATCCGTGCGGCAGCTTGAGTGTACACTACAACACGCACGACCGTTATGGTGGTTTGGCTCTGACTGACATAAGGAGACGTGAACGACGATTCGATGATGTTTGCAGTTATTTTTTACCACGTGTAAGTGACGCTGTAATGTTTATACTTGATGGATAATTACATATTTATTTGAAACTATTAGTACTTTTCTTATTTTTGGGCCTCAACCGAAAACTTACGGAATTTCGTACACTTACGTAATATGGTACATCTACCTTATTCACTTTTCTACGGTGTTTGCCACCGTCGATTAATCAATGAGAGAAATATCCTCGCATTCGAAAGATGAAACGACGGTGGCCAACACCGTAGAAAAGTGAATATACTAGAAAAAATCGACTAGTTGCTTTTCGCTTTTTCTAGTATATTTTCTTGTTTAATATTTATCACACAAAAATAGCAGTCGTCGTCATCAGCCATTTTTAATGTCCCCACTGCTGGGGCACTGGCCTTCCTTATGGATGGATAAGGAGGTCGGGACATGACCCGCGCGTCAGGCGGGCCCAATGCGGATTGGTGGGTTTTAGCGACTGCAAATGCAGCCGGGACCAACGGCTTAACGTGCCTTCCGAAGTACGGAGGAGCTCGAGATAGTAAATTTTTGGTCACCCATCCCGTGACCGACCATTCCGAAAGTTGCTTTACCTCAACAATCGCAGGCTGAGCGCGTGAAGCACTGCGCCACGGGCTCCTCAAAAATAGCATTGTAAAATGCAAAATTAAAAACGTATAATTAAGTGGCTGTTTCATCTTAATCGACAGTCAAACATCTGTAAAGATGTTTCTTTCGAATGCGAGGATATTTCTCTCATTGATGAAACGACGGTGGCCAACACCGTAGAAAGGTGAATATACTAGGAAAAATTCGACGTGTCCTCATAGGTCTCTGTAGCATAATTGGTTAGTGCATTGGGCCGGATTCCCAAGGATGCGGGTTCGAATCCCGTCAGAGCGACATGAGGCTAGTTCAGGGTGGCCACTTTCTGGAAAACCGGGACAGTCAGGGAATTTCGCTAGTCATGGAAAAGTCAGGGAATTGTCAGGGAAATTTAATGGAGGTCAGGGAGTAAAAATTGTCTCTGTATACATACATAATACGAGGGGAGGTCAAAAAGTCCGCGGAATGGGGGGGAAGTTGGTTGCAGTGAAGCACCAAATTTTTTTTTCTTTCAAGTATATTTCTTTACTACCCCAAATACATTTCTGAAATTGCTCATATAAATTGATTACTAGTTTAAATAAAAATATTTGTAATTTGAGTAGAAATTACAGACTTCACCTCTAAGTCGCACCTTTTTTTATTGCAGTAAATTTTAATTTGTTGTTTGGAACCAGGGGGCTAATTGTCTAATTTAAAATCTATCGCAGTCCCTTTCAATTCGTAATTTGAAAGATATTCAGGCCGTCACTGTTTGACATTTGAAAGGGATTGTGATCGGGACGCGTTTTAAAAGGTATGGAATAAACGAAATTGAACTGTCTAAGCAATATGGTGATATTTTCGTCTGTCATATAATATGACAGACGAAAATATCACAATCACAATACCTCTGAAAGGGATTGTGATAGATATTAAATTAGACAATTAGGGGGCAGGTCTGGAATATAAAAAGGCTGATATGAAGTTTTTCGAAGCTTCATCGGTGAATAAACGCCGTTGCAACGTGACTCATGTACGCAGGTGCATTTTCATACCAAAAGACCAAACCTTTTCTCCTTATTTTTCTTTTATGGACCCCTTCAAATGAAATCTTGATCTTGAATTGAATCTTGAAATGAAGCTTAGTATTGTACGGTTCTATTAACACCGTATTCATAGTCGATGAGTAAAATACACAAAAAAATCAGTCGCGAACATTTTTCAACTCGGCCCTCTTGGGCGGTGGAATGCCACTGCATCGACTACTTCTTCGACTACGATTACGGTGTCGATTATTTCGGACTGTAACTTCATTCATTATCTAGCTACAGAGCTCCGAAGGGCGACAAGAAAATCTTGGTTTGATTTTGTCTTCCCTACCGACTGGCTTGCACCTTAAATTACTAAAATATTAATGACCCGATTACGTTCAAATTTGGAATATATACTCGTGATGAGGTGCTCAATCAATACCTAGCAGGACAAATGAACCTACCTTTTCCATCCCTACCATTCCGTGGACTTTTTGACCTCCCCTCGTACATATAAGTACATAATAAAAAAAACGCGTCCAAGAGGTCAGGGTATAAAAATTGTCTCTGTATGCACATATAATACATATAAGTACATAATATCTACTTAAATTGCCGACCTCCGTGGCCGAGTGGTGTACGTATCGGTTTTCATGGTGCCGCTATCTCTAGCGGTCCCGGGCTGCCAAAGAAGCTGCGTTATTGGAAAAACAGATTACGAAGTTGCAATAGATTGTTATTATTTTTCAAATACGTAATAAACATGATAACTGATGTAGGTACTAATACGATTAAGGCCCGTTTAAAGTGTTCCCCTAGCATTTGTGGCTGGAATATATTCTAAGATACATTTCATATCTAATAAATTAGTCAGATTGAAACAGTACTTAGGTATACCTTTCAATTGGTTTTTCCTGTACAGTTTTTAACAAAAATGGTAAAAAAAATAATGAATTATTGGGTAATGTAGAACTGTCTGATAGCAAATTACAATTTATGGTAACAATTTACAAATACATGGTACAATTTATAAATACAATGAAACAGTACAAAAACGACATCTGACGTAGGATATGAACCCACGACCTCCGTCTAATTATGCTTTCGCTCTTACCAACTGAGTTATTCAGATCTACTTCTTATCATTTTCGTTTTTGTATAATTTCATTGTAAGTATATGTAAATTGTAATTTGCTAGCAGATAATTCTGCAAAAAGTCAGAAATGTATTCCAATTCCAATTATATTTTATATTTATTACATTTAATATTATGGTCAGGGAAAAACTTGAAAAAACGCCTGGAAAACCGGGAAAAGTCAGGGAATTTTGATTGTAGTAAAAAGTGGTCACCCTGTAGTTGCTTTTTTCAAATATATTTTCTTGTTTAATATTTATCACACAAAAATAGCCCTTCGGCCGTGTATGATACCAGAGTTTGGTAACCAGTATCATACGAAGAAAAAATGATCGTTGTAGGATACTGGTATCCAAGTGATAGGTATTTTTCGTTTTATGTAACCGAGTATCAGCTCAGGAAAATATCAAATAGTTACAAGTGAGTACTTAATTGAGCATGGCAAAATGCAAAATTAAAAATGTATAATGTAATATAACATTATACATTTTTAATTTTGCATCTATCACTTTGCTTATGCAGTTCAATTTCCTTCATTCAATACCTTTCAAAACGCGTCCCGATCACAATCCCTTTCAAATGTCAAATAGTGACGGCGTGAGTATGTAAATATCTTTCAAATGACGAATTGAAAGGGATTGCGATAGATTTTTAAACTAGACATCTAGTTCTCTTTTTTTTAATTAAAATTATTATTTAGCTAGTGAATAAAATATATTTTTCGGAACCCTATCTGAACACCAGTGATTGACAAGACATGACCCAGTACATACAATCATGGACATCCATGTCTAGAGGCGTCCATGACATGACACAAAAAAAAAAAAAAAAAAAAGTTGGTTGGTTGGTTGGTTGGTTGGCTGGCTGGCTGGCTGGCTGGCTGGCTGGCTGGCTGGCTGGCTGGCTGGCTGGCTGGCTGGCTGGCTGGCTGGCTGGCTGGCTGGTTGGCTGGCTGGCTGGCTGGCTGGCTGGCTGGCTGGCTGGCTGGCTGGCTGGCTGGCTGGCTGGTTGGTTGGTTGGTTGGTTGGTTGGTTGGTTGGTTGGTTGGTTGGTTGGTTGGTTGGTTGGTTGGTTGGTTGGTTGTTCGAAGCGTTGAATTGTGTATCTGGGGCATTCTTCAGTTAGATGTTTCCATGTCTGTACTGTAATGGAGTCACAGGGACAAAGATTGTCGTCGGTTATTTTAAAGCGGTTAAGGTATTGTTTATGGTATGCGTGGTTTGTTAAGAATTGGGTTATGGAAAAGGTGGGTTTGATAGTTTGTATGAAGTCTGTGAGGGAAGCATATGTTGGCAGAAGAGATTTTGTGTGGGCACAAGTATCAGGATTCGAGTAGTATTCAGCGGACGCTTGCATGCATTTGACTTTATTCTGATGTTTAATAAAGCTGATGGGGATGGCGAGGTAATCAGGGGTACGGTGGAGGTTAGCGGCAGCCTTAGCTGCTGCGTCCGCCAGTTCATTACCCTCGAATCCCGTGTGGGCCTTAACCCATGCAAATTCTATGGAGTGGCCGAGTTGCCGAGCTGAATTTATGTATTTGTGAATGGTGACGGCAAAGCTATAGTGGCTGTTTTTGTTTGACAGTTCAATGAGGCCTGACTTACTGTCTGATAGAATTATGGATTTTGGCAGTTTCTTGTCGAGAATGTGTTTGCAGGCCTCACGAATGGCGAGCAGTTCCGCCTGGAAGACAGAGCAGCAGTCGTGAAGTTTAAACTTTCGGACCACAGCTCGTCCCCCAGACGGGTTAATCGCAACGAAGGCCGCTCCGACTCTGTCGTGATGCTTGCTGCCGTCTGTGTAAAACTGCCATGTGTTAGCCGAATCCAGTTCGGAGAGTTCGGCAGCAGTTGATATTTCCTTGAACTGGACTTCGATTCTCTCCGACGGGTGCAAAAGTGTGGCCGGCGAGCTAAGCTTTTCCACTGGGACGTCGCTGGGTAGGTGCACAGTGACACCTAGGATCTTAGACCTTTCCGTATCTGCCAGTGCATAGATCTTAGCGGGAAGTGGTGTGAGTTGGGCGAGTGATATCGACGCAGTTGTGCTGAGGGTTCGAAAACCTTGTACCATTTTAATGGCAAAGAGGCGTTGTAGGGAGAGCAGTTGTTGGGTGACGTATTGATATCGCAGGGCTCCAGACCAGATAGCGGCGCCATAACAGAGAATTGGTTCAATCACCATAGAGTAAATGGTGCGTACATTTTCAGGGTGTACTCCCCAGGTGGGTCGAATGAAAAGGGATAACCGTTTGAAAAGATTCTTGGCTTTATCTACAATGTAGTCCACGTGTTTCGTAAATGTGAGTCTATTGTCAATTATAATGCCTAAATATTTGATGTGGTCGGTAAATTTGAGTTGCTGTTGGTTCATGTGGATTTGGCAGCATGAAGCCTTATTGGTGAAAGCAATGGCTTGAGTCTTATCGGGACCAAATTCAAGTTTGACTCCTTCACCCCAAGTAGATATTAGGTCCAGAGTTTGGTTGACGTTGCGTTCCAATATATTGATGTCCTTATTGTGTGCGATTACTAGGACGTCGTCAGCATAAGCCTGCAGCCGGCATCCCTCTGGCATCTCCATGAGCAGAAGCTCATCCAGGATCAGGTTCCACAGAGTGGGTCCGATGACCGAGCCCTGGATGCAGCCTCTGGTCATGGATTTGCGAACGTTTGTGTCAGCAAAATTTATCTGGACTTCGCGGTCCTTTACATAACTTAGGAGAAGTCGGTATAGGTTAATAGGGCAGTTGCTATCTCGAAGCCTTTTGAAAATTGCCGGCCACCAGGCACGGTCGAAGGCGGCTTTGATGTCTAAGGAGACAGCAATTACCTGTTCGCCTGAGGACTTTGCGGAGTTGCAAATCGCAAGAGCGTTGTATATGGCCATGGTAGTTGAAGTTTGAGTCTTAAATCCGTATTGATTTGGGGAATGGGTATTGTGCTTTTGCATATGGAAAACAAGTCTATTATTAATTAGTAGTTCAAGGAGTTTAGCAAATACGTTTATAAGGCCGATTGGTCGGAAGCTGGAGAGAGAGCTGTATTCCGGTTTGCCCGGTTTTGGGATGATTTTGGCTGTTGCAACTTTCCAGCTCTTGGGAAAGTGTTCGAGGCGGAGGCAACAGTTCATGATTCCCGTGATTTCATCCGGATACCACTTGGCGACCCAGTAGCAGATGTCAGCTGTAAGATGGTCTAGTCCGGGCGCTCTTTTCGAGTTCATGTTTCGCAGGCCCCCTAGAATTTCCTCGATGGTGAACGGAGGATCTGGGGCAGAGTCCAGCTGTTCGGTCATAGCCATGCGGAGTCGTTTTTGGTGTTCAGTCAGATCAGGGGTGTCGTCTGGGTAGAACCTATCGAGAAGAGCCTGGGCGGTGTCAGCAGAGTCCTTAGTATATGTGCCATCGTCCAGTCGTAGGGTGGCCGGAGCCTGTGCAAGCGGTCGCGTTTTAATGATACGGTTGGTGACAGACCAGACGTCCTCTTTCTTTTGTCGGCCACAGAAGATCCTGAAGTTTTCAGTGGAGGCGGAGCAAAAGGCGTCCGAGTATTGACGTCTAAGTCGGTCGCGTTCTTCTACCAGGTGTTCAAAGGGTTGTTTGCGCCGGACAGCTTTGGAGAGTTTATGGTGATTTCGGATGACGGCTTTTTTGAGCTCCTCCAACTCGTCGTTCCACCATGGTGCGCGCTGTGGCGGACGGGATGACCTCGAGAGCAATTTGTCACAGGTGTTTTGGATGGCAGAGGTGAATTTGTCAACGTATTCGTCCAGATTATTTGCATCCATATTGTTGAAGTTGGGGACGGATGGTAGATGTGTGTTCATCTCTGCGATAAAACTCTCCTGGAGCTCCTCCCATTTCACGGCGTTGGTTGTGTATTTGTATGTGGAGAGCTTATGGTTTTTGGTAGGTCGGCCGATGTCGATAGATACGCGAAAACGAATGGCGTTATGGTCGGATGTCGGACAAATATTCGGATCGACCGTCCAGTCTGCGACGTCGACACCGAAGTTACTCACAAGGGTGATATCAACGATTGAGTCCCGTGGGACTCCGTGCGTTACTGTGTGGAAAGTAGGTGTGTCGCCGACGTTGCAGACTGTGAGGTCCCGCATGGTTGCCAATTCGGCGACATCGTCTCCTCTGGTATTATTTGATCGAGAGCCCCAGAAGTTATGCCAGCCGTTAAAATCTCCGCAGATGACGTGCATAGAGTTAGAGTTTTGCATAAGGAAATGGTCCAGTTTTGCAATGGTATTGTGTTCGTCATTTCGAGGCTCAACATAGACAGAAGTCAGATGTAAGATATTGCCAGTCCGGTCCTTGACACGAACTGTGCAAATATTGGAGTTGGAATGTTCGGATACTCCGAGAGTTGATGCCCAGTTTTCACGAACGAGGATGGCTGCCTTGACTCGGCGATCAGTGTGAAACTGGTACGTTGTGTAACCAGGTATGGGTTTCAAGCGTTCAGTGTTGGACGTGTACGGTTCCATGACGAATGCCACATGGCAATCGGAGTTGGTAAGGTAAACTGAGAGTTCGTGGGTGGCTTTATTACAACGGAAGAGATTTATCTGTATGCATTTAAGATCAGTAGATGGATGAGCGGAAGAGTTATTGAGTCTAGTAACCATAATTGATGCGAGAAAAGATTGTTTTGAGCATGAAGGAAATTCGAGGACATTCTTGGGAAGTAGCACTGTGGCCGGCTTTGCATTGGGTGTTATTTGTCTTGGCGTGTTGGACGCAGTTGTGGCACTGGACCTTGTCGGCATCATTCTTGTTTGGGCAGTTACGGTACTCGTGTCCGGGAGAAGCGCAGTGGGAGCAGACCGCTACTTGTCGGTCACACCGGGTCTTGGTGTGTCCGAATTGGAGACACTTATAGCATTGGAGTAGGGGGATATAGTTTTCTGCGTGTACTCTTTGATGGTCTAGGTTGAGTTTGACTAGTGACGTCATAACCTTCCAGACGGCAGGCGACGCTATAAAGACGGCGTTGTACAGGAGTTTGTTGCGGTTGGCTCTTTTGAAGCGGAAGGTGAGGTCTCCGTCCTGTGTAATTGCTGATTTTATGTCCGGATTTTGGTTGCGTAAGATACGAACGAGTTCGTCAGACGGTATGTCTTGGGGGATGCCCTTAAGCGCGACCATGGGACTAAGCGTTTTGGAGGGTTCAGCTACGACAGTGCACTCAGAGCGTTTGAGCTTATTAAGAGTCTCCTCTCGGTGCTCGACGCTGTCAAATTCGACGCGTATTTTGTTCTTCGACACATATTTGATATTAGCGGGAGCGTATGTGGTGTCACGGAAAGAGATCGACTCTTTAAAGTTTTTATAAGTCTCTGCCGGGCTTAGGACATTCTTTTTAGACTCGACAATGATTGCTGGTTTAGTTTTAGGGATTTCAGGGGGAGTCTTTCTGTCAGTCTTTTGAGAGCGAACAACATCAGCGAAGCTGGGGCCGCTCGCACGGCCAGCTAACGGGCCCAGCTTGGCGATTGATTCCCGCAGGGCAGCTGTAGAGCGCTCAACCACTGGTCTAAATTCGTTCAGACCGGCTTCGATGGTTTTCTTGACGGTTTCCCGCATGGCAGCAACAGAGCAGTCCACAGCAGGCTTAACTTGTTGAAGTCCAGCTGCTACGGTCTCCCGCATCGTCGCCGTCGAGCAGTCCATCACCGGTTTGAATTTGGCGAACTCTTCGCGAATAGTTTGGCGTACCGCGATGATAGTGGCTTCGCTGGAGATACCAGAAGAAGAGGGTTCAGGGTCAGATGGAATAGTGAACGTTGTCGAGAGACCTTTCTTTCGTTCCTTCGCGAATTCGGACTGAGCCTCTTTAAAAAGTCGATAAAGATTGTCCATGGACTGGATGATACCCTCCTTGATATCCTTCCGGAGGTTTCTTGACTGGGCGATGTGCGCCTTCCTCTTTCGATACCAGAAGCCACCCTGCTCCATGTGAGATTTAGTCGGCAGGTCGGTGGGAATATCTGGCACCTCGACTAGTTGGGATTGGGTCATGGTGGGCTGAGTGTGATGCACCGCCGGCCTTTCTTGAGCGATGGAGAAGGGCGGGTTCTGAGCCTGGAATACAGGAGACCCAGGCGAGCGAGGCTGAGAAGTTGAGGTTTCATCAGTATCAAACCAGTCTTGGTTTATCGGTAAAAGTTTAGTTCTGGAGGTCTTAGTTGAGTTGCCGTCCGTCGAGGGATCGGGTTCTAAAGAATCTAAAGAGATCAGGTTGTGGTCGGTATTAATTTTCTGGGATAGGTTGTTTCTCCTGACTGGTGTCGGGGGTGGCGTTTTAAACATGGTGGACAGCTACAAATGAATTATAATAATGCAATTTTAAATTTTAAACTTTGAATATGAAAACTAAAATAAAAGCAATTTTTTGTATTTTTCTGTGAAAACCGAAATTTCAGACGTCTGCCGAAATTGGAAATAAAACAATTATAGAGATGTAGGTTTTAGTGACGAGTTTTTATTCGAAGACAGAACTTAAATGTGTGACGTAATTCAGAAATTATGTGGTTTTTAAAATTGGGCTTATCCACCCAGTCCTGATGGTAAAGGACGTAAGGGTGGGTGGGCGGGCAAAAATTTCGACTTCGCGTCGTCTCAGGGTCGCGCGCGCGGTGTCGTCGGATAGGTCTCGACGAGGCGCAGCTGTACGGCGACTAAAACCGGCGACGGGCCTGGAAAATTTTTCGAGTGGAGCGGAAAAACCTAATTTTTGCCAAGATTTGGGGTTTCAAATGTGAATAACAAGAAAACTAGTGGTCGGAGATCGACGGGAACTACGGAATTACGCTAGTTAGGCTAGACTCTGCGATACTAAATAGAAAAAAGTTAAAATTTGAACAATATTTGACAAAATGAAAATTTTACTATGGAGATTCTAAGTCAATATGTGAAAAAAGGTGAAAAAATTAAATTTATTAAACAAAAATGCGTCAAACGGCGTTAATTAGACGGGGACTACCGATTGGATCTCTGAAAAATCGAAAGAGGCTGCAATATTACAGCTTTAATATACCAAACGAGATAGCTTTACTTCAGATCGTCACTGCTTAGGTAAACTTTTGTATGAAATTTTTATGGTTCGACTCGAAAAATTTCGACTTCGCGTCGTCTCAGGGTCGCGCGCGCGGTGTCGTCGGATAGGTCTCGACGAGGCGCAGCTGTACGGCGACTAAAACCGGCGACGGGCCTGGAAAATTTTTCGAGTGGAGCGGAAAAACCTAATTTTTGCCAAGATTTGGGGTTTCAAATGTGAATAACAAGAAAACTAGTGGTCGGAGATCGACGGGAACTACGGAATTACGCTAGTTAGGCTAGACTCTGCGATACTAAATAGAAAAAAGTTAAAATTTGAACAATATTTGACAAAATGAAAATTTTACTATGGAGATTCTAAGTCAATATGTGAAAAAAGGTGAAAAAATTAAATTTATTAAACAAAAATGCGTCAAACGGCGTTAATTAGACGGGGACTACCGATTGGATCTCTGAAAAATCGAAAGAGGCTGCAATATTACAGCTTTAATATACCAAACGAGATAGCTTTACTTCAGATCGTCACTGCTTAGGTAAACTTTTGTATGAAATTTTTATGGTTCGACTCGAAAAATTTCGACTTCGCGTCGTCTCAGGGTCGCGCGCGCGGTGTCGTCGGATAGGTCTCGACGAGGCGCAGCTGTACGGCGACTAAAACCGGCGACGGGCCTGGAAAATTTTTCGAGTGGAGCGGAAAAACCTAATTTTTGCCAAGATTTGGGGTTTCAAATGTGAATAACAAGAAAACTAGTGGTCGGAGATCGACGGGAACTACGGAATTACGCTAGTTAGGCTAGACTCTGCGATACTAAATAGAAAAAAGTTAAAATTTGAACAATATTTGACAAAATGAAAATTTTACTATGGAGATTCTAAGTCAATATGTGAAAAAAGGTGAAAAAATTAAATTTATTAAACAAAAATGCGTCAAACGGCGTTAATTAGACGGGGACTACCGATTGGATCTCTGAAAAATCGAAAGAGGCTGCAATATTACAGCTTTAATATACCAAACGAGATAGCTTTACTTCAGATCGTCACTGCTTAGGTAAACTTTTGTATGAAATTTTTATGGTTCGACTCGAAAAATTTCGACTTCGCGTCGTCTCAGGGTCGCGCGCGCGGTGTCGTCGGATAGGTCTCGACGAGGCGCAGCTGTACGGCGACTAAAACCGGCGACGGGCCTGGAAAATTTTTCGAGTGGAGCGGAAAAACCTAATTTTTGCCAAGATTTGGGGTTTCAAATGTGAATAACAAGAAAACTAGTGGTCGGAGATCGACGGGAACTACGGAATTACGCTAGTTAGGCTAGACTCTGCGATACTAAATAGAAAAAAGTTAAAATTTGAACAATATTTGACAAAATGAAAATTTTACTATGGAGATTCTAAGTCAATATGTGAAAAAAGGTGAAAAAATTAAATTTATTAAACAAAAATGCGTCAAACGGCGTTAATTAGACGGGGACTACCGATTGGATCTCTGAAAAATCGAAAGAGGCTGCAATATTACAGCTTTAATATACCAAACGAGATAGCTTTACTTCAGATCGTCACTGCTTAGGTAAACTTTTGTATGAAATTTTTATGGTTCGACTCGAAAAATTTCGACTTCGCGTCGTCTCAGGGTCGCGCGCGCGGTGTCGTCGGATAGGTCTCGACGAGGCGCAGCTGTACGGCGACTAAAACCGGCGACGGGCCTGGAAAATTTTTCGAGTGGAGCGGAAAAACCTAATTTTTGCCAAGATTTGGGGTTTCAAATGTGAATAACAAGAAAACTAGTGGTCGGAGATCGACGGGAACTACGGAATTACGCTAGTTAGGCTAGACTCTGCGATACTAAATAGAAAAAAGTTAAAATTTGAACAATATTTGACAAAATGAAAATTTTACTATGGAGATTCTAAGTCAATATGTGAAAAAAGGTGAAAAAATTAAATTTATTAAACAAAAATGCGTCAAACGGCGTTAATTAGACGGGGACTACCGATTGGATCTCTGAAAAATCGAAAGAGGCTGCAATATTACAGCTTTAATATACCAAACGAGATAGCTTTACTTCAGATCGTCACTGCTTAGGTAAACTTTTGTATGAAATTTTTATGGTTCGACTCGAAAAATTTCGACTTCGCGTCGTCTCAGGGTCGCGCGCGCGGTGTCGTCGGATAGGTCTCGACGAGGCGCAGCTGTACGGCGACTAAAACCGGCGACGGGCCTGGAAAATTTTTCGAGTGGAGCGGAAAAACCTAATTTTTGCCAAGATTTGGGGTTTCAAATGTGAATAACAAGAAAACTAGTGGTCGGAGATCGACGGGAACTACGGAATTACGCTAGTTAGGCTAGACTCTGCGATACTAAATAGAAAAAAGTTAAAATTTGAACAATATTTGACAAAATGAAAATTTTACTATGGAGATTCTAAGTCAATATGTGAAAAAAGGTGAAAAAATTAAATTTATTAAACAAAAATGCGTCAAACGGCGTTAATTAGACGGGGACTACCGATTGGATCTCTGAAAAATCGAAAGAGGCTGCAATATTACAGCTTTAATATACCAAACGAGATAGCTTTACTTCAGATCGTCACTGCTTAGGTAAACTTTTGTATGAAATTTTTATGGTTCGACTCGAAAAATTTCGACTTCGCGTCGTCTCAGGGTCGCGCGCGCGGTGTCGTCGGATAGGTCTCGACGAGGCGCAGCTGTACGGCGACTAAAACCGGCGACGGGCCTGGAAAATTTTTCGAGTGGAGCGGAAAAACCTAATTTTTGCCAAGATTTGGGGTTTCAAATGTGAATAACAAGAAAACTAGTGGTCGGAGATCGACGGGAACTACGGAATTACGCTAGTTAGGCTAGACTCTGCGATACTAAATAGAAAAAAGTTAAAATTTGAACAATATTTGACAAAATGAAAATTTTACTATGGAGATTCTAAGTCAATATGTGAAAAAAGGTGAAAAAATTAAATTTATTAAACAAAAATGCGTCAAACGGCGTTAATTAGACGGGGACTACCGATTGGATCTCTGAAAAATCGAAAGAGGCTGCAATATTACAGCTTTAATATACCAAACGAGATAGCTTTACTTCAGATCGTCACTGCTTAGGTAAACTTTTGTATGAAATTTTTATGGTTCGACTCGAAAAATTTCGACTTCGCGTCGTCTCAGGGTCGCGCGCGCGGTGTCGTCGGATAGGTCTCGACGAGGCGCAGCTGTACGGCGACTAAAACCGGCGACGGGCCTGGAAAATTTTTCGAGTGGAGCGGAAAAACCTAATTTTTGCCAAGATTTGGGGTTTCAAATGTGAATAACAAGAAAACTAGTGGTCGGAGATCGACGGGAACTACGGAATTACGCTAGTTAGGCTAGACTCTGCGATACTAAATAGAAAAAAGTTAAAATTTGAACAATATTTGACAAAATGAAAATTTTACTATGGAGATTCTAAGTCAATATGTGAAAAAAGGTGAAAAAATTAAATTTATTAAACAAAAATGCGTCAAACGGCGTTAATTAGACGGGGACTACCGATTGGATCTCTGAAAAATCGAAAGAGGCTGCAATATTACAGCTTTAATATACCAAACGAGATAGCTTTACTTCAGATCGTCACTGCTTAGGTAAACTTTTGTATGAAATTTTTATGGTTCGACTCGAAAAATTTCGACTTCGCGTCGTCTCAGGGTCGCGCGCGCGGTGTCGTCGGATAGGTCTCGACGAGGCGCAGCTGTACGGCGACTAAAACCGGCGACGGGCCTGGAAAATTTTTCGAGTGGAGCGGAAAAACCTAATTTTTGCCAAGATTTGGGGTTTCAAATGTGAATAACAAGAAAACTAGTGGTCGGAGATCGACGGGAACTACGGAATTACGCTAGTTAGGCTAGACTCTGCGATACTAAATAGAAAAAAGTTAAAATTTGAACAATATTTGACAAAATGAAAATTTTACTATGGAGATTCTAAGTCAATATGTGAAAAAAGGTGAAAAAATTAAATTTATTAAACAAAAATGCGTCAAACGGCGTTAATTAGACGGGGACTACCGATTGGATCTCTGAAAAATCGAAAGAGGCTGCAATATTACAGCTTTAATATACCAAACGAGATAGCTTTACTTCAGATCGTCACTGCTTAGGTAAACTTTTGTATGAAATTTTTATGGTTCGACTCGAAAAATTTCGACTTCGCGTCGTCTCAGGGTCGCGCGCGCGGTGTCGTCGGATAGGTCTCGACGAGGCGCAGCTGTACGGCGACTAAAACCGGCGACGGGCCTGGAAAATTTTTCGAGTGGAGCGGAAAAACCTAATTTTTGCCAAGATTTGGGGTTTCAAATGTGAATAACAAGAAAACTAGTGGTCGGAGATCGACGGGAACTACGGAATTACGCTAGTTAGGCTAGACTCTGCGATACTAAATAGAAAAAAGTTAAAATTTGAACAATATTTGACAAAATGAAAATTTTACTATGGAGATTCTAAGTCAATATGTGAAAAAAGGTGAAAAAATTAAATTTATTAAACAAAAATGCGTCAAACGGCGTTAATTAGACGGGGACTACCGATTGGATCTCTGAAAAATCGAAAGAGGCTGCAATATTACAGCTTTAATATACCAAACGAGATAGCTTTACTTCAGATCGTCACTGCTTAGGTAAACTTTTGTATGAAATTTTTATGGTTCGACTCGAAAAATTTCGACTTCGCGTCGTCTCAGGGTCGCGCGCGCGGTGTCGTCGGATAGGTCTCGACGAGGCGCAGCTGTACGGCGACTAAAACCGGCGACGGGCCTGGAAAATTTTTCGAGTGGAGCGGAAAAACCTAATTTTTGCCAAGATTTGGGGTTTCAAATGTGAATAACAAGAAAACTAGTGGTCGGAGATCGACGGGAACTACGGAATTACGCTAGTTAGGCTAGACTCTGCGATACTAAATAGAAAAAAGTTAAAATTTGAACAATATTTGACAAAATGAAAATTTTACTATGGAGATTCTAAGTCAATATGTGAAAAAAGGTGAAAAAATTAAATTTATTAAACAAAAATGCGTCAAACGGCGTTAATTAGACGGGGACTACCGATTGGATCTCTGAAAAATCGAAAGAGGCTGCAATATTACAGCTTTAATATACCAAACGAGATAGCTTTACTTCAGATCGTCACTGCTTAGGTAAACTTTTGTATGAAATTTTTATGGTTCGACTCGAAAAATTTCGACTTCGCGTCGTCTCAGGGTCGCGCGCGCGGTGTCGTCGGATAGGTCTCGACGAGGCGCAGCTGTACGGCGACTAAAACCGGCGACGGGCCTGGAAAATTTTTCGAGTGGAGCGGAAAAACCTAATTTTTGCCAAGATTTGGGGTTTCAAATGTGAATAACAAGAAAACTAGTGGTCGGAGATCGACGGGAACTACGGAATTACGCTAGTTAGGCTAGACTCTGCGATACTAAATAGAAAAAAGTTAAAATTTGAACAATATTTGACAAAATGAAAATTTTACTATGGAGATTCTAAGTCAATATGTGAAAAAAGGTGAAAAAATTAAATTTATTAAACAAAAATGCGTCAAACGGCGTTAATTAGACGGGGACTACCGATTGGATCTCTGAAAAATCGAAAGAGGCTGCAATATTACAGCTTTAATATACCAAACGAGATAGCTTACTTCAGATCGTCACTGCTTAGGTAAACTTTTGTATGAAATTTTTATGGTTCGACTCGAAAAATTTCGACTTCGCGTCGTCTCAGGGTCGCGCGCGCGGTGTCGTCGGATAGGTCTCGACGAGGCGCAGCTGTACGGCGACTAAAACCGGCGACGGGCCTGGAAAAATTTTCGAGTGGAGCGGAAAAACCTAATTTTTGCCAAGATTTGGGGTTTCAAATGTGAATAACAAGAAAACTACTGGTCGGAGATCGACGGGAACTACGGAATTACGCTAGTTAGGCCAGACTCTGCGATACTAAATAGAAAAAAGTTAAAATTTGAACAATATTTGGCAAAATGAAAATTTTACTATGGAGATTCTAAGTCAATATGTGAAAAAAGGTGAAAAAATTAAATTTATCAAACAAAAATGCGTCAAACGGCGTTAATTAGACGGGGACTACCGATTGGAGCTCTGAAAAATCGAAAGAGGCTGCAATATTACAGCTTTAATATACCAAACGAGATAGCTTTACTTCAGATCGTCACTGCTTAGGTAAACTTTTGTATGAAATTTTTATGGTTCGACTCGAAAAATTTCGACTTCGCGTCGTCTCAGGGTCGCGCGCGCGGTGTCGTCGGATAGGTCTCGACGAGGCGCAGCTGTACGGCGACTAAAACCGGCGACGGGCCTGGAAAAATTTTCGAGTGGAGCGGAAAAACCTAATTTTTGCCAAGATTTGGGGTTTCAAATGTGAATAACAAGAAAACTACTGGTCGGAGATCGACGGGAACTACGGAATTACGCTAGTTAGGCCAGACTCTGCGATACTAAATAGAAAAAAGTTAAAATTTGAACAATATTTGGCAAAATGAAAATTTTACTATGGAGATTCTAAGTCAATATGTGAAAAAAGGTGAAAAAATTAAATTTATCAAACAAAAATGCGTCAAACGGCGTTAATTAGACGGGGACTACCGATTGGAGCTCTGAAAAATCGAAAGAGGCTGCAATATTACAGCTTTAATATACCAAACGAGATAGCTTTACTTCAGATCGTCACTGCTTAGGTAAACTTTTGTATGAAATTTTTATGGTTCGACTCGAAAAATTTCGACTTCGCGTCGTCTCAGGGTCGCGCGCGCGGTGTCGTCGGATAGGTCTCGACGAGGCGCAGCTGTACGGCGACTAAAACCGGCGACGGGCCTGGAAAAATTTTCGAGTGGAGCGGAAAAACCTAATTTTTGCCAAGATTTGGGGTTTCAAATGTGAATAACAAGAAAACTACTGGTCGGAGATCGACGGGAACTACGGAATTACGCTAGTTAGGCCAGACTCTGCGATACTAAATAGAAAAAAGTTAAAATTTGAACAATATTTGGCAAAATGAAAATTTTACTATGGAGATTCTAAGTCAATATGTGAAAAAAGGTGAAAAAATTAAATTTATCAAACAAAAATGCGTCAAACGGCGTTAATTAGACGGGGACTACCGATTGGAGCTCTGAAAAATCGAAAGAGGCTGCAATATTACAGCTTTAATATACCAAACGAGATAGCTTTACTTCAGATCGTCACTGCTTAGGTAAACTTTTGTATGAAATTTTTATGGTTCGACTCGAAAAATTTCGACTTCGCGTCGTCTCAGGGTCGCGCGCGCGGTGTCGTCGGATAGGTCTCGACGAGGCGCAGCTGTACGGCGACTAAAACCGGCGACGGGCCTGGAAAAATTTTCGAGTGGAGCGGAAAAACCTAATTTTTGCCAAGATTTGGGGTTTCAAATGTGAATAACAAGAAAACTACTGGTCGGAGATCGACGGGAACTACGGAATTACGCTAGTTAGGCCAGACTCTGCGATACTAAATAGAAAAAAGTTAAAATTTGAACAATATTTGGCAAAATGAAAATTTTACTATGGAGATTCTAAGTCAATATGTGAAAAAAGGTGAAAAAATTAAATTTATCAAACAAAAATGCGTCAAACGGCGTTAATTAGACGGGGACTACCGATTGGAGCTCTGAAAAATCGAAAGAGGCTGCAATATTACAGCTTTAATATACCAAACGAGATAGCTTTACTTCAGATCGTCACTGCTTAGGTAAACTTTTGTATGAAATTTTTATGGTTCGACTCGAAAAATTTCGACTTCGCGTCGTCTCAGGGTCGCGCGCGCGCGGTGTCGTCGGATAGGTCTCGACGAGGCGCAGCTGTACGGCGACTAAAACCGGCGACGGGCCTGGAAAAATTTTCGAGTGGAGCGGAAAAACCTAATTTTTGCCAAGATTTGGGGTTTCAAATGTGAATAACAAGAAAACTACTGGTCGGAGATCGACGGGAACTACGGAATTACGCTAGTTAGGCCAGACTCTGCGATACTAAATAGAAAAAAGTTAAAATTTGAACAATATTTGGCAAAATGAAAATTTTACTATGGAGATTCTAAGTCAATATGTGAAAAAAGGTGAAAAAATTAAATTTATCAAACAAAAATGCGTCAAACGGCGTTAATTAGACGGGGACTACCGATTGGAGCTCTGAAAAATCGAAAGAGGCTGCAATATTACAGCTTTAATATACCAAACGAGATAGCTTTACTTCAGATCGTCACTGCTTAGGTAAACTTTTGTATGAAATTTTTATGGTTCGACTCGAAAAATTTCGACTTCGCGTCGTCTCAGGGTCGCGCGCGCGGTGTCGTCGGATAGGTCTCGACGAGGCGCAGCTGTACGGCGACTAAAACCGGCGACGGGCCTGGAAAAATTTTCGAGTGGAGCGGAAAAACCTAATTTTTGCCAAGATTTGGGGTTTCAAATGTGAATAACAAGAAAACTACTGGTCGGAGATCGACGGGAACTACGGAATTACGCTAGTTAGGCCAGACTCTGCGATACTAAATAGAAAAAAGTTAAAATTTGAACAATATTTGGCAAAATGAAAATTTTACTATGGAGATTCTAAGTCAATATGTGAAAAAAGGTGAAAAAATTAAATTTATCAAACAAAAATGCGTCAAACGGCGTTAATTAGACGGGGACTACCGATTGGAGCTCTGAAAAATCGAAAGAGGCTGCAATATTACAGCTTTAATATACCAAACGAGATAGCTTTACTTCAGATCGTCACTGCTTAGGTAAACTTTTGTATGAAATTTTTATGGTTCGACTCGAAAAATTTCGACTTCGCGTCGTCTCAGGGTCGCGCGCGCGGTGTCGTCGGATAGGTCTCGACGAGGCGCAGCTGTACGGCGACTAAAACCGGCGACGGGCCTGGAAAAATTTTCGAGTGGAGCGGAAAAACCTAATTTTTGCCAAGATTTGGGGTTTCAAATGTGAATAACAAGAAAACTACTGGTCGGAGATCGACGGGAACTACGGAATTACGCTAGTTAGGCCAGACTCTGCGATACTAAATAGAAAAAAGTTAAAATTTGAACAATATTTGGCAAAATGAAAATTTTACTATGGAGATTCTAAGTCAATATGTGAAAAAAGGTGAAAAAATTAAATTTATCAAACAAAAATGCGTCAAACGGCGTTAATTAGACGGGGACTACCGATTGGAGCTCTGAAAAATCGAAAGAGGCTGCAATATTACAGCTTTAATATACCAAACGAGATAGCTTTACTTCAGATCGTCACTGCTTAGGTAAACTTTTGTATGAAATTTTTATGGTTCGACTCGAAAAATTTCGACTTCGCGTCGTCTCAGGGTCGCGCGCGCGGTGTCGTCGGATAGGTCTCGACGAGGCGCAGCTGTACGGCGACTAAAACCGGCGACGGGCCTGGAAAAATTTTCGAGTGGAGCGGAAAAACCTAATTTTTGCCAAGATTTGGGGTTTCAAATGTGAATAACAAGAAAACTACTGGTCGGAGATCGACGGGAACTACGGAATTACGCTAGTTAGGCCAGACTCTGCGATACTAAATAGAAAAAAGTTAAAATTTGAACAATATTTGGCAAAATGAAAATTTTACTATGGAGATTCTAAGTCAATATGTGAAAAAAGGTGAAAAAATTAAATTTATCAAACAAAAATGCGTCAAACGGCGTTAATTAGACGGGGACTACCGATTGGAGCTCTGAAAAATCGAAAGAGGCTGCAATATTACAGCTTTAATATACCAAACGAGATAGCTTTACTTCAGATCGTCACTGCTTAGGTAAACTTTTGTATGAAATTTTTATGGTTCGACTCGAAAAATTTCGACTTCGCGTCGTCTCAGGGTCGCGCGCGCGGTGTCGTCGGATAGGTCTCGACGAGGCGCAGCTGTACGGCGACTAAAACCGGCGACGGGCCTGGAAAAATTTTCGAGTGGAGCGGAAAAACCTAATTTTTGCCAAGATTTGGGGTTTCAAATGTGAATAACAAGAAAACTACTGGTCGGAGATCGACGGGAACTACGGAATTACGCTAGTTAGGCCAGACTCTGCGATACTAAATAGAAAAAAGTTAAAATTTGAACAATATTTGGCAAAATGAAAATTTTACTATGGAGATTCTAAGTCAATATGTGAAAAAAGGTGAAAAAATTAAATTTATCAAACAAAAATGCGTCAAACGGCGTTAATTAGACGGGGACTACCGATTGGAGCTCTGAAAAATCGAAAGAGGCTGCAATATTACAGCTTTAATATACCAAACGAGATAGCTTTACTTCAGATCGTCACTGCTTAGGTAAACTTTTGTATGAAATTTTTATGGTTCGACTCGAAAAATTTCGACTTCGCGTCGTCTCAGGGTCGCGCGCGCGGTGTCGTCGGATAGGTCTCGACGAGGCGCAGCTGTACGGCGACTAAAACCGGCGACGGGCCTGGAAAAATTTTCGAGTGGAGCGGAAAAACCTAATTTTTGCCAAGATTTGGGGTTTCAAATGTGAATAACAAGAAAACTACTGGTCGGAGATCGACGGGAACTACGGAATTACGCTAGTTAGGCCAGACTCTGCGATACTAAATAGAAAAAAGTTAAAATTTGAACAATATTTGGCAAAATGAAAATTTTACTATGGAGATTCTAAGTCAATATGTGAAAAAAGGTGAAAAAATTAAATTTATCAAACAAAAATGCGTCAAACGGCGTTAATTAGACGGGGACTACCGATTGGAGCTCTGAAAAATCGAAAGAGGCTGCAATATTACAGCTTTAATATACCAAACGAGATAGCTTTACTTCAGATCGTCACTGCTTAGGTAAACTTTTGTATGAAATTTTTATGGTTCGACTCGAAAAATTTCGACTTCGCGTCGTCTCAGGGTCGCGCGCGCGGTGTCGTCGGATAGGTCTCGACGAGGCGCAGCTGTACGGCGACTAAAACCGGCGACGGGCCTGGAAAAATTTTCGAGTGGAGCGGAAAAACCTAATTTTTGCCAAGATTTGGGGTTTCAAATGTGAATAACAAGAAAACTACTGGTCGGAGATCGACGGGAACTACGGAATTACGCTAGTTAGGCCAGACTCTGCGATACTAAATAGAAAAAAGTTAAAATTTGAACAATATTTGGCAAAATGAAAATTTTACTATGGAGATTCTAAGTCAATATGTGAAAAAAGGTGAAAAAATTAAATTTATCAAACAAAAATGCGTCAAACGGCGTTAATTAGACGGGGACTACCGATTGGAGCTCTGAAAAATCGAAAGAGGCTGCAATATTACAGCTTTAATATACCAAACGAGATAGCTTTACTTCAGATCGTCACTGCTTAGGTAAACTTTTGTATGAAATTTTTATGGTTCGACTCGAAAAATTTCGACTTCGCGTCGTCTCAGGGTCGCGCGCGCGGTGTCGTCGGATAGGTCTCGACGAGGCGCAGCTGTACGGCGACTAAAACCGGCGACGGGCCTGGAAAAATTTTCGAGTGGAGCGGAAAAACCTAATTTTTGCCAAGATTTGGGGTTTCAAATGTGAATAACAAGAAAACTACTGGTCGGAGATCGACGGGAACTACGGAATTACGCTAGTTAGGCCAGACTCTGCGATACTAAATAGAAAAAAGTTAAAATTTGAACAATATTTGGCAAAATGAAAATTTTACTATGGAGATTCTAAGTCAATATGTGAAAAAAGGTGAAAAAATTAAATTTATCAAACAAAAATGCGTCAAACGGCGTTAATTAGACGGGGACTACCGATTGGAGCTCTGAAAAATCGAAAGAGGCTGCAATATTACAGCTTTAATATACCAAACGAGATAGCTTTACTTCAGATCGTCACTGCTTAGGTAAACTTTTGTATGAAATTTTTATGGTTCGACTCGAAAAATTTCGACTTCGCGTCGTCTCAGGGTCGCGCGCGCGGTGTCGTCGGATAGGTCTCGACGAGGCGCAGCTGTACGGCGACTAAAACCGGCGACGGGCCTGGAAAAATTTTCGAGTGGAGCGGAAAAACCTAATTTTTGCCAAGATTTGGGGTTTCAAATGTGAATAACAAGAAAACTACTGGTCGGAGATCGACGGGAACTACGGAATTACGCTAGTTAGGCCAGACTCTGCGATACTAAATAGAAAAAAGTTAAAATTTGAACAATATTTGGCAAAATGAAAATTTTACTATGGAGATTCTAAGTCAATATGTGAAAAAAGGTGAAAAAATTAAATTTATCAAACAAAAATGCGTCAAACGGCGTTAATTAGACGGGGACTACCGATTGGAGCTCTGAAAAATCGAAAGAGGCTGCAATATTACAGCTTTAATATACCAAACGAGATAGCTTTACTTCAGATCGTCACTGCTTAGGTAAACTTTTGTATGAAATTTTTATGGTTCGACTCGAAAAATTTCGACTTCGCGTCGTCTCAGGGTCGCGCGCGCGGTGTCGTCGGATAGGTCTCGACGAGGCGCAGCTGTACGGCGACTAAAACCGGCGACGGGCCTGGAAAAATTTTCGAGTGGAGCGGAAAAACCTAATTTTTGCCAAGATTTGGGGTTTCAAATGTGAATAACAAGAAAACTACTGGTCGGAGATCGACGGGAACTACGGAATTACGCTAGTTAGGCCAGACTCTGCGATACTAAATAGAAAAAAGTTAAAATTTGAACAATATTTGGCAAAATGAAAATTTTACTATGGAGATTCTAAGTCAATATGTGAAAAAAGGTGAAAAAATTAAATTTATCAAACAAAAATGCGTCAAACGGCGTTAATTAGACGGGGACTACCGATTGGAGCTCTGAAAAATCGAAAGAGGCTGCAATATTACAGCTTTAATATACCAAACGAGATAGCTTTACTTCAGATCGTCACTGCTTAGGTAAACTTTTGTATGAAATTTTTATGGTTCGACTCGAAAAATTTCGACTTCGCGTCGTCTCAGGGTCGCGCGCGCGGTGTCGTCGGATAGGTCTCGACGAGGCGCAGCTGTACGGCGACTAAAACCGGCGACGGGCCTGGAAAAATTTTCGAGTGGAGCGGAAAAACCTAATTTTTGCCAAGATTTGGGGTTTCAAATGTGAATAACAAGAAAACTACTGGTCGGAGATCGACGGGAACTACGGAATTACGCTAGTTAGGCCAGACTCTGCGATACTAAATAGAAAAAAGTTAAAATTTGAACAATATTTGGCAAAATGAAAATTTTACTATGGAGATTCTAAGTCAATATGTGAAAAAAGGTGAAAAAATTAAATTTATCAAACAAAAATGCGTCAAACGGCGTTAATTAGACGGGGACTACCGATTGGAGCTCTGAAAAATCGAAAGAGGCTGCAATATTACAGCTTTAATATACCAAACGAGATAGCTTTACTTCAGATCGTCACTGCTTAGGTAAACTTTTGTATGAAATTTTTATGGTTCGACTCGAAAAATTTCGACTTCGCGTCGTCTCAGGGTCGCGCGCGCGGTGTCGTCGGATAGGTCTCGACGAGGCGCAGCTGTACGGCGACTAAAACCGGCGACGGGCCTGGAAAAATTTTCGAGTGGAGCGGAAAAACCTAATTTTTGCCAAGATTTGGGGTTTCAAATGTGAATAACAAGAAAACTACTGGTCGGAGATCGACGGGAACTACGGAATTACGCTAGTTAGGCCAGACTCTGCGATACTAAATAGAAAAAAGTTAAAATTTGAACAATATTTGGCAAAATGAAAATTTTACTATGGAGATTCTAAGTCAATATGTGAAAAAAGGTGAAAAAATTAAATTTATCAAACAAAAATGCGTCAAACGGCGTTAATTAGACGGGGACTACCGATTGGAGCTCTGAAAAATCGAAAGAGGCTGCAATATTACAGCTTTAATATACCAAACGAGATAGCTTTACTTCAGATCGTCACTGCTTAGGTAAACTTTTGTATGAAATTTTTATGGTTCGACTCGAAAAATTTCGACTTCGCGTCGTCTCAGGGTCGCGCGCGCGGTGTCGTCGGATAGGTCTCGACGAGGCGCAGCTGTACGGCGACTAAAACCGGCGACGGGCCTGGAAAAATTTTCGAGTGGAGCGGAAAAACCTAATTTTTGCCAAGATTTGGGGTTTCAAATGTGAATAACAAGAAAACTACTGGTCGGAGATCGACGGGAACTACGGAATTACGCTAGTTAGGCCAGACTCTGCGATACTAAATAGAAAAAAGTTAAAATTTGAACAATATTTGGCAAAATGAAAATTTTACTATGGAGATTCTAAGTCAATATGTGAAAAAAGGTGAAAAAATTAAATTTATCAAACAAAAATGCGTCAAACGGCGTTAATTAGACGGGGACTACCGATTGGAGCTCTGAAAAATCGAAAGAGGCTGCAATATTACAGCTTTAATATACCAAACGAGATAGCTTTACTTCAGATCGTCACTGCTTAGGTAAACTTTTGTATGAAATTTTTATGGTTCGACTCGAAAAATTTCGACTTCGCGTCGTCTCAGGGTCGCGCGCGCGGTGTCGTCGGATAGGTCTCGACGAGGCGCAGCTGTACGGCGACTAAAACCGGCGACGGGCCTGGAAAAATTTTCGAGTGGAGCGGAAAAACCTAATTTTTGCCAAGATTTGGGGTTTCAAATGTGAATAACAAGAAAACTACTGGTCGGAGATCGACGGGAACTACGGAATTACGCTAGTTAGGCCAGACTCTGCGATACTAAATAGAAAAAAGTTAAAATTTGAACAATATTTGGCAAAATGAAAATTTTACTATGGAGATTCTAAGTCAATATGTGAAAAAAGGTGAAAAAATTAAATTTATCAAACAAAAATGCGTCAAACGGCGTTAATTAGACGGGGACTACCGATTGGAGCTCTGAAAAATCGAAAGAGGCTGCAATATTACAGCTTTAATATACCAAACGAGATAGCTTTACTTCAGATCGTCACTGCTTAGGTAAACTTTTGTATGAAATTTTTATGGTTCGACTCGAAAAATTTCGACTTCGCGTCGTCTCAGGGTCGCGCGCGCGGTGTCGTCGGATAGGTCTCGACGAGGCGCAGCTGTACGGCGACTAAAACCGGCGACGGGCCTGGAAAAATTTTCGAGTGGAGCGGAAAAACCTAATTTTTGCCAAGATTTGGGGTTTCAAATGTGAATAACAAGAAAACTACTGGTCGGAGATCGACGGGAACTACGGAATTACGCTAGTTAGGCCAGACTCTGCGATACTAAATAGAAAAAAGTTAAAATTTGAACAATATTTGGCAAAATGAAAATTTTACTATGGAGATTCTAAGTCAATATGTGAAAAAAGGTGAAAAAATTAAATTTATCAAACAAAAATGCGTCAAACGGCGTTAATTAGACGGGGACTACCGATTGGAGCTCTGAAAAATCGAAAGAGGCTGCAATATTACAGCTTTAATATACCAAACGAGATAGCTTTACTTCAGATCGTCACTGCTTAGGTAAACTTTTGTATGAAATTTTTATGGTTCGACTCGAAAAATTTCGACTTCGCGTCGTCTCAGGGTCGCGCGCGCGGTGTCGTCGGATAGGTCTCGACGAGGCGCAGCTGTACGGCGACTAAAACCGGCGACGGGCCTGGAAAAATTTTCGAGTGGAGCGGAAAAACCTAATTTTTGCCAAGATTTGGGGTTTCAAATGTGAATAACAAGAAAACTACTGGTCGGAGATCGACGGGAACTACGGAATTACGCTAGTTAGGCCAGACTCTGCGATACTAAATAGAAAAAAGTTAAAATTTGAACAATATTTGGCAAAATGAAAATTTTACTATGGAGATTCTAAGTCAATATGTGAAAAAAGGTGAAAAAATTAAATTTATCAAACAAAAATGCGTCAAACGGCGTTAATTAGACGGGGACTACCGATTGGAGCTCTGAAAAATCGAAAGAGGCTGCAATATTACAGCTTTAATATACCAAACGAGATAGCTTTACTTCAGATCGTCACTGCTTAGGTAAACTTTTGTATGAAATTTTTATGGTTCGACTCGAAAAATTTCGACTTCGCGTCGTCTCAGGGTCGCGCGCGCGGTGTCGTCGGATAGGTCTCGACGAGGCGCAGCTGTACGGCGACTAAAACCGGCGACGGGCCTGGAAAAATTTTCGAGTGGAGCGGAAAAACCTAATTTTTGCCAAGATTTGGGGTTTCAAATGTGAATAACAAGAAAACTACTGGTCGGAGATCGACGGGAACTACGGAATTACGCTAGTTAGGCCAGACTCTGCGATACTAAATAGAAAAAAGTTAAAATTTGAACAATATTTGGCAAAATGAAAATTTTACTATGGAGATTCTAAGTCAATATGTGAAAAAAGGTGAAAAAATTAAATTTATCAAACAAAAATGCGTCAAACGGCGTTAATTAGACGGGGACTACCGATTGGAGCTCTGAAAAATCGAAAGAGGCTGCAATATTACAGCTTTAATATACCAAACGAGATAGCTTTACTTCAGATCGTCACTGCTTAGGTAAACTTTTGTATGAAATTTTTATGGTTCGACTCGAAAAATTTCGACTTCGCGTCGTCTCAGGGTCGCGCGCGCGGTGTCGTCGGATAGGTCTCGACGAGGCGCAGCTGTACGGCGACTAAAACCGGCGACGGGCCTGGAAAAATTTTCGAGTGGAGCGGAAAAACCTAATTTTTGCCAAGATTTGGGGTTTCAAATGTGAATAACAAGAAAACTACTGGTCGGAGATCGACGGGAACTACGGAATTACGCTAGTTAGGCCAGACTCTGCGATACTAAATAGAAAAAAGTTAAAATTTGAACAATATTTGGCAAAATGAAAATTTTACTATGGAGATTCTAAGTCAATATGTGAAAAAAGGTGAAAAAATTAAATTTATCAAACAAAAATGCGTCAAACGGCGTTAATTAGACGGGGACTACCGATTGGAGCTCTGAAAAATCGAAAGAGGCTGCAATATTACAGCTTTAATATACCAAACGAGATAGCTTTACTTCAGATCGTCACTGCTTAGGTAAACTTTTGTATGAAATTTTTATGGTTCGACTCGAAAAATTTCGACTTCGCGTCGTCTCAGGGTCGCGCGCGCGGTGTCGTCGGATAGGTCTCGACGAGGCGCAGCTGTACGGCGACTAAAACCGGCGACGGGCCTGGAAAAATTTTCGAGTGGAGCGGAAAAACCTAATTTTTGCCAAGATTTGGGGTTTCAAATGTGAATAACAAGAAAACTACTGGTCGGAGATCGACGGGAACTACGGAATTACGCTAGTTAGGCCAGACTCTGCGATACTAAATAGAAAAAAGTTAAAATTTGAACAATATTTGGCAAAATGAAAATTTTACTATGGAGATTCTAAGTCAATATGTGAAAAAAGGTGAAAAAATTAAATTTATCAAACAAAAATGCGTCAAACGGCGTTAATTAGACGGGGACTACCGATTGGAGCTCTGAAAAATCGAAAGAGGCTGCAATATTACAGCTTTAATATACCAAACGAGATAGCTTTACTTCAGATCGTCACTGCTTAGGTAAACTTTTGTATGAAATTTTTATGGTTCGACTCGAAAAATTTCGACTTCGCGTCGTCTCAGGGTCGCGCGCGCGGTGTCGTCGGATAGGTCTCGACGAGGCGCAGCTGTACGGCGACTAAAACCGGCGACGGGCCTGGAAAAATTTTCGAGTGGAGCGGAAAAACCTAATTTTTGCCAAGATTTGGGGTTTCAAATGTGAATAACAAGAAAACTACTGGTCGGAGATCGACGGGAACTACGGAATTACGCTAGTTAGGCCAGACTCTGCGATACTAAATAGAAAAAAGTTAAAATTTGAACAATATTTGGCAAAATGAAAATTTTACTATGGAGATTCTAAGTCAATATGTGAAAAAAGGTGAAAAAATTAAATTTATCAAACAAAAATGCGTCAAACGGCGTTAATTAGACGGGGACTACCGATTGGAGCTCTGAAAAATCGAAAGAGGCTGCAATATTACAGCTTTAATATACCAAACGAGATAGCTTTACTTCAGATCGTCACTGCTTAGGTAAACTTTTGTATGAAATTTTTATGGTTCGACTCGAAAAATTTCGACTTCGCGTCGTCTCAGGGTCGCGCGCGCGGTGTCGTCGGATAGGTCTCGACGAGGCGCAGCTGTACGGCGACTAAAACCGGCGACGGGCCTGGAAAAATTTTCGAGTGGAGCGGAAAAACCTAATTTTTGCCAAGATTTGGGGTTTCAAATGTGAATAACAAGAAAACTACTGGTCGGAGATCGACGGGAACTACGGAATTACGCTAGTTAGGCCAGACTCTGCGATACTAAATAGAAAAAAGTTAAAATTTGAACAATATTTGGCAAAATGAAAATTTTACTATGGAGATTCTAAGTCAATATGTGAAAAAAGGTGAAAAAATTAAATTTATCAAACAAAAATGCGTCAAACGGCGTTAATTAGACGGGGACTACCGATTGGAGCTCTGAAAAATCGAAAGAGGCTGCAATATTACAGCTTTAATATACCAAACGAGATAGCTTTACTTCAGATCGTCACTGCTTAGGTAAACTTTTGTATGAAATTTTTATGGTTCGACTCGAAAAATTTCGACTTCGCGTCGTCTCAGGGTCGCGCGCGCGGTGTCGTCGGATAGGTCTCGACGAGGCGCAGCTGTACGGCGACTAAAACCGGCGACGGGCCTGGAAAAATTTTCGAGTGGAGCGGAAAAACCTAATTTTTGCCAAGATTTGGGGTTTCAAATGTGAATAACAAGAAAACTACTGGTCGGAGATCGACGGGAACTACGGAATTACGCTAGTTAGGCCAGACTCTGCGATACTAAATAGAAAAAAGTTAAAATTTGAACAATATTTGGCAAAATGAAAATTTTACTATGGAGATTCTAAGTCAATATGTGAAAAAAGGTGAAAAAATTAAATTTATCAAACAAAAATGCGTCAAACGGCGTTAATTAGACGGGGACTACCGATTGGAGCTCTGAAAAATCGAAAGAGGCTGCAATATTACAGCTTTAATATACCAAACGAGATAGCTTTACTTCAGATCGTCACTGCTTAGGTAAACTTTTGTATGAAATTTTTATGGTTCGACTCGAAAAATTTCGACTTCGCGTCGTCTCAGGGTCGCGCGCGCGGTGTCGTCGGATAGGTCTCGACGAGGCGCAGCTGTACGGCGACTAAAACCGGCGACGGGCCTGGAAAAATTTTCGAGTGGAGCGGAAAAACCTAATTTTTGCCAAGATTTGGGGTTTCAAATGTGAATAACAAGAAAACTACTGGTCGGAGATCGACGGGAACTACGGAATTACGCTAGTTAGGCCAGACTCTGCGATACTAAATAGAAAAAAGTTAAAATTTGAACAATATTTGGCAAAATGAAAATTTTACTATGGAGATTCTAAGTCAATATGTGAAAAAAGGTGAAAAAATTAAATTTATCAAACAAAAATGCGTCAAACGGCGTTAATTAGACGGGGACTACCGATTGGAGCTCTGAAAAATCGAAAGAGGCTGCAATATTACAGCTTTAATATACCAAACGAGATAGCTTTACTTCAGATCGTCACTGCTTAGGTAAACTTTTGTATGAAATTTTTATGGTTCGACTCGAAAAATTTCGACTTCGCGTCGTCTCAGGGTCGCGCGCGCGGTGTCGTCGGATAGGTCTCGACGAGGCGCAGCTGTACGGCGACTAAAACCGGCGACGGGCCTGGAAAAATTTTCGAGTGGAGCGGAAAAACCTAATTTTTGCCAAGATTTGGGGTTTCAAATGTGAATAACAAGAAAACTACTGGTCGGAGATCGACGGGAACTACGGAATTACGCTAGTTAGGCCAGACTCTGCGATACTAAATAGAAAAAAGTTAAAATTTGAACAATATTTGGCAAAATGAAAATTTTACTATGGAGATTCTAAGTCAATATGTGAAAAAAGGTGAAAAAATTAAATTTATCAAACAAAAATGCGTCAAACGGCGTTAATTAGACGGGGACTACCGATTGGAGCTCTGAAAAATCGAAAGAGGCTGCAATATTACAGCTTTAATATACCAAACGAGATAGCTTTACTTCAGATCGTCACTGCTTAGGTAAACTTTTGTATGAAATTTTTATGGTTCGACTCGAAAAATTTCGACTTCGCGTCGTCTCAGGGTCGCGCGCGCGGTGTCGTCGGATAGGTCTCGACGAGGCGCAGCTGTACGGCGACTAAAACCGGCGACGGGCCTGGAAAAATTTTCGAGTGGAGCGGAAAAACCTAATTTTTGCCAAGATTTGGGGTTTCAAATGTGAATAACAAGAAAACTACTGGTCGGAGATCGACGGGAACTACGGAATTACGCTAGTTAGGCCAGACTCTGCGATACTAAATAGAAAAAAGTTAAAATTTGAACAATATTTGGCAAAATGAAAATTTTACTATGGAGATTCTAAGTCAATATGTGAAAAAAGGTGAAAAAATTAAATTTATCAAACAAAAATGCGTCAAACGGCGTTAATTAGACGGGGACTACCGATTGGAGCTCTGAAAAATCGAAAGAGGCTGCAATATTACAGCTTTAATATACCAAACGAGATAGCTTTACTTCAGATCGTCACTGCTTAGGTAAACTTTTGTATGAAATTTTTATGGTTCGACTCGAAAAATTTCGACTTCGCGTCGTCTCAGGGTCGCGCGCGCGGTGTCGTCGGATAGGTCTCGACGAGGCGCAGCTGTACGGCGACTAAAACCGGCGACGGGCCTGGAAAAATTTTCGAGTGGAGCGGAAAAACCTAATTTTTGCCAAGATTTGGGGTTTCAAATGTGAATAACAAGAAAACTACTGGTCGGAGATCGACGGGAACTACGGAATTACGCTAGTTAGGCCAGACTCTGCGATACTAAATAGAAAAAAGTTAAAATTTGAACAATATTTGGCAAAATGAAAATTTTACTATGGAGATTCTAAGTCAATATGTGAAAAAAGGTGAAAAAATTAAATTTATCAAACAAAAATGCGTCAAACGGCGTTAATTAGACGGGGACTACCGATTGGAGCTCTGAAAAATCGAAAGAGGCTGCAATATTACAGCTTTAATATACCAAACGAGATAGCTTTACTTCAGATCGTCACTGCTTAGGTAAACTTTTGTATGAAATTTTTATGGTTCGACTCGAAAAATTTCGACTTCGCGTCGTCTCAGGGTCGCGCGCGCGGTGTCGTCGGATAGGTCTCGACGAGGCGCAGCTGTACGGCGACTAAAACCGGCGACGGGCCTGGAAAAATTTTCGAGTGGAGCGGAAAAACCTAATTTTTGCCAAGATTTGGGGTTTCAAATGTGAATAACAAGAAAACTACTGGTCGGAGATCGACGGGAACTACGGAATTACGCTAGTTAGGCCAGACTCTGCGATACTAAATAGAAAAAAGTTAAAATTTGAACAATATTTGGCAAAATGAAAATTTTACTATGGAGATTCTAAGTCAATATGTGAAAAAAGGTGAAAAAATTAAATTTATCAAACAAAAATGCGTCAAACGGCGTTAATTAGACGGGGACTACCGATTGGAGCTCTGAAAAATCGAAAGAGGCTGCAATATTACAGCTTTAATATACCAAACGAGATAGCTTTACTTCAGATCGTCACTGCTTAGGTAAACTTTTGTATGAAATTTTTATGGTTCGACTCGAAAAATTTCGACTTCGCGTCGTCTCAGGGTCGCGCGCGCGGTGTCGTCGGATAGGTCTCGACGAGGCGCAGCTGTACGGCGACTAAAACCGGCGACGGGCCTGGAAAAATTTTCGAGTGGAGCGGAAAAACCTAATTTTTGCCAAGATTTGGGGTTTCAAATGTGAATAACAAGAAAACTACTGGTCGGAGATCGACGGGAACTACGGAATTACGCTAGTTAGGCCAGACTCTGCGATACTAAATAGAAAAAAGTTAAAATTTGAACAATATTTGGCAAAATGAAAATTTTACTATGGAGATTCTAAGTCAATATGTGAAAAAAGGTGAAAAAATTAAATTTATCAAACAAAAATGCGTCAAACGGCGTTAATTAGACGGGGACTACCGATTGGAGCTCTGAAAAATCGAAAGAGGCTGCAATATTACAGCTTTAATATACCAAACGAGATAGCTTTACTTCAGATCGTCACTGCTTAGGTAAACTTTTGTATGAAATTTTTATGGTTCGACTCGAAAAATTTCGACTTCGCGTCGTCTCAGGGTCGCGCGCAGCGGTGTCGTCGGATAGGTCTCGACGAGGCGCAGCTGTACGGCGACTAAAACCGGCGACGGGCCTGGAAAAATTTTCGAGTGGAGCGGAAAAACCTAATTTTTGCCAAGATTTGGGGTTTCAAATGTGAATAACAAGAAAACTACTGGTCGGAGATCGACGGGAACTACGGAATTACGCTAGTTAGGCCAGACTCTGCGATACTAAATAGAAAAAAGTTAAAATTTGAACAATATTTGGCAAAATGAAAATTTTACTATGGAGATTCTAAGTCAATATGTGAAAAAAGGTGAAAAAATTAAATTTATCAAACAAAAATGCGTCAAACGGCGTTAATTAGACGGGGACTACCGATTGGAGCTCTGAAAAATCGAAAGAGGCTGCAATATTACAGCTTTAATATACCAAACGAGATAGCTTTACTTCAGATCGTCACTGCTTAGGTAAACTTTTGTATGAAATTTTTATGGTTCGACTCGAAAAATTTCGACTTCGCGTCGTCTCAGGGTCGCGCGCGCGGTGTCGTCGGATAGGTCTCGACGAGGCGCAGCTGTACGGCGACTAAAACCGGCGACGGGCCTGGAAAAATTTTCGAGTGGAGCGGAAAAACCTAATTTTTGCCAAGATTTGGGGTTTCAAATGTGAATAACAAGAAAACTACTGGTCGGAGATCGACGGGAACTACGGAATTACGCTAGTTAGGCCAGACTCTGCGATACTAAATAGAAAAAAGTTAAAATTTGAACAATATTTGGCAAAATGAAAATTTTACTATGGAGATTCTAAGTCAATATGTGAAAAAAGGTGAAAAAATTAAATTTATCAAACAAAAATGCGTCAAACGGCGTTAATTAGACGGGGACTACCGATTGGAGCTCTGAAAAATCGAAAGAGGCTGCAATATTACAGCTTTAATATACCAAACGAGATAGCTTTACTTCAGATCGTCACTGCTTAGGTAAACTTTTGTATGAAATTTTTATGGTTCGACTCGAAAAATTTCGACTTCGCGTCGTCTCAGGGTCGCGCGCGCGGTGTCGTCGGATAGGTCTCGACGAGGCGCAGCTGTACGGCGACTAAAACCGGCGACGGGCCTGGAAAAATTTTCGAGTGGAGCGGAAAAACCTAATTTTTGCCAAGATTTGGGGTTTCAAATGTGAATAACAAGAAAACTACTGGTCGGAGATCGACGGGAACTACGGAATTACGCTAGTTAGGCCAGACTCTGCGATACTAAATAGAAAAAAGTTAAAATTTGAACAATATTTGGCAAAATGAAAATTTTACTATGGAGATTCTAAGTCAATATGTGAAAAAAGGTGAAAAAATTAAATTTATCAAACAAAAATGCGTCAAACGGCGTTAATTAGACGGGGACTACCGATTGGAGCTCTGAAAAATCGAAAGAGGCTGCAATATTACAGCTTTAATATACCAAACGAGATAGCTTTACTTCAGATCGTCACTGCTTAGGTAAACTTTTGTATGAAATTTTTATGGTTCGACTCGAAAAATTTCGACTTCGCGTCGTCTCAGGGTCGCGCGCGCGGTGTCGTCGGATAGGTCTCGACGAGGCGCAGCTGTACGGCGACTAAAACCGGCGACGGGCCTGGAAAAATTTTCGAGTGGAGCGGAAAAACCTAATTTTTGCCAAGATTTGGGGTTTCAAATGTGAATAACAAGAAAACTACTGGTCGGAGATCGACGGGAACTACGGAATTACGCTAGTTAGGCCAGACTCTGCGATACTAAATAGAAAAAAGTTAAAATTTGAACAATATTTGGCAAAATGAAAATTTTACTATGGAGATTCTAAGTCAATATGTGAAAAAAGGTGAAAAAATTAAATTTATCAAACAAAAATGCGTCAAACGGCGTTAATTAGACGGGGACTACCGATTGGAGCTCTGAAAAATCGAAAGAGGCTGCAATATTACAGCTTTAATATACCAAACGAGATAGCTTTACTTCAGATCGTCACTGCTTAGGTAAACTTTTGTATGAAATTTTTATGGTTCGACTCGAAAAATTTCGACTTCGCGTCGTCTCAGGGTCGCGCGCGCGGTGTCGTCGGATAGGTCTCGACGAGGCGCAGCTGTACGGCGACTAAAACCGGCGACGGGCCTGGAAAAATTTTCGAGTGGAGCGGAAAAACCTAATTTTTGCCAAGATTTGGGGTTTCAAATGTGAATAACAAGAAAACTACTGGTCGGAGATCGACGGGAACTACGGAATTACGCTAGTTAGGCCAGACTCTGCGATACTAAATAGAAAAAAGTTAAAATTTGAACAATATTTGGCAAAATGAAAATTTTACTATGGAGATTCTAAGTCAATATGTGAAAAAAGGTGAAAAAATTAAATTTATCAAACAAAAATGCGTCAAACGGCGTTAATTAGACGGGGACTACCGATTGGAGCTCTGAAAAATCGAAAGAGGCTGCAATATTACAGCTTTAATATACCAAACGAGATAGCTTTACTTCAGATCGTCACTGCTTAGGTAAACTTTTGTATGAAATTTTTATGGTTCGACTCGAAAAATTTCGACTTCGCGTCGTCTCAGGGTCGCGCGCGCGGTGTCGTCGGATAGGTCTCGACGAGGCGCAGCTGTACGGCGACTAAAACCGGCGACGGGCCTGGAAAAATTTTCGAGTGGAGCGGAAAAACCTAATTTTTGCCAAGATTTGGGGTTTCAAATGTGAATAACAAGAAAACTACTGGTCGGAGATCGACGGGAACTACGGAATTACGCTAGTTAGGCCAGACTCTGCGATACTAAATAGAAAAAAGTTAAAATTTGAACAATATTTGGCAAAATGAAAATTTTACTATGGAGATTCTAAGTCAATATGTGAAAAAAGGTGAAAAAATTAAATTTATCAAACAAAAATGCGTCAAACGGCGTTAATTAGACGGGGACTACCGATTGGAGCTCTGAAAAATCGAAAGAGGCTGCAATATTACAGCTTTAATATACCAAACGAGATAGCTTTACTTCAGATCGTCACTGCTTAGGTAAACTTTTGTATGAAATTTTTATGGTTCGACTCGAAAAATTTCGACTTCGCGTCGTCTCAGGGTCGCGCGCGCGGTGTCGTCGGATAGGTCTCGACGAGGCGCAGCTGTACGGCGACTAAAACCGGCGACGGGCCTGGAAAAATTTTCGAGTGGAGCGGAAAAACCTAATTTTTGCCAAGATTTGGGGTTTCAAATGTGAATAACAAGAAAACTACTGGTCGGAGATCGACGGGAACTACGGAATTACGCTAGTTAGGCCAGACTCTGCGATACTAAATAGAAAAAAGTTAAAATTTGAACAATATTTGGCAAAATGAAAATTTTACTATGGAGATTCTAAGTCAATATGTGAAAAAAGGTGAAAAAATTAAATTTATCAAACAAAAATGCGTCAAACGGCGTTAATTAGACGGGGACTACCGATTGGAGCTCTGAAAAATCGAAAGAGGCTGCAATATTACAGCTTTAATATACCAAACGAGATAGCTTTACTTCAGATCGTCACTGCTTAGGTAAACTTTTGTATGAAATTTTTATGGTTCGACTCGAAAAATTTCGACTTCGCGTCGTCTCAGGGTCGCGCGCGCGGTGTCGTCGGATAGGTCTCGACGAGGCGCAGCTGTACGGCGACTAAAACCGGCGACGGGCCTGGAAAAATTTTCGAGTGGAGCGGAAAAACCTAATTTTTGCCAAGATTTGGGGTTTCAAATGTGAATAACAAGAAAACTACTGGTCGGAGATCGACGGGAACTACGGAATTACGCTAGTTAGGCCAGACTCTGCGATACTAAATAGAAAAAAGTTAAAATTTGAACAATATTTGGCAAAATGAAAATTTTACTATGGAGATTCTAAGTCAATATGTGAAAAAAGGTGAAAAAATTAAATTTATCAAACAAAAATGCGTCAAACGGCGTTAATTAGACGGGGACTACCGATTGGAGCTCTGAAAAATCGAAAGAGGCTGCAATATTACAGCTTTAATATACCAAACGAGATAGCTTTACTTCAGATCGTCACTGCTTAGGTAAACTTTTGTATGAAATTTTTATGGTTCGACTCGAAAAATTTCGACTTCGCGTCGTCTCAGGGTCGCGCGCGCGGTGTCGTCGGATAGGTCTCGACGAGGCGCAGCTGTACGGCGACTAAAACCGGCGACGGGCCTGGAAAAATTTTCGAGTGGAGCGGAAAAACCTAATTTTTGCCAAGATTTGGGGTTTCAAATGTGAATAACAAGAAAACTACTGGTCGGAGATCGACGGGAACTACGGAATTACGCTAGTTAGGCCAGACTCTGCGATACTAAATAGAAAAAAGTTAAAATTTGAACAATATTTGGCAAAATGAAAATTTTACTATGGAGATTCTAAGTCAATATGTGAAAAAAGGTGAAAAAATTAAATTTATCAAACAAAAATGCGTCAAACGGCGTTAATTAGACGGGGACTACCGATTGGAGCTCTGAAAAATCGAAAGAGGCTGCAATATTACAGCTTTAATATACCAAACGAGATAGCTTTACTTCAGATCGTCACTGCTTAGGTAAACTTTTGTATGAAATTTTTATGGTTCGACTCGAAAAATTTCGACTTCGCGTCGTCTCAGGGTCGCGCGCGCGGTGTCGTCGGATAGGTCTCGACGAGGCGCAGCTGTACGGCGACTAAAACCGGCGACGGGCCTGGAAAAATTTTCGAGTGGAGCGGAAAAACCTAATTTTTGCCAAGATTTGGGGTTTCAAATGTGAATAACAAGAAAACTACTGGTCGGAGATCGACGGGAACTACGGAATTACGCTAGTTAGGCCAGACTCTGCGATACTAAATAGAAAAAAGTTAAAATTTGAACAATATTTGGCAAAATGAAAATTTTACTATGGAGATTCTAAGTCAATATGTGAAAAAAGGTGAAAAAATTAAATTTATCAAACAAAAATGCGTCAAACGGCGTTAATTAGACGGGGACTACCGATTGGAGCTCTGAAAAATCGAAAGAGGCTGCAATATTACAGCTTTAATATACCAAACGAGATAGCTTTACTTCAGATCGTCACTGCTTAGGTAAACTTTTGTATGAAATTTTTATGGTTCGACTCGAAAAATTTCGACTTCGCGTCGTCTCAGGGTCGCGCGCGCGGTGTCGTCGGATAGGTCTCGACGAGGCGCAGCTGTACGGCGACTAAAACCGGCGACGGGCCTGGAAAAATTTTCGAGTGGAGCGGAAAAACCTAATTTTTGCCAAGATTTGGGGTTTCAAATGTGAATAACAAGAAAACTACTGGTCGGAGATCGACGGGAACTACGGAATTACGCTAGTTAGGCCAGACTCTGCGATACTAAATAGAAAAAAGTTAAAATTTGAACAATATTTG
Source organism: Chrysoteuchia culmella (assembly GCA_910589605.1). Classification (NCBI taxonomy): domain Eukaryota; kingdom Metazoa; phylum Arthropoda; class Insecta; order Lepidoptera; family Crambidae; genus Chrysoteuchia; species Chrysoteuchia culmella. Next base: position 16,231,242 of record OU342665.1, read on the forward strand.
GCAAAATGAAAATTTTACTATGGAGATTCTAAGTCAATATGTGAAAAAAGGTGAAAAAATTAAATTTATCAAACAAAAATGCGTCAAACGGCGTTAATTAGACGGGGACTACCGATTGGAGCTCTGAAAAATCGAAAGAGGCTGCAATATTACAGCTTTAATATACCAAACGAGATAGCTTTACTTCAGATCGTCACTGCTTAGGTAAACTTTTGTATGAAATTTTTATGGTTCGACTCGAAAAATTTCGACTTCGCGTCGTCTCAGGGTCGCGCGCGCGGTGTCGTCGGATAGGTCTCGACGAGGCGCAGCTGTACGGCGACTAAAACCGGCGACGGGCCTGGAAAAATTTTCGAGTGGAGCGGAAAAACCTAATTTTTGCCAAGATTTGGGGTTTCAAATGTGAATAACAAGAAAACTACTGGTCGGAGATCGACGGGAACTACGGAATTACGCTAGTTAGGCCAGACTCTGCGATACTAAATAGAAAAAAGTTAAAATTTGAACAATATTTGGCAAAATGAAAATTTTACTATGGAGATTCTAAGTCAATATGTGAAAAAAGGTGAAAAAATTAAATTTATCAAACAAAAATGCGTCAAACGGCGTTAATTAGACGGGGACTACCGATTGGAGCTCTGAAAAATCGAAAGAGGCTGCAATATTACAGCTTTAATATACCAAACGAGATAGCTTTACTTCAGATCGTCACTGCTTAGGTAAACTTTTGTATGAAATTTTTATGGTTCGACTCGAAAAATTTCGACTTCGCGTCGTCTCAGGGTCGCGCGCGCGGTGTCGTCGGATAGGTCTCGACGAGGCGCAGCTGTACGGCGACTAAAACCGGCGACGGGCCTGGAAAAATTTTCGAGTGGAGCGGAAAAACCTAATTTTTGCCAAGATTTGGGGTTTCAAATGTGAATAACAAGAAAACTACTGGTCGGAGATCGACGGGAACTACGGAATTACGCTAGTTAGGCCAGACTCTGCGATACTAAATAGAAAAAAGTTAAAATTTGAACAATATTTGGCAAAATGAAAATTTTACTATGGAGATTCTAAGTCAATATGTGAAAAAAGGTGAAAAAATTAAATTTATCAAACAAAAATGCGTCAAACGGCGTTAATTAGACGGGGACTACCGATTGGAGCTCTGAAAAATCGAAAGAGGCTGCAATATTACAGCTTTAATATACCAAACGAGATAGCTTTACTTCAGATCGTCACTGCTTAGGTAAACTTTTGTATGAAATTTTTATGGTTCGACTCGAAAAATTTCGACTTCGCGTCGTCTCAGGGTCGCGCGCGCGGTGTCGTCGGATAGGTCTCGACGAGGCGCAGCTGTACGGCGACTAAAACCGGCGACGGGCCTGGAAAAATTTTCGAGTGGAGCGGAAAAACCTAATTTTTGCCAAGATTTGGGGTTTCAAATGTGAATAACAAGAAAACTACTGGTCGGAGATCGACGGGAACTACGGAATTACGCTAGTTAGGCCAGACTCTGCGATACTAAATAGAAAAAAGTTAAAATTTGAACAATATTTGGCAAAATGAAAATTTTACTATGGAGATTCTAAGTCAATATGTGAAAAAAGGTGAAAAAATTAAATTTATCAAACAAAAATGCGTCAAACGGCGTTAATTAGACGGGGACTACCGATTGGAGCTCTGAAAAATCGAAAGAGGCTGCAATATTACAGCTTTAATATACCAAACGAGATAGCTTTACTTCAGATCGTCACTGCTTAGGTAAACTTTTGTATGAAATTTTTATGGTTCGACTCGAAAAATTTCGACTTCGCGTCGTCTCAGGGTCGCGCGCGCGGTGTCGTCGGATAGGTCTCGACGAGGCGCAGCTGTACGGCGACTAAAACCGGCGACGGGCCTGGAAAAATTTTCGAGTGGAGCGGAAAAACCTAATTTTTGCCAAGATTTGGGGTTTCAAATGTGAATAACAAGAAAACTACTGGTCGGAGATCGACGGGAACTACGGAATTACGCTAGTTAGGCCAGACTCTGCGATACTAAATAGAAAAAAGTTAAAATTTGAACAATATTTGGCAAAATGAAAATTTTACTATGGAGATTCTAAGTCAATATGTGAAAAAAGGTGAAAAAATTAAATTTATCAAACAAAAATGCGTCAAACGGCGTTAATTAGACGGGGACTACCGATTGGAGCTCTGAAAAATCGAAAGAGGCTGCAATATTACAGCTTTAATATACCAAACGAGATAGCTTTACTTCAGATCGTCACTGCTTAGGTAAACTTTTGTATGAAATTTTTATGGTTCGACTCGAAAAATTTCGACTTCGCGTCGTCTCAGGGTCGCGCGCGCGGTGTCGTCGGATAGGTCTCGACGAGGCGCAGCTGTACGGCGACTAAAACCGGCGACGGGCCTGGAAAAATTTTCGAGTGGAGCGGAAAAACCTAATTTTTGCCAAGATTTGGGGTTTCAAATGTGAATAACAAGAAAACTACTGGTCGGAGATCGACGGGAACTACGGAATTACGCTAGTTAGGCCAGACTCTGCGATACTAAATAGAAAAAAGTTAAAATTTGAACAATATTTGGCAAAATGAAAATTTTACTATGGAGATTCTAAGTCAATATGTGAAAAAAGGTGAAAAAATTAAATTTATCAAACAAAAATGCGTCAAACGGCGTTAATTAGACGGGGACTACCGATTGGAGCTCTGAAAAATCGAAAGAGGCTGCAATATTACAGCTTTAATATACCAAACGAGATAGCTTTACTTCAGATCGTCACTGCTTAGGTAAACTTTTGTATGAAATTTTTATGGTTCGACTCGAAAAATTTCGACTTCGCGTCGTCTCAGGGTCGCGCGCGCGGTGTCGTCGGATAGGTCTCGACGAGGCGCAGCTGTACGGCGACTAAAACCGGCGACGGGCCTGGAAAAATTTTCGAGTGGAGCGGAAAAACCTAATTTTTGCCAAGATTTGGGGTTTCAAATGTGAATAACAAGAAAACTACTGGTCGGAGATCGACGGGAACTACGGAATTACGCTAGTTAGGCCAGACTCTGCGATACTAAATAGAAAAAAGTTAAAATTTGAACAATATTTGGCAAAATGAAAATTTTACTATGGAGATTCTAAGTCAATATGTGAAAAAAGGTGAAAAAATTAAATTTATCAAACAAAAATGCGTCAAACGGCGTTAATTAGACGGGGACTACCGATTGGAGCTCTGAAAAATCGAAAGAGGCTGCAATATTACAGCTTTAATATACCAAACGAGATAGCTTTACTTCAGATCGTCACTGCTTAGGTAAACTTTTGTATGAAATTTTTATGGTTCGACTCGAAAAATTTCGACTTCGCGTCGTCTCAGGGTCGCGCGCGCGGTGTCGTCGGATAGGTCTCGACGAGGCGCAGCTGTACGGCGACTAAAACCGGCGACGGGCCTGGAAAAATTTTCGAGTGGAGCGGAAAAACCTAATTTTTGCCAAGATTTGGGGTTTCAAATGTGAATAACAAGAAAACTACTGGTCGGAGATCGACGGGAACTACGGAATTACGCTAGTTAGGCCAGACTCTGCGATACTAAATAGAAAAAAGTTAAAATTTGAACAATATTTGGCAAAATGAAAATTTTACTATGGAGATTCTAAGTCAATATGTGAAAAAAGGTGAAAAAATTAAATTTATCAAACAAAAATGCGTCAAACGGCGTTAATTAGACGGGGACTACCGATTGGAGCTCTGAAAAATCGAAAGAGGCTGCAATATTACAGCTTTAATATACCAAACGAGATAGCTTTACTTCAGATCGTCACTGCTTAGGTAAACTTTTGTATGAAATTTTTATGGTTCGACTCGAAAAATTTCGACTTCGCGTCGTCTCAGGGTCGCGCGCGCGGTGTCGTCGGATAGGTCTCGACGAGGCGCAGCTGTACGGCGACTAAAACCGGCGACGGGCCTGGAAAAATTTTCGAGTGGAGCGGAAAAACCTAATTTTTGCCAAGATTTGGGGTTTCAAATGTGAATAACAAGAAAACTACTGGTCGGAGATCGACGGGAACTACGGAATTACGCTAGTTAGGCCAGACTCTGCGATACTAAATAGAAAAAAGTTAAAATTTGAACAATATTTGGCAAAATGAAAATTTTACTATGGAGATTCTAAGTCAATATGTGAAAAAAGGTGAAAAAATTAAATTTATCAAACAAAAATGCGTCAAACGGCGTTAATTAGACGGGGACTACCGATTGGAGCTCTGAAAAATCGAAAGAGGCTGCAATATTACAGCTTTAATATACCAAACGAGATAGCTTTACTTCAGATCGTCACTGCTTAGGTAAACTTTTGTATGAAATTTTTATGGTTCGACTCGAAAAATTTCGACTTCGCGTCGTCTCAGGGTCGCGCGCGCGGTGTCGTCGGATAGGTCTCGACGAGGCGCAGCTGTACGGCGACTAAAACCGGCGACGGGCCTGGAAAAATTTTCGAGTGGAGCGGAAAAACCTAATTTTTGCCAAGATTTGGGGTTTCAAATGTGAATAACAAGAAAACTACTGGTCGGAGATCGACGGGAACTACGGAATTACGCTAGTTAGGCCAGACTCTGCGATACTAAATAGAAAAAAGTTAAAATTTGAACAATATTTGGCAAAATGAAAATTTTACTATGGAGATTCTAAGTCAATATGTGAAAAAAGGTGAAAAAATTAAATTTATCAAACAAAAATGCGTCAAACGGCGTTAATTAGACGGGGACTACCGATTGGAGCTCTGAAAAATCGAAAGAGGCTGCAATATTACAGCTTTAATATACCAAACGAGATAGCTTTACTTCAGATCGTCACTGCTTAGGTAAACTTTTGTATGAAATTTTTATGGTTCGACTCGAAAAATTTCGACTTCGCGTCGTCTCAGGGTCGCGCGCGCGGTGTCGTCGGATAGGTCTCGACGAGGCGCAGCTGTACGGCGACTAAAACCGGCGACGGGCCTGGAAAAATTTTCGAGTGGAGCGGAAAAACCTAATTTTTGCCAAGATTTGGGGTTTCAAATGTGAATAACAAGAAAACTACTGGTCGGAGATCGACGGGAACTACGGAATTACGCTAGTTAGGCCAGACTCTGCGATACTAAATAGAAAAAAGTTAAAATTTGAACAATATTTGGCAAAATGAAAATTTTACTATGGAGATTCTAAGTCAATATGTGAAAAAAGGTGAAAAAATTAAATTTATCAAACAAAAATGCGTCAAACGGCGTTAATTAGACGGGGACTACCGATTGGAGCTCTGAAAAATCGAAAGAGGCTGCAATATTACAGCTTTAATATACCAAACGAGATAGCTTTACTTCAGATCGTCACTGCTTAGGTAAACTTTTGTATGAAATTTTTATGGTTCGACTCGAAAAATTTCGACTTCGCGTCGTCTCAGGGTCGCGCGCGCGGTGTCGTCGGATAGGTCTCGACGAGGCGCAGCTGTACGGCGACTAAAACCGGCGACGGGCCTGGAAAAATTTTCGAGTGGAGCGGAAAAACCTAATTTTTGCCAAGATTTGGGGTTTCAAATGTGAATAACAAGAAAACTACTGGTCGGAGATCGACGGGAACTACGGAATTACGCTAGTTAGGCCAGACTCTGCGATACTAAATAGAAAAAAGTTAAAATTTGAACAATATTTGGCAAAATGAAAATTTTACTATGGAGATTCTAAGTCAATATGTGAAAAAAGGTGAAAAAATTAAATTTATCAAACAAAAATGCGTCAAACGGCGTTAATTAGACGGGGACTACCGATTGGAGCTCTGAAAAATCGAAAGAGGCTGCAATATTACAGCTTTAATATACCAAACGAGATAGCTTTACTTCAGATCGTCACTGCTTAGGTAAACTTTTGTATGAAATTTTTATGGTTCGACTCGAAAAATTTCGACTTCGCGTCGTCTCAGGGTCGCGCGCGCGGTGTCGTCGGATAGGTCTCGACGAGGCGCAGCTGTACGGCGACTAAAACCGGCGACGGGCCTGGAAAAATTTTCGAGTGGAGCGGAAAAACCTAATTTTTGCCAAGATTTGGGGTTTCAAATGTGAATAACAAGAAAACTACTGGTCGGAGATCGACGGGAACTACGGAATTACGCTAGTTAGGCCAGACTCTGCGATACTAAATAGAAAAAAGTTAAAATTTGAACAATATTTGGCAAAATGAAAATTTTACTATGGAGATTCTAAGTCAATATGTGAAAAAAGGTGAAAAAATTAAATTTATCAAACAAAAATGCGTCAAACGGCGTTAATTAGACGGGGACTACCGATTGGAGCTCTGAAAAATCGAAAGAGGCTGCAATATTACAGCTTTAATATACCAAACGAGATAGCTTTACTTCAGATCGTCACTGCTTAGGTAAACTTTTGTATGAAATTTTTATGGTTCGACTCGAAAAATTTCGACTTCGCGTCGTCTCAGGGTCGCGCGCGCGGTGTCGTCGGATAGGTCTCGACGAGGCGCAGCTGTACGGCGACTAAAACCGGCGACGGGCCTGGAAAAATTTTCGAGTGGAGCGGAAAAACCTAATTTTTGCCAAGATTTGGGGTTTCAAATGTGAATAACAAGAAAACTACTGGTCGGAGATCGACGGGAACTACGGAATTACGCTAGTTAGGCCAGACTCTGCGATACTAAATAGAAAAAAGTTAAAATTTGAACAATATTTGGCAAAATGAAAATTTTACTATGGAGATTCTAAGTCAATATGTGAAAAAAGGTGAAAAAATTAAATTTATCAAACAAAAATGCGTCAAACGGCGTTAATTAGACGGGGACTACCGATTGGAGCTCTGAAAAATCGAAAGAGGCTGCAATATTACAGCTTTAATATACCAAACGAGATAGCTTTACTTCAGATCGTCACTGCTTAGGTAAACTTTTGTATGAAATTTTTATGGTTCGACTCGAAAAATTTCGACTTCGCGTCGTCTCAGGGTCGCGCGCGCGGTGTCGTCGGATAGGTCTCGACGAGGCGCAGCTGTACGGCGACTAAAACCGGCGACGGGCCTGGAAAAATTTTCGAGTGGAGCGGAAAAACCTAATTTTTGCCAAGATTTGGGGTTTCAAATGTGAATAACAAGAAAACTACTGGTCGGAGATCGACGGGAACTACGGAATTACGCTAGTTAGGCCAGACTCTGCGATACTAAATAGAAAAAAGTTAAAATTTGAACAATATTTGGCAAAATGAAAATTTTACTATGGAGATTCTAAGTCAATATGTGAAAAAAGGTGAAAAAATTAAATTTATCAAACAAAAATGCGTCAAACGGCGTTAATTAGACGGGGACTACCGATTGGAGCTCTGAAAAATCGAAAGAGGCTGCAATATTACAGCTTTAATATACCAAACGAGATAGCTTTACTTCAGATCGTCACTGCTTAGGTAAACTTTTGTATGAAATTTTTATGGTTCGACTCGAAAAATTTCGACTTCGCGTCGTCTCAGGGTCGCGCGCAGCGGTGTCGTCGGATAGGTCTCGACGAGGCGCAGCTGTACGGCGACTAAAACCGGCGACGGGCCTGGAAAAATTTTCGAGTGGAGCGGAAAAACCTAATTTTTGCCAAGATTTGGGGTTTCAAATGTGAATAACAAGAAAACTACTGGTCGGAGATCGACGGGAACTACGGAATTACGCTAGTTAGGCCAGACTCTGCGATACTAAATAGAAAAAAGTTAAAATTTGAACAATATTTGGCAAAATGAAAATTTTACTATGGAGATTCTAAGTCAATATGTGAAAAAAGGTGAAAAAATTAAATTTATCAAACAAAAATGCGTCAAACGGCGTTAATTAGACGGGGACTACCGATTGGAGCTCTGAAAAATCGAAAGAGGCTGCAATATTACAGCTTTAATATACCAAACGAGATAGCTTTACTTCAGATCGTCACTGCTTAGGTAAACTTTTGTATGAAATTTTTATGGTTCGACTCGAAAAATTTCGACTTCGCGTCGTCTCAGGGTCGCGCGCGCGGTGTCGTCGGATAGGTCTCGACGAGGCGCAGCTGTACGGCGACTAAAACCGGCGACGGGCCTGGAAAAATTTTCGAGTGGAGCGGAAAAACCTAATTTTTGCCAAGATTTGGGGTTTCAAATGTGAATAACAAGAAAACTACTGGTCGGAGATCGACGGGAACTACGGAATTACGCTAGTTAGGCCAGACTCTGCGATACTAAATAGAAAAAAGTTAAAATTTGAACAATATTTGGCAAAATGAAAATTTTACTATGGAGATTCTAAGTCAATATGTGAAAAAAGGTGAAAAAATTAAATTTATCAAACAAAAATGCGTCAAACGGCGTTAATTAGACGGGGACTACCGATTGGAGCTCTGAAAAATCGAAAGAGGCTGCAATATTACAGCTTTAATATACCAAACGAGATAGCTTTACTTCAGATCGTCACTGCTTAGGTAAACTTTTGTATGAAATTTTTATGGTTCGACTCGAAAAATTTCGACTTCGCGTCGTCTCAGGGTCGCGCGCGCGGTGTCGTCGGATAGGTCTCGACGAGGCGCAGCTGTACGGCGACTAAAACCGGCGACGGGCCTGGAAAAATTTTCGAGTGGAGCGGAAAAACCTAATTTTTGCCAAGATTTGGGGTTTCAAATGTGAATAACAAGAAAACTACTGGTCGGAGATCGACGGGAACTACGGAATTACGCTAGTTAGGCCAGACTCTGCGATACTAAATAGAAAAAAGTTAAAATTTGAACAATATTTGGCAAAATGAAAATTTTACTATGGAGATTCTAAGTCAATATGTGAAAAAAGGTGAAAAAATTAAATTTATCAAACAAAAATGCGTCAAACGGCGTTAATTAGACGGGGACTACCGATTGGAGCTCTGAAAAATCGAAAGAGGCTGCAATATTACAGCTTTAATATACCAAACGAGATAGCTTTACTTCAGATCGTCACTGCTTAGGTAAACTTTTGTATGAAATTTTTATGGTTCGACTCGAAAAATTTCGACTTCGCGTCGTCTCAGGGTCGCGCGCGCGGTGTCGTCGGATAGGTCTCGACGAGGCGCAGCTGTACGGCGACTAAAACCGGCGACGGGCCTGGAAAAATTTTCGAGTGGAGCGGAAAAACCTAATTTTTGCCAAGATTTGGGGTTTCAAATGTGAATAACAAGAAAACTACTGGTCGGAGATCGACGGGAACTACGGAATTACGCTAGTTAGGCCAGACTCTGCGATACTAAATAGAAAAAAGTTAAAATTTGAACAATATTTGGCAAAATGAAAATTTTACTATGGAGATTCTAAGTCAATATGTGAAAAAAGGTGAAAAAATTAAATTTATCAAACAAAAATGCGTCAAACGGCGTTAATTAGACGGGGACTACCGATTGGAGCTCTGAAAAATCGAAAGAGGCTGCAATATTACAGCTTTAATATACCAAACGAGATAGCTTTACTTCAGATCGTCACTGCTTAGGTAAACTTTTGTATGAAATTTTTATGGTTCGACTCGAAAAATTTCGACTTCGCGTCGTCTCAGGGTCGCGCGCGCGGTGTCGTCGGATAGGTCTCGACGAGGCGCAGCTGTACGGCGACTAAAACCGGCGACGGGCCTGGAAAAATTTTCGAGTGGAGCGGAAAAACCTAATTTTTGCCAAGATTTGGGGTTTCAAATGTGAATAACAAGAAAACTACTGGTCGGAGATCGACGGGAACTACGGAATTACGCTAGTTAGGCCAGACTCTGCGATACTAAATAGAAAAAAGTTAAAATTTGAACAATATTTGGCAAAATGAAAATTTTACTATGGAGATTCTAAGTCAATATGTGAAAAAAGGTGAAAAAATTAAATTTATCAAACAAAAATGCGTCAAACGGCGTTAATTAGACGGGGACTACCGATTGGAGCTCTGAAAAATCGAAAGAGGCTGCAATATTACAGCTTTAATATACCAAACGAGATAGCTTTACTTCAGATCGTCACTGCTTAGGTAAACTTTTGTATGAAATTTTTATGGTTCGACTCGAAAAATTTCGACTTCGCGTCGTCTCAGGGTCGCGCGCGCGGTGTCGTCGGATAGGTCTCGACGAGGCGCAGCTGTACGGCGACTAAAACCGGCGACGGGCCTGGAAAAATTTTCGAGTGGAGCGGAAAAACCTAATTTTTGCCAAGATTTGGGGTTTCAAATGTGAATAACAAGAAAACTACTGGTCGGAGATCGACGGGAACTACGGAATTACGCTAGTTAGGCCAGACTCTGCGATACTAAATAGAAAAAAGTTAAAATTTGAACAATATTTGGCAAAATGAAAATTTTACTATGGAGATTCTAAGTCAATATGTGAAAAAAGGTGAAAAAATTAAATTTATCAAACAAAAATGCGTCAAACGGCGTTAATTAGACGGGGACTACCGATTGGAGCTCTGAAAAATCGAAAGAGGCTGCAATATTACAGCTTTAATATACCAAACGAGATAGCTTTACTTCAGATCGTCACTGCTTAGGTAAACTTTTGTATGAAATTTTTATGGTTCGACTCGAAAAATTTCGACTTCGCGTCGTCTCAGGGTCGCGCGCGCGGTGTCGTCGGATAGGTCTCGACGAGGCGCAGCTGTACGGCGACTAAAACCGGCGACGGGCCTGGAAAAATTTTCGAGTGGAGCGGAAAAACCTAATTTTTGCCAAGATTTGGGGTTTCAAATGTGAATAACAAGAAAACTACTGGTCGGAGATCGACGGGAACTACGGAATTACGCTAGTTAGGCCAGACTCTGCGATACTAAATAGAAAAAAGTTAAAATTTGAACAATATTTGGCAAAATGAAAATTTTACTATGGAGATTCTAAGTCAATATGTGAAAAAAGGTGAAAAAATTAAATTTATCAAACAAAAATGCGTCAAACGGCGTTAATTAGACGGGGACTACCGATTGGAGCTCTGAAAAATCGAAAGAGGCTGCAATATTACAGCTTTAATATACCAAACGAGATAGCTTTACTTCAGATCGTCACTGCTTAGGTAAACTTTTGTATGAAATTTTTATGGTTCGACTCGAAAAATTTCGACTTCGCGTCGTCTCAGGGTCGCGCGCGCGGTGTCGTCGGATAGGTCTCGACGAGGCGCAGCTGTACGGCGACTAAAACCGGCGACGGGCCTGGAAAAATTTTCGAGTGGAGCGGAAAAACCTAATTTTTGCCAAGATTTGGGGTTTCAAATGTGAATAACAAGAAAACTACTGGTCGGAGATCGACGGGAACTACGGAATTACGCTAGTTAGGCCAGACTCTGCGATACTAAATAGAAAAAAGTTAAAATTTGAACAATATTTGGCAAAATGAAAATTTTACTATGGAGATTCTAAGTCAATATGTGAAAAAAGGTGAAAAAATTAAATTTATCAAACAAAAATGCGTCAAACGGCGTTAATTAGACGGGGACTACCGATTGGAGCTCTGAAAAATCGAAAGAGGCTGCAATATTACAGCTTTAATATACCAAACGAGATAGCTTTACTTCAGATCGTCACTGCTTAGGTAAACTTTTGTATGAAATTTTTATGGTTCGACTCGAAAAATTTCGACTTCGCGTCGTCTCAGGGTCGCGCGCGCGGTGTCGTCGGATAGGTCTCGACGAGGCGCAGCTGTACGGCGACTAAAACCGGCGACGGGCCTGGAAAAATTTTCGAGTGGAGCGGAAAAACCTAATTTTTGCCAAGATTTGGGGTTTCAAATGTGAATAACAAGAAAACTACTGGTCGGAGATCGACGGGAACTACGGAATTACGCTAGTTAGGCCAGACTCTGCGATACTAAATAGAAAAAAGTTAAAATTTGAACAATATTTGGCAAAATGAAAATTTTACTATGGAGATTCTAAGTCAATATGTGAAAAAAGGTGAAAAAATTAAATTTATCAAACAAAAATGCGTCAAACGGCGTTAATTAGACGGGGACTACCGATTGGAGCTCTGAAAAATCGAAAGAGGCTGCAATATTACAGCTTTAATATACCAAACGAGATAGCTTTACTTCAGATCGTCACTGCTTAGGTAAACTTTTGTATGAAATTTTTATGGTTCGACTCGAAAAATTTCGACTTCGCGTCGTCTCAGGGTCGCGCGCGCGGTGTCGTCGGATAGGTCTCGACGAGGCGCAGCTGTACGGCGACTAAAACCGGCGACGGGCCTGGAAAAATTTTCGAGTGGAGCGGAAAAACCTAATTTTTGCCAAGATTTGGGGTTTCAAATGTGAATAACAAGAAAACTACTGGTCGGAGATCGACGGGAACTACGGAATTACGCTAGTTAGGCCAGACTCTGCGATACTAAATAGAAAAAAGTTAAAATTTGAACAATATTTGGCAAAATGAAAATTTTACTATGGAGATTCTAAGTCAATATGTGAAAAAAGGTGAAAAAATTAAATTTATCAAACAAAAATGCGTCAAACGGCGTTAATTAGACGGGGACTACCGATTGGAGCTCTGAAAAATCGAAAGAGGCTGCAATATTACAGCTTTAATATACCAAACGAGATAGCTTTACTTCAGATCGTCACTGCTTAGGTAAACTTTTGTATGAAATTTTTATGGTTCGACTCGAAAAATTTCGACTTCGCGTCGTCTCAGGGTCGCGCGCGCGGTGTCGTCGGATAGGTCTCGACGAGGCGCAGCTGTACGGCGACTAAAACCGGCGACGGGCCTGGAAAAATTTTCGAGTGGAGCGGAAAAACCTAATTTTTGCCAAGATTTGGGGTTTCAAATGTGAATAACAAGAAAACTACTGGTCGGAGATCGACGGGAACTACGGAATTACGCTAGTTAGGCCAGACTCTGCGATACTAAATAGAAAAAAGTTAAAATTTGAACAATATTTGGCAAAATGAAAATTTTACTATGGAGATTCTAAGTCAATATGTGAAAAAAGGTGAAAAAATTAAATTTATCAAACAAAAATGCGTCAAACGGCGTTAATTAGACGGGGACTACCGATTGGAGCTCTGAAAAATCGAAAGAGGCTGCAATATTACAGCTTTAATATACCAAACGAGATAGCTTTACTTCAGATCGTCACTGCTTAGGTAAACTTTTGTATGAAATTTTTATGGTTCGACTCGAAAAATTTCGACTTCGCGTCGTCTCAGGGTCGCGCGCGCGGTGTCGTCGGATAGGTCTCGACGAGGCGCAGCTGTACGGCGACTAAAACCGGCGACGGGCCTGGAAAAATTTTCGAGTGGAGCGGAAAAACCTAATTTTTGCCAAGATTTGGGGTTTCAAATGTGAATAACAAGAAAACTACTGGTCGGAGATCGACGGGAACTACGGAATTACGCTAGTTAGGCCAGACTCTGCGATACTAAATAGAAAAAAGTTAAAATTTGAACAATATTTGGCAAAATGAAAATTTTACTATGGAGATTCTAAGTCAATATGTGAAAAAAGGTGAAAAAATTAAATTTATCAAACAAAAATGCGTCAAACGGCGTTAATTAGACGGGGACTACCGATTGGAGCTCTGAAAAATCGAAAGAGGCTGCAATATTACAGCTTTAATATACCAAACGAGATAGCTTTACTTCAGATCGTCACTGCTTAGGTAAACTTTTGTATGAAATTTTTATGGTTCGACTCGAAAAATTTCGACTTCGCGTCGTCTCAGGGTCGCGCGCGCGGTGTCGTCGGATAGGTCTCGACGAGGCGCAGCTGTACGGCGACTAAAACCGGCGACGGGCCTGGAAAAATTTTCGAGTGGAGCGGAAAAACCTAATTTTTGCCAAGATTTGGGGTTTCAAATGTGAATAACAAGAAAACTACTGGTCGGAGATCGACGGGAACTACGGAATTACGCTAGTTAGGCCAGACTCTGCGATACTAAATAGAAAAAAGTTAAAATTTGAACAATATTTGGCAAAATGAAAATTTTACTATGGAGATTCTAAGTCAATATGTGAAAAAAGGTGAAAAAATTAAATTTATCAAACAAAAATGCGTCAAACGGCGTTAATTAGACGGGGACTACCGATTGGAGCTCTGAAAAATCGAAAGAGGCTGCAATATTACAGCTTTAATATACCAAACGAGATAGCTTTACTTCAGATCGTCACTGCTTAGGTAAACTTTTGTATGAAATTTTTATGGTTCGACTCGAAAAATTTCGACTTCGCGTCGTCTCAGGGTCGCGCGCGCGGTGTCGTCGGATAGGTCTCGACGAGGCGCAGCTGTACGGCGACTAAAACCGGCGACGGGCCTGGAAAAATTTTCGAGTGGAGCGGAAAAACCTAATTTTTGCCAAGATTTGGGGTTTCAAATGTGAATAACAAGAAAACTACTGGTCGGAGATCGACGGGAACTACGGAATTACGCTAGTTAGGCCAGACTCTGCGATACTAAATAGAAAAAAGTTAAAATTTGAACAATATTTGGCAAAATGAAAATTTTACTATGGAGATTCTAAGTCAATATGTGAAAAAAGGTGAAAAAATTAAATTTATCAAACAAAAATGCGTCAAACGGCGTTAATTAGACGGGGACTACCGATTGGAGCTCTGAAAAATCGAAAGAGGCTGCAATATTACAGCTTTAATATACCAAACGAGATAGCTTTACTTCAGATCGTCACTGCTTAGGTAAACTTTTGTATGAAATTTTTATGGTTCGACTCGAAAAATTTCGACTTCGCGTCGTCTCAGGGTCGCGCGCGCGGTGTCGTCGGATAGGTCTCGACGAGGCGCAGCTGTACGGCGACTAAAACCGGCGACGGGCCTGGAAAAATTTTCGAGTGGAGCGGAAAAACCTAATTTTTGCCAAGATTTGGGGTTTCAAATGTGAATAACAAGAAAACTACTGGTCGGAGATCGACGGGAACTACGGAATTACGCTAGTTAGGCCAGACTCTGCGATACTAAATAGAAAAAAGTTAAAATTTGAACAATATTTGGCAAAATGAAAATTTTACTATGGAGATTCTAAGTCAATATGTGAAAAAAGGTGAAAAAATTAAATTTATCAAACAAAAATGCGTCAAACGGCGTTAATTAGACGGGGACTACCGATTGGAGCTCTGAAAAATCGAAAGAGGCTGCAATATTACAGCTTTAATATACCAAACGAGATAGCTTTACTTCAGATCGTCACTGCTTAGGTAAACTTTTGTATGAAATTTTTATGGTTCGACTCGAAAAATTTCGACTTCGCGTCGTCTCAGGGTCGCGCGCGCGGTGTCGTCGGATAGGTCTCGACGAGGCGCAGCTGTACGGCGACTAAAACCGGCGACGGGCCTGGAAAAATTTTCGAGTGGAGCGGAAAAACCTAATTTTTGCCAAGATTTGGGGTTTCAAATGTGAATAACAAGAAAACTACTGGTCGGAGATCGACGGGAACTACGGAATTACGCTAGTTAGGCCAGACTCTGCGATACTAAATAGAAAAAAGTTAAAATTTGAACAATATTTGGCAAAATGAAAATTTTACTATGGAGATTCTAAGTCAATATGTGAAAAAAGGTGAAAAAATTAAATTTATCAAACAAAAATGCGTCAAACGGCGTTAATTAGACGGGGACTACCGATTGGAGCTCTGAAAAATCGAAAGAGGCTGCAATATTACAGCTTTAATATACCAAACGAGATAGCTTTACTTCAGATCGTCACTGCTTAGGTAAACTTTTGTATGAAATTTTTATGGTTCGACTCGAAAAATTTCGACTTCGCGTCGTCTCAGGGTCGCGCGCGCGGTGTCGTCGGATAGGTCTCGACGAGGCGCAGCTGTACGGCGACTAAAACCGGCGACGGGCCTGGAAAAATTTTCGAGTGGAGCGGAAAAACCTAATTTTTGCCAAGATTTGGGGTTTCAAATGTGAATAACAAGAAAACTACTGGTCGGAGATCGACGGGAACTACGGAATTACGCTAGTTAGGCCAGACTCTGCGATACTAAATAGAAAAAAGTTAAAATTTGAACAATATTTGGCAAAATGAAAATTTTACTATGGAGATTCTAAGTCAATATGTGAAAAAAGGTGAAAAAATTAAATTTATCAAACAAAAATGCGTCAAACGGCGTTAATTAGACGGGGACTACCGATTGGAGCTCTGAAAAATCGAAAGAGGCTGCAATATTACAGCTTTAATATACCAAACGAGATAGCTTTACTTCAGATCGTCACTGCTTAGGTAAACTTTTGTATGAAATTTTTATGGTTCGACTCGAAAAATTTCGACTTCGCGTCGTCTCAGGGTCGCGCGCAGCGGTGTCGTCGGATAGGTCTCGACGAGGCGCAGCTGTACGGCGACTAAAACCGGCGACGGGCCTGGAAAAATTTTCGAGTGGAGCGGAAAAACCTAATTTTTGCCAAGATTTGGGGTTTCAAATGTGAATAACAAGAAAACTACTGGTCGGAGATCGACGGGAACTACGGAATTACGCTAGTTAGGCCAGACTCTGCGATACTAAATAGAAAAAAGTTAAAATTTGAACAATATTTGGCAAAATGAAAATTTTACTATGGAGATTCTAAGTCAATATGTGAAAAAAGGTGAAAAAATTAAATTTATCAAACAAAAATGCGTCAAACGGCGTTAATTAGACGGGGACTACCGATTGGAGCTCTGAAAAATCGAAAGAGGCTGCAATATTACAGCTTTAATATACCAAACGAGATAGCTTTACTTCAGATCGTCACTGCTTAGGTAAACTTTTGTATGAAATTTTTATGGTTCGACTCGAAAAATTTCGACTTCGCGTCGTCTCAGGGTCGCGCGCGCGGTGTCGTCGGATAGGTCTCGACGAGGCGCAGCTGTACGGCGACTAAAACCGGCGACGGGCCTGGAAAAATTTTCGAGTGGAGCGGAAAAACCTAATTTTTGCCAAGATTTGGGGTTTCAAATGTGAATAACAAGAAAACTACTGGTCGGAGATCGACGGGAACTACGGAATTACGCTAGTTAGGCCAGACTCTGCGATACTAAATAGAAAAAAGTTAAAATTTGAACAATATTTGGCAAAATGAAAATTTTACTATGGAGATTCTAAGTCAATATGTGAAAAAAGGTGAAAAAATTAAATTTATCAAACAAAAATGCGTCAAACGGCGTTAATTAGACGGGGACTACCGATTGGAGCTCTGAAAAATCGAAAGAGGCTGCAATATTACAGCTTTAATATACCAAACGAGATAGCTTTACTTCAGATCGTCACTGCTTAGGTAAACTTTTGTATGAAATTTTTATGGTTCGACTCGAAAAATTTCGACTTCGCGTCGTCTCAGGGTCGCGCGCGCGGTGTCGTCGGATAGGTCTCGACGAGGCGCAGCTGTACGGCGACTAAAACCGGCGACGGGCCTGGAAAAATTTTCGAGTGGAGCGGAAAAACCTAATTTTTGCCAAGATTTGGGGTTTCAAATGTGAATAACAAGAAAACTACTGGTCGGAGATCGACGGGAACTACGGAATTACGCTAGTTAGGCCAGACTCTGCGATACTAAATAGAAAAAAGTTAAAATTTGAACAATATTTGGCAAAATGAAAATTTTACTATGGAGATTCTAAGTCAATATGTGAAAAAAGGTGAAAAAATTAAATTTATCAAACAAAAATGCGTCAAACGGCGTTAATTAGACGGGGACTACCGATTGGAGCTCTGAAAAATCGAAAGAGGCTGCAATATTACAGCTTTAATATACCAAACGAGATAGCTTTACTTCAGATCGTCACTGCTTAGGTAAACTTTTGTATGAAATTTTTATGGTTCGACTCGAAAAATTTCGACTTCGCGTCGTCTCAGGGTCGCGCGCGCGGTGTCGTCGGATAGGTCTCGACGAGGCGCAGCTGTACGGCGACTAAAACCGGCGACGGGCCTGGAAAAATTTTCGAGTGGAGCGGAAAAACCTAATTTTTGCCAAGATTTGGGGTTTCAAATGTGAATAACAAGAAAACTACTGGTCGGAGATCGACGGGAACTACGGAATTACGCTAGTTAGGCCAGACTCTGCGATACTAAATAGAAAAAAGTTAAAATTTGAACAATATTTGGCAAAATGAAAATTTTACTATGGAGATTCTAAGTCAATATGTGAAAAAAGGTGAAAAAATTAAATTTATCAAACAAAAATGCGTCAAACGGCGTTAATTAGACGGGGACTACCGATTGGAGCTCTGAAAAATCGAAAGAGGCTGCAATATTACAGCTTTAATATACCAAACGAGATAGCTTTACTTCAGATCGTCACTGCTTAGGTAAACTTTTGTATGAAATTTTTATGGTTCGACTCGAAAAATTTCGACTTCGCGTCGTCTCAGGGTCGCGCGCGCGGTGTCGTCGGATAGGTCTCGACGAGGCGCAGCTGTACGGCGACTAAAACCGGCGACGGGCCTGGAAAAATTTTCGAGTGGAGCGGAAAAACCTAATTTTTGCCAAGATTTGGGGTTTCAAATGTGAATAACAAGAAAACTACTGGTCGGAGATCGACGGGAACTACGGAATTACGCTAGTTAGGCCAGACTCTGCGATACTAAATAGAAAAAAGTTAAAATTTGAACAATATTTGGCAAAATGAAAATTTTACTATGGAGATTCTAAGTCAATATGTGAAAAAAGGTGAAAAAATTAAATTTATCAAACAAAAATGCGTCAAACGGCGTTAATTAGACGGGGACTACCGATTGGAGCTCTGAAAAATCGAAAGAGGCTGCAATATTACAGCTTTAATATACCAAACGAGATAGCTTTACTTCAGATCGTCACTGCTTAGGTAAACTTTTGTATGAAATTTTTATGGTTCGACTCGAAAAATTTCGACTTCGCGTCGTCTCAGGGTCGCGCGCGCGGTGTCGTCGGATAGGTCTCGACGAGGCGCAGCTGTACGGCGACTAAAACCGGCGACGGGCCTGGAAAAATTTTCGAGTGGAGCGGAAAAACCTAATTTTTGCCAAGATTTGGGGTTTCAAATGTGAATAACAAGAAAACTACTGGTCGGAGATCGACGGGAACTACGGAATTACGCTAGTTAGGCCAGACTCTGCGATACTAAATAGAAAAAAGTTAAAATTTGAACAATATTTGGCAAAATGAAAATTTTACTATGGAGATTCTAAGTCAATATGTGAAAAAAGGTGAAAAAATTAAATTTATCAAACAAAAATGCGTCAAACGGCGTTAATTAGACGGGGACTACCGATTGGAGCTCTGAAAAATCGAAAGAGGCTGCAATATTACAGCTTTAATATACCAAACGAGATAGCTTTACTTCAGATCGTCACTGCTTAGGTAAACTTTTGTATGAAATTTTTATGGTTCGACTCGAAAAATTTCGACTTCGCGTCGTCTCAGGGTCGCGCGCGCGCGGTGTCGTCGGATAGGTCTCGACGAGGCGCAGCTGTACGGCGACTAAAACCGGCGACGGGCCTGGAAAAATTTTCGAGTGGAGCGGAAAAACCTAATTTTTGCCAAGATTTGGGGTTTCAAATGTGAATAACAAGAAAACTACTGGTCGGAGATCGACGGGAACTACGGAATTACGCTAGTTAGGCCAGACTCTGCGATACTAAATAGAAAAAAGTTAAAATTTGAACAATATTTGGCAAAATGAAAATTTTACTATGGAGATTCTAAGTCAATATGTGAAAAAAGGTGAAAAAATTAAATTTATCAAACAAAAATGCGTCAAACGGCGTTAATTAGACGGGGACTACCGATTGGAGCTCTGAAAAATCGAAAGAGGCTGCAATATTACAGCTTTAATATACCAAACGAGATAGCTTTACTTCAGATCGTCACTGCTTAGGTAAACTTTTGTATGAAATTTTTATGGTTCGACTCGAAAAATTTCGACTTCGCGTCGTCTCAGGGTCGCGCGCGCGGTGTCGTCGGATAGGTCTCGACGAGGCGCAGCTGTACGGCGACTAAAACCGGCGACGGGCCTGGAAAAATTTTCGAGTGGAGCGGAAAAACCTAATTTTTGCCAAGATTTGGGGTTTCAAATGTGAATAACAAGAAAACTACTGGTCGGAGATCGACGGGAACTACGGAATTACGCTAGTTAGGCCAGACTCTGCGATACTAAATAGAAAAAAGTTAAAATTTGAACAATATTTGGCAAAATGAAAATTTTACTATGGAGATTCTAAGTCAATATGTGAAAAAAGGTGAAAAAATTAAATTTATCAAACAAAAATGCGTCAAACGGCGTTAATTAGACGGGGACTACCGATTGGAGCTCTGAAAAATCGAAAGAGGCTGCAATATTACAGCTTTAATATACCAAACGAGATAGCTTTACTTCAGATCGTCACTGCTTAGGTAAACTTTTGTATGAAATTTTTATGGTTCGACTCGAAAAATTTCGACTTCGCGTCGTCTCAGGGTCGCGCGCGCGGTGTCGTCGGATAGGTCTCGACGAGGCGCAGCTGTACGGCGACTAAAACCGGCGACGGGCCTGGAAAAATTTTCGAGTGGAGCGGAAAAACCTAATTTTTGCCAAGATTTGGGGTTTCAAATGTGAATAACAAGAAAACTACTGGTCGGAGATCGACGGGAACTACGGAATTACGCTAGTTAGGCCAGACTCTGCGATACTAAATAGAAAAAAGTTAAAATTTGAACAATATTTGGCAAAATGAAAATTTTACTATGGAGATTCTAAGTCAATATGTGAAAAAAGGTGAAAAAATTAAATTTATCAAACAAAAATGCGTCAAACGGCGTTAATTAGACGGGGACTACCGATTGGAGCTCTGAAAAATCGAAAGAGGCTGCAATATTACAGCTTTAATATACCAAACGAGATAGCTTTACTTCAGATCGTCACTGCTTAGGTAAACTTTTGTATGAAATTTTTATGGTTCGACTCGAAAAATTTCGACTTCGCGTCGTCTCAGGGTCGCGCGCGCGGTGTCGTCGGATAGGTCTCGACGAGGCGCAGCTGTACGGCGACTAAAACCGGCGACGGGCCTGGAAAAATTTTCGAGTGGAGCGGAAAAACCTAATTTTTGCCAAGATTTGGGGTTTCAAATGTGAATAACAAGAAAACTACTGGTCGGAGATCGACGGGAACTACGGAATTACGCTAGTTAGGCCAGACTCTGCGATACTAAATAGAAAAAAGTTAAAATTTGAACAATATTTGGCAAAATGAAAATTTTACTATGGAGATTCTAAGTCAATATGTGAAAAAAGGTGAAAAAATTAAATTTATCAAACAAAAATGCGTCAAACGGCGTTAATTAGACGGGGACTACCGATTGGAGCTCTGAAAAATCGAAAGAGGCTGCAATATTACAGCTTTAATATACCAAACGAGATAGCTTTACTTCAGATCGTCACTGCTTAGGTAAACTTTTGTATGAAATTTTTATGGTTCGACTCGAAAAATTTCGACTTCGCGTCGTCTCAGGGTCGCGCGCGCGGTGTCGTCGGATAGGTCTCGACGAGGCGCAGCTGTACGGCGACTAAAACCGGCGACGGGCCTGGAAAAATTTTCGAGTGGAGCGGAAAAACCTAATTTTTGCCAAGATTTGGGGTTTCAAATGTGAATAACAAGAAAACTACTGGTCGGAGATCGACGGGAACTACGGAATTACGCTAGTTAGGCCAGACTCTGCGATACTAAATAGAAAAAAGTTAAAATTTGAACAATATTTGGCAAAATGAAAATTTTACTATGGAGATTCTAAGTCAATATGTGAAAAAAGGTGAAAAAATTAAATTTATCAAACAAAAATGCGTCAAACGGCGTTAATTAGACGGGGACTACCGATTGGAGCTCTGAAAAATCGAAAGAGGCTGCAATATTACAGCTTTAATATACCAAACGAGATAGCTTTACTTCAGATCGTCACTGCTTAGGTAAACTTTTGTATGAAATTTTTATGGTTCGACTCGAAAAATTTCGACTTCGCGTCGTCTCAGGGTCGCGCGCGCGGTGTCGTCGGATAGGTCTCGACGAGGCGCAGCTGTACGGCGACTAAAACCGGCGACGGGCCTGGAAAAATTTTCGAGTGGAGCGGAAAAACCTAATTTTTGCCAAGATTTGGGGTTTCAAATGTGAATAACAAGAAAACTACTGGTCGGAGATCGACGGGAACTACGGAATTACGCTAGTTAGGCCAGACTCTGCGATACTAAATAGAAAAAAGTTAAAATTTGAACAATATTTGGCAAAATGAAAATTTTACTATGGAGATTCTAAGTCAATATGTGAAAAAAGGTGAAAAAATTAAATTTATCAAACAAAAATGCGTCAAACGGCGTTAATTAGACGGGGACTACCGATTGGAGCTCTGAAAAATCGAAAGAGGCTGCAATATTACAGCTTTAATATACCAAACGAGATAGCTTTACTTCAGATCGTCACTGCTTAGGTAAACTTTTGTATGAAATTTTTATGGTTCGACTCGAAAAATTTCGACTTCGCGTCGTCTCAGGGTCGCGCGCGCGGTGTCGTCGGATAGGTCTCGACGAGGCGCAGCTGTACGGCGACTAAAACCGGCGACGGGCCTGGAAAAATTTTCGAGTGGAGCGGAAAAACCTAATTTTTGCCAAGATTTGGGGTTTCAAATGTGAATAACAAGAAAACTACTGGTCGGAGATCGACGGGAACTACGGAATTACGCTAGTTAGGCCAGACTCTGCGATACTAAATAGAAAAAAGTTAAAATTTGAACAATATTTGGCAAAATGAAAATTTTACTATGGAGATTCTAAGTCAATATGTGAAAAAAGGTGAAAAAATTAAATTTATCAAACAAAAATGCGTCAAACGGCGTTAATTAGACGGGGACTACCGATTGGAGCTCTGAAAAATCGAAAGAGGCTGCAATATTACAGCTTTAATATACCAAACGAGATAGCTTTACTTCAGATCGTCACTGCTTAGGTAAACTTTTGTATGAAATTTTTATGGTTCGACTCGAAAAATTTCGACTTCGCGTCGTCTCAGGGTCGCGCGCGCGGTGTCGTCGGATAGGTCTCGACGAGGCGCAGCTGTACGGCGACTAAAACCGGCGACGGGCCTGGAAAAATTTTCGAGTGGAGCGGAAAAACCTAATTTTTGCCAAGATTTGGGGTTTCAAATGTGAATAACAAGAAAACTACTGGTCGGAGATCGACGGGAACTACGGAATTACGCTAGTTAGGCCAGACTCTGCGATACTAAATAGAAAAAAGTTAAAATTTGAACAATATTTGGCAAAATGAAAATTTTACTATGGAGATTCTAAGTCAATATGTGAAAAAAGGTGAAAAAATTAAATTTATCAAACAAAAATGCGTCAAACGGCGTTAATTAGACGGGGACTACCGATTGGAGCTCTGAAAAATCGAAAGAGGCTGCAATATTACAGCTTTAATATACCAAACGAGATAGCTTTACTTCAGATCGTCACTGCTTAGGTAAACTTTTGTATGAAATTTTTATGGTTCGACTCGAAAAATTTCGACTTCGCGTCGTCTCAGGGTCGCGCGCGCGGTGTCGTCGGATAGGTCTCGACGAGGCGCAGCTGTACGGCGACTAAAACCGGCGACGGGCCTGGAAAAATTTTCGAGTGGAGCGGAAAAACCTAATTTTTGCCAAGATTTGGGGTTTCAAATGTGAATAACAAGAAAACTACTGGTCGGAGATCGACGGGAACTACGGAATTACGCTAGTTAGGCCAGACTCTGCGATACTAAATAGAAAAAAGTTAAAATTTGAACAATATTTGGCAAAATGAAAATTTTACTATGGAGATTCTAAGTCAATATGTGAAAAAAGGTGAAAAAATTAAATTTATCAAACAAAAATGCGTCAAACGGCGTTAATTAGACGGGGACTACCGATTGGAGCTCTGAAAAATCGAAAGAGGCTGCAATATTACAGCTTTAATATACCAAACGAGATAGCTTTACTTCAGATCGTCACTGCTTAGGTAAACTTTTGTATGAAATTTTTATGGTTCGACTCGAAAAATTTCGACTTCGCGTCGTCTCAGGGTCGCGCGCGCGGTGTCGTCGGATAGGTCTCGACGAGGCGCAGCTGTACGGCGACTAAAACCGGCGACGGGCCTGGAAAAATTTTCGAGTGGAGCGGAAAAACCTAATTTTTGCCAAGATTTGGGGTTTCAAATGTGAATAACAAGAAAACTACTGGTCGGAGATCGACGGGAACTACGGAATTACGCTAGTTAGGCCAGACTCTGCGATACTAAATAGAAAAAAGTTAAAATTTGAACAATATTTGGCAAAATGAAAATTTTACTATGGAGATTCTAAGTCAATATGTGAAAAAAGGTGAAAAAATTAAATTTATCAAACAAAAATGCGTCAAACGGCGTTAATTAGACGGGGACTACCGATTGGAGCTCTGAAAAATCGAAAGAGGCTGCAATATTACAGCTTTAATATACCAAACGAGATAGCTTTACTTCAGATCGTCACTGCTTAGGTAAACTTTTGTATGAAATTTTTATGGTTCGACTCGAAAAATTTCGACTTCGCGTCGTCTCAGGGTCGCGCGCGCGGTGTCGTCGGATAGGTCTCGACGAGGCGCAGCTGTACGGCGACTAAAACCGGCGACGGGCCTGGAAAAATTTTCGAGTGGAGCGGAAAAACCTAATTTTTGCCAAGATTTGGGGTTTCAAATGTGAATAACAAGAAAACTACTGGTCGGAGATCGACGGGAACTACGGAATTACGCTAGTTAGGCCAGACTCTGCGATACTAAATAGAAAAAAGTTAAAATTTGAACAATATTTGGCAAAATGAAAATTTTACTATGGAGATTCTAAGTCAATATGTGAAAAAAGGTGAAAAAATTAAATTTATCAAACAAAAATGCGTCAAACGGCGTTAATTAGACGGGGACTACCGATTGGAGCTCTGAAAAATCGAAAGAGGCTGCAATATTACAGCTTTAATATACCAAACGAGATAGCTTTACTTCAGATCGTCACTGCTTAGGTAAACTTTTGTATGAAATTTTTATGGTTCGACTCGAAAAATTTCGACTTCGCGTCGTCTCAGGGTCGCGCGCGCGGTGTCGTCGGATAGGTCTCGACGAGGCGCAGCTGTACGGCGACTAAAACCGGCGACGGGCCTGGAAAAATTTTCGAGTGGAGCGGAAAAACCTAATTTTTGCCAAGATTTGGGGTTTCAAATGTGAATAACAAGAAAACTACTGGTCGGAGATCGACGGGAACTACGGAATTACGCTAGTTAGGCCAGACTCTGCGATACTAAATAGAAAAAAGTTAAAATTTGAACAATATTTGGCAAAATGAAAATTTTACTATGGAGATTCTAAGTCAATATGTGAAAAAAGGTGAAAAAATTAAATTTATCAAACAAAAATGCGTCAAACGGCGTTAATTAGACGGGGACTACCGATTGGAGCTCTGAAAAATCGAAAGAGGCTGCAATATTACAGCTTTAATATACCAAACGAGATAGCTTTACTTCAGATCGTCACTGCTTAGGTAAACTTTTGTATGAAATTTTTATGGTTCGACTCGAAAAATTTCGACTTCGCGTCGTCTCAGGGTCGCGCGCGCGGTGTCGTCGGATAGGTCTCGACGAGGCGCAGCTGTACGGCGACTAAAACCGGCGACGGGCCTGGAAAAATTTTCGAGTGGAGCGGAAAAACCTAATTTTTGCCAAGATTTGGGGTTTCAAATGTGAATAACAAGAAAACTACTGGTCGGAGATCGACGGGAACTACGGAATTACGCTAGTTAGGCCAGACTCTGCGATACTAAATAGAAAAAAGTTAAAATTTGAACAATATTTGGCAAAATGAAAATTTTACTATGGAGATTCTAAGTCAATATGTGAAAAAAGGTGAAAAAATTAAATTTATCAAACAAAAATGCGTCAAACGGCGTTAATTAGACGGGGACTACCGATTGGAGCTCTGAAAAATCGAAAGAGGCTGCAATATTACAGCTTTAATATACCAAACGAGATAGCTTTACTTCAGATCGTCACTGCTTAGGTAAACTTTTGTATGAAATTTTTATGGTTCGACTCGAAAAATTTCGACTTCGCGTCGTCTCAGGGTCGCGCGCGCGGTGTCGTCGGATAGGTCTCGACGAGGCGCAGCTGTACGGCGACTAAAACCGGCGACGGGCCTGGAAAAATTTTCGAGTGGAGCGGAAAAACCTAATTTTTGCCAAGATTTGGGGTTTCAAATGTGAATAACAAGAAAACTACTGGTCGGAGATCGACGGGAACTACGGAATTACGCTAGTTAGGCCAGACTCTGCGATACTAAATAGAAAAAAGTTAAAATTTGAACAATATTTGGCAAAATGAAAATTTTACTATGGAGATTCTAAGTCAATATGTGAAAAAAGGTGAAAAAATTAAATTTATCAAACAAAAATGCGTCAAACGGCGTTAATTAGACGGGGACTACCGATTGGAGCTCTGAAAAATCGAAAGAGGCTGCAATATTACAGCTTTAATATACCAAACGAGATAGCTTTACTTCAGATCGTCACTGCTTAGGTAAACTTTTGTATGAAATTTTTATGGTTCGACTCGAAAAATTTCGACTTCGCGTCGTCTCAGGGTCGCGCGCGCGGTGTCGTCGGATAGGTCTCGACGAGGCGCAGCTGTACGGCGACTAAAACCGGCGACGGGCCTGGAAAAATTTTCGAGTGGAGCGGAAAAACCTAATTTTTGCCAAGATTTGGGGTTTCAAATGTGAATAACAAGAAAACTACTGGTCGGAGATCGACGGGAACTACGGAATTACGCTAGTTAGGCCAGACTCTGCGATACTAAATAGAAAAAAGTTAAAATTTGAACAATATTTGGCAAAATGAAAATTTTACTATGGAGATTCTAAGTCAATATGTGAAAAAAGGTGAAAAAATTAAATTTATCAAACAAAAATGCGTCAAACGGCGTTAATTAGACGGGGACTACCGATTGGAGCTCTGAAAAATCGAAAGAGGCTGCAATATTACAGCTTTAATATACCAAACGAGATAGCTTTACTTCAGATCGTCACTGCTTAGGTAAACTTTTGTATGAAATTTTTATGGTTCGACTCGAAAAATTTCGACTTCGCGTCGTCTCAGGGTCGCGCGCGCGGTGTCGTCGGATAGGTCTCGACGAGGCGCAGCTGTACGGCGACTAAAACCGGCGACGGGCCTGGAAAAATTTTCGAGTGGAGCGGAAAAACCTAATTTTTGCCAAGATTTGGGGTTTCAAATGTGAATAACAAGAAAACTACTGGTCGGAGATCGACGGGAACTACGGAATTACGCTAGTTAGGCCAGACTCTGCGATACTAAATAGAAAAAAGTTAAAATTTGAACAATATTTGGCAAAATGAAAATTTTACTATGGAGATTCTAAGTCAATATGTGAAAAAAGGTGAAAAAATTAAATTTATCAAACAAAAATGCGTCAAACGGCGTTAATTAGACGGGGACTACCGATTGGAGCTCTGAAAAATCGAAAGAGGCTGCAATATTACAGCTTTAATATACCAAACGAGATAGCTTTACTTCAGATCGTCACTGCTTAGGTAAACTTTTGTATGAAATTTTTATGGTTCGACTCGAAAAATTTCGACTTCGCGTCGTCTCAGGGTCGCGCGCGCGGTGTCGTCGGATAGGTCTCGACGAGGCGCAGCTGTACGGCGACTAAAACCGGCGACGGGCCTGGAAAAATTTTCGAGTGGAGCGGAAAAACCTAATTTTTGCCAAGATTTGGGGTTTCAAATGTGAATAACAAGAAAACTACTGGTCGGAGATCGACGGGAACTACGGAATTACGCTAGTTAGGCCAGACTCTGCGATACTAAATAGAAAAAAGTTAAAATTTGAACAATATTTGGCAAAATGAAAATTTTACTATGGAGATTCTAAGTCAATATGTGAAAAAAGGTGAAAAAATTAAATTTATCAAACAAAAATGCGTCAAACGGCGTTAATTAGACGGGGACTACCGATTGGAGCTCTGAAAAATCGAAAGAGGCTGCAATATTACAGCTTTAATATACCAAACGAGATAGCTTTACTTCAGATCGTCACTGCTTAGGTAAACTTTTGTATGAAATTTTTATGGTTCGACTCGAAAAATTTCGACTTCGCGTCGTCTCAGGGTCGCGCGCGCGGTGTCGTCGGATAGGTCTCGACGAGGCGCAGCTGTACGGCGACTAAAACCGGCGACGGGCCTGGAAAAATTTTCGAGTGGAGCGGAAAAACCTAATTTTTGCCAAGATTTGGGGTTTCAAATGTGAATAACAAGAAAACTACTGGTCGGAGATCGACGGGAACTACGGAATTACGCTAGTTAGGCCAGACTCTGCGATACTAAATAGAAAAAAGTTAAAATTTGAACAATATTTGGCAAAATGAAAATTTTACTATGGAGATTCTAAGTCAATATGTGAAAAAAGGTGAAAAAATTAAATTTATCAAACAAAAATGCGTCAAACGGCGTTAATTAGACGGGGACTACCGATTGGAGCTCTGAAAAATCGAAAGAGGCTGCAATATTACAGCTTTAATATACCAAACGAGATAGCTTTACTTCAGATCGTCACTGCTTAGGTAAACTTTTGTATGAAATTTTTATGGTTCGACTCGAAAAATTTCGACTTCGCGTCGTCTCAGGGTCGCGCGCGCGGTGTCGTCGGATAGGTCTCGACGAGGCGCAGCTGTACGGCGACTAAAACCGGCGACGGGCCTGGAAAAATTTTCGAGTGGAGCGGAAAAACCTAATTTTTGCCAAGATTTGGGGTTTCAAATGTGAATAACAAGAAAACTACTGGTCGGAGATCGACGGGAACTACGGAATTACGCTAGTTAGGCCAGACTCTGCGATACTAAATAGAAAAAAGTTAAAATTTGAACAATATTTGGCAAAATGAAAATTTTACTATGGAGATTCTAAGTCAATATGTGAAAAAAGGTGAAAAAATTAAATTTATCAAACAAAAATGCGTCAAACGGCGTTAATTAGACGGGGACTACCGATTGGAGCTCTGAAAAATCGAAAGAGGCTGCAATATTACAGCTTTAATATACCAAACGAGATAGCTTTACTTCAGATCGTCACTGCTTAGGTAAACTTTTGTATGAAATTTTTATGGTTCGACTCGAAAAATTTCGACTTCGCGTCGTCTCAGGGTCGCGCGCGCGGTGTCGTCGGATAGGTCTCGACGAGGCGCAGCTGTACGGCGACTAAAACCGGCGACGGGCCTGGAAAAATTTTCGAGTGGAGCGGAAAAACCTAATTTTTGCCAAGATTTGGGGTTTCAAATGTGAATAACAAGAAAACTACTGGTCGGAGATCGACGGGAACTACGGAATTACGCTAGTTAGGCCAGACTCTGCGATACTAAATAGAAAAAAGTTAAAATTTGAACAATATTTGGCAAAATGAAAATTTTACTATGGAGATTCTAAGTCAATATGTGAAAAAAGGTGAAAAAATTAAATTTATCAAACAAAAATGCGTCAAACGGCGTTAATTAGACGGGGACTACCGATTGGAGCTCTGAAAAATCGAAAGAGGCTGCAATATTACAGCTTTAATATACCAAACGAGATAGCTTTACTTCAGATCGTCACTGCTTAGGTAAACTTTTGTATGAAATTTTTATGGTTCGACTCGAAAAATTTCGACTTCGCGTCGTCTCAGGGTCGCGCGCGCGGTGTCGTCGGATAGGTCTCGACGAGGCGCAGCTGTACGGCGACTAAAACCGGCGACGGGCCTGGAAAAATTTTCGAGTGGAGCGGAAAAACCTAATTTTTGCCAAGATTTGGGGTTTCAAATGTGAATAACAAGAAAACTACTGGTCGGAGATCGACGGGAACTACGGAATTACGCTAGTTAGGCCAGACTCTGCGATACTAAATAGAAAAAAGTTAAAATTTGAACAATATTTGGCAAAATGAAAATTTTACTATGGAGATTCTAAGTCAATATGTGAAAAAAGGTGAAAAAATTAAATTTATCAAACAAAAATGCGTCAAACGGCGTTAATTAGACGGGGACTACCGATTGGAGCTCTGAAAAATCGAAAGAGGCTGCAATATTACAGCTTTAATATACCAAACGAGATAGCTTTACTTCAGATCGTCACTGCTTAGGTAAACTTTTGTATGAAATTTTTATGGTTCGACTCGAAAAATTTCGACTTCGCGTCGTCTCAGGGTCGCGCGCGCGGTGTCGTCGGATAGGTCTCGACGAGGCGCAGCTGTACGGCGACTAAAACCGGCGACGGGCCTGGAAAAATTTTCGAGTGGAGCGGAAAAACCTAATTTTTGCCAAGATTTGGGGTTTCAAATGTGAATAACAAGAAAACTACTGGTCGGAGATCGACGGGAACTACGGAATTACGCTAGTTAGGCCAGACTCTGCGATACTAAATAGAAAAAAGTTAAAATTTGAACAATATTTGGCAAAATGAAAATTTTACTATGGAGATTCTAAGTCAATATGTGAAAAAAGGTGAAAAAATTAAATTTATCAAACAAAAATGCGTCAAACGGCGTTAATTAGACGGGGACTACCGATTGGAGCTCTGAAAAATCGAAAGAGGCTGCAATATTACAGCTTTAATATACCAAACGAGATAGCTTTACTTCAGATCGTCACTGCTTAGGTAAACTTTTGTATGAAATTTTTATGGTTCGACTCGAAAAATTTCGACTTCGCGTCGTCTCAGGGTCGCGCGCGCGGTGTCGTCGGATAGGTCTCGACGAGGCGCAGCTGTACGGCGACTAAAACCGGCGACGGGCCTGGAAAAATTTTCGAGTGGAGCGGAAAAACCTAATTTTTGCCAAGATTTGGGGTTTCAAATGTGAATAACAAGAAAACTACTGGTCGGAGATCGACGGGAACTACGGAATTACGCTAGTTAGGCCAGACTCTGCGATACTAAATAGAAAAAAGTTAAAATTTGAACAATATTTGGCAAAATGAAAATTTTACTATGGAGATTCTAAGTCAATATGTGAAAAAAGGTGAAAAAATTAAATTTATCAAACAAAAATGCGTCAAACGGCGTTAATTAGACGGGGACTACCGATTGGAGCTCTGAAAAATCGAAAGAGGCTGCAATATTACAGCTTTAATATACCAAACGAGATAGCTTTACTTCAGATCGTCACTGCTTAGGTAAACTTTTGTATGAAATTTTTATGGTTCGACTCGAAAAATTTCGACTTCGCGTCGTCTCAGGGTCGCGCGCGCGGTGTCGTCGGATAGGTCTCGACGAGGCGCAGCTGTACGGCGACTAAAACCGGCGACGGGCCTGGAAAAATTTTCGAGTGGAGCGGAAAAACCTAATTTTTGCCAAGATTTGGGGTTTCAAATGTGAATAACAAGAAAACTACTGGTCGGAGATCGACGGGAACTACGGAATTACGCTAGTTAGGCCAGACTCTGCGATACTAAATAGAAAAAAGTTAAAATTTGAACAATATTTGGCAAAATGAAAATTTTACTATGGAGATTCTAAGTCAATATGTGAAAAAAGGTGAAAAAATTAAATTTATCAAACAAAAATGCGTCAAACGGCGTTAATTAGACGGGGACTACCGATTGGAGCTCTGAAAAATCGAAAGAGGCTGCAATATTACAGCTTTAATATACCAAACGAGATAGCTTTACTTCAGATCGTCACTGCTTAGGTAAACTTTTGTATGAAATTTTTATGGTTCGACTCGAAAAATTTCGACTTCGCGTCGTCTCAGGGTCGCGCGCGCGGTGTCGTCGGATAGGTCTCGACGAGGCGCAGCTGTACGGCGACTAAAACCGGCGACGGGCCTGGAAAAATTTTCGAGTGGAGCGGAAAAACCTAATTTTTGCCAAGATTTGGGGTTTCAAATGTGAATAACAAGAAAACTACTGGTCGGAGATCGACGGGAACTACGGAATTACGCTAGTTAGGCCAGACTCTGCGATACTAAATAGAAAAAAGTTAAAATTTGAACAATATTTGGCAAAATGAAAATTTTACTATGGAGATTCTAAGTCAATATGTGAAAAAAGGTGAAAAAATTAAATTTATCAAACAAAAATGCGTCAAACGGCGTTAATTAGACGGGGACTACCGATTGGAGCTCTGAAAAATCGAAAGAGGCTGCAATATTACAGCTTTAATATACCAAACGAGATAGCTTTACTTCAGATCGTCACTGCTTAGGTAAACTTTTGTATGAAATTTTTATGGTTCGACTCGAAAAATTTCGACTTCGCGTCGTCTCAGGGTCGCGCGCGCGGTGTCGTCGGATAGGTCTCGACGAGGCGCAGCTGTACGGCGACTAAAACCGGCGACGGGCCTGGAAAAATTTTCGAGTGGAGCGGAAAAACCTAATTTTTGCCAAGATTTGGGGTTTCAAATGTGAATAACAAGAAAACTACTGGTCGGAGATCGACGGGAACTACGGAATTACGCTAGTTAGGCCAGACTCTGCGATACTAAATAGAAAAAAGTTAAAATTTGAACAATATTTGGCAAAATGAAAATTTTACTATGGAGATTCTAAGTCAATATGTGAAAAAAGGTGAAAAAATTAAATTTATCAAACAAAAATGCGTCAAACGGCGTTAATTAGACGGGGACTACCGATTGGAGCTCTGAAAAATCGAAAGAGGCTGCAATATTACAGCTTTAATATACCAAACGAGATAGCTTTACTTCAGATCGTCACTGCTTAGGTAAACTTTTGTATGAAATTTTTATGGTTCGACTCGAAAAATTTCGACTTCGCGTCGTCTCAGGGTCGCGCGCGCGGTGTCGTCGGATAGGTCTCGACGAGGCGCAGCTGTACGGCGACTAAAACCGGCGACGGGCCTGGAAAAATTTTCGAGTGGAGCGGAAAAACCTAATTTTTGCCAAGATTTGGGGTTTCAAATGTGAATAACAAGAAAACTACTGGTCGGAGATCGACGGGAACTACGGAATTACGCTAGTTAGGCCAGACTCTGCGATACTAAATAGAAAAAAGTTAAAATTTGAACAATATTTGGCAAAATGAAAATTTTACTATGGAGATTCTAAGTCAATATGTGAAAAAAGGTGA
The DNA here is from genome assembly GCA_910589605.1 of Chrysoteuchia culmella. Classification (NCBI taxonomy): domain Eukaryota; kingdom Metazoa; phylum Arthropoda; class Insecta; order Lepidoptera; family Crambidae; genus Chrysoteuchia; species Chrysoteuchia culmella. Next base: position 16,264,260 of record OU342665.1, read on the forward strand.
AAAAATTAAATTTATCAAACAAAAATGCGTCAAACGGCGTTAATTAGACGGGGACTACCGATTGGAGCTCTGAAAAATCGAAAGAGGCTGCAATATTACAGCTTTAATATACCAAACGAGATAGCTTTACTTCAGATCGTCACTGCTTAGGTAAACTTTTGTATGAAATTTTTATGGTTCGACTCGAAAAATTTCGACTTCGCGTCGTCTCAGGGTCGCGCGCGCGGTGTCGTCGGATAGGTCTCGACGAGGCGCAGCTGTACGGCGACTAAAACCGGCGACGGGCCTGGAAAAATTTTCGAGTGGAGCGGAAAAACCTAATTTTTGCCAAGATTTGGGGTTTCAAATGTGAATAACAAGAAAACTACTGGTCGGAGATCGACGGGAACTACGGAATTACGCTAGTTAGGCCAGACTCTGCGATACTAAATAGAAAAAAGTTAAAATTTGAACAATATTTGGCAAAATGAAAATTTTACTATGGAGATTCTAAGTCAATATGTGAAAAAAGGTGAAAAAATTAAATTTATCAAACAAAAATGCGTCAAACGGCGTTAATTAGACGGGGACTACCGATTGGAGCTCTGAAAAATCGAAAGAGGCTGCAATATTACAGCTTTAATATACCAAACGAGATAGCTTTACTTCAGATCGTCACTGCTTAGGTAAACTTTTGTATGAAATTTTTATGGTTCGACTCGAAAAATTTCGACTTCGCGTCGTCTCAGGGTCGCGCGCGCGGTGTCGTCGGATAGGTCTCGACGAGGCGCAGCTGTACGGCGACTAAAACCGGCGACGGGCCTGGAAAAATTTTCGAGTGGAGCGGAAAAACCTAATTTTTGCCAAGATTTGGGGTTTCAAATGTGAATAACAAGAAAACTACTGGTCGGAGATCGACGGGAACTACGGAATTACGCTAGTTAGGCCAGACTCTGCGATACTAAATAGAAAAAAGTTAAAATTTGAACAATATTTGGCAAAATGAAAATTTTACTATGGAGATTCTAAGTCAATATGTGAAAAAAGGTGAAAAAATTAAATTTATCAAACAAAAATGCGTCAAACGGCGTTAATTAGACGGGGACTACCGATTGGAGCTCTGAAAAATCGAAAGAGGCTGCAATATTACAGCTTTAATATACCAAACGAGATAGCTTTACTTCAGATCGTCACTGCTTAGGTAAACTTTTGTATGAAATTTTTATGGTTCGACTCGAAAAATTTCGACTTCGCGTCGTCTCAGGGTCGCGCGCGCGGTGTCGTCGGATAGGTCTCGACGAGGCGCAGCTGTACGGCGACTAAAACCGGCGACGGGCCTGGAAAAATTTTCGAGTGGAGCGGAAAAACCTAATTTTTGCCAAGATTTGGGGTTTCAAATGTGAATAACAAGAAAACTACTGGTCGGAGATCGACGGGAACTACGGAATTACGCTAGTTAGGCCAGACTCTGCGATACTAAATAGAAAAAAGTTAAAATTTGAACAATATTTGGCAAAATGAAAATTTTACTATGGAGATTCTAAGTCAATATGTGAAAAAAGGTGAAAAAATTAAATTTATCAAACAAAAATGCGTCAAACGGCGTTAATTAGACGGGGACTACCGATTGGAGCTCTGAAAAATCGAAAGAGGCTGCAATATTACAGCTTTAATATACCAAACGAGATAGCTTTACTTCAGATCGTCACTGCTTAGGTAAACTTTTGTATGAAATTTTTATGGTTCGACTCGAAAAATTTCGACTTCGCGTCGTCTCAGGGTCGCGCGCGCGGTGTCGTCGGATAGGTCTCGACGAGGCGCAGCTGTACGGCGACTAAAACCGGCGACGGGCCTGGAAAAATTTTCGAGTGGAGCGGAAAAACCTAATTTTTGCCAAGATTTGGGGTTTCAAATGTGAATAACAAGAAAACTACTGGTCGGAGATCGACGGGAACTACGGAATTACGCTAGTTAGGCCAGACTCTGCGATACTAAATAGAAAAAAGTTAAAATTTGAACAATATTTGGCAAAATGAAAATTTTACTATGGAGATTCTAAGTCAATATGTGAAAAAAGGTGAAAAAATTAAATTTATCAAACAAAAATGCGTCAAACGGCGTTAATTAGACGGGGACTACCGATTGGAGCTCTGAAAAATCGAAAGAGGCTGCAATATTACAGCTTTAATATACCAAACGAGATAGCTTTACTTCAGATCGTCACTGCTTAGGTAAACTTTTGTATGAAATTTTTATGGTTCGACTCGAAAAATTTCGACTTCGCGTCGTCTCAGGGTCGCGCGCGCGGTGTCGTCGGATAGGTCTCGACGAGGCGCAGCTGTACGGCGACTAAAACCGGCGACGGGCCTGGAAAAATTTTCGAGTGGAGCGGAAAAACCTAATTTTTGCCAAGATTTGGGGTTTCAAATGTGAATAACAAGAAAACTACTGGTCGGAGATCGACGGGAACTACGGAATTACGCTAGTTAGGCCAGACTCTGCGATACTAAATAGAAAAAAGTTAAAATTTGAACAATATTTGGCAAAATGAAAATTTTACTATGGAGATTCTAAGTCAATATGTGAAAAAAGGTGAAAAAATTAAATTTATCAAACAAAAATGCGTCAAACGGCGTTAATTAGACGGGGACTACCGATTGGAGCTCTGAAAAATCGAAAGAGGCTGCAATATTACAGCTTTAATATACCAAACGAGATAGCTTTACTTCAGATCGTCACTGCTTAGGTAAACTTTTGTATGAAATTTTTATGGTTCGACTCGAAAAATTTCGACTTCGCGTCGTCTCAGGGTCGCGCGCGCGGTGTCGTCGGATAGGTCTCGACGAGGCGCAGCTGTACGGCGACTAAAACCGGCGACGGGCCTGGAAAAATTTTCGAGTGGAGCGGAAAAACCTAATTTTTGCCAAGATTTGGGGTTTCAAATGTGAATAACAAGAAAACTACTGGTCGGAGATCGACGGGAACTACGGAATTACGCTAGTTAGGCCAGACTCTGCGATACTAAATAGAAAAAAGTTAAAATTTGAACAATATTTGGCAAAATGAAAATTTTACTATGGAGATTCTAAGTCAATATGTGAAAAAAGGTGAAAAAATTAAATTTATCAAACAAAAATGCGTCAAACGGCGTTAATTAGACGGGGACTACCGATTGGAGCTCTGAAAAATCGAAAGAGGCTGCAATATTACAGCTTTAATATACCAAACGAGATAGCTTTACTTCAGATCGTCACTGCTTAGGTAAACTTTTGTATGAAATTTTTATGGTTCGACTCGAAAAATTTCGACTTCGCGTCGTCTCAGGGTCGCGCGCGCGGTGTCGTCGGATAGGTCTCGACGAGGCGCAGCTGTACGGCGACTAAAACCGGCGACGGGCCTGGAAAAATTTTCGAGTGGAGCGGAAAAACCTAATTTTTGCCAAGATTTGGGGTTTCAAATGTGAATAACAAGAAAACTACTGGTCGGAGATCGACGGGAACTACGGAATTACGCTAGTTAGGCCAGACTCTGCGATACTAAATAGAAAAAAGTTAAAATTTGAACAATATTTGGCAAAATGAAAATTTTACTATGGAGATTCTAAGTCAATATGTGAAAAAAGGTGAAAAAATTAAATTTATCAAACAAAAATGCGTCAAACGGCGTTAATTAGACGGGGACTACCGATTGGAGCTCTGAAAAATCGAAAGAGGCTGCAATATTACAGCTTTAATATACCAAACGAGATAGCTTTACTTCAGATCGTCACTGCTTAGGTAAACTTTTGTATGAAATTTTTATGGTTCGACTCGAAAAATTTCGACTTCGCGTCGTCTCAGGGTCGCGCGCGCGGTGTCGTCGGATAGGTCTCGACGAGGCGCAGCTGTACGGCGACTAAAACCGGCGACGGGCCTGGAAAAATTTTCGAGTGGAGCGGAAAAACCTAATTTTTGCCAAGATTTGGGGTTTCAAATGTGAATAACAAGAAAACTACTGGTCGGAGATCGACGGGAACTACGGAATTACGCTAGTTAGGCCAGACTCTGCGATACTAAATAGAAAAAAGTTAAAATTTGAACAATATTTGGCAAAATGAAAATTTTACTATGGAGATTCTAAGTCAATATGTGAAAAAAGGTGAAAAAATTAAATTTATCAAACAAAAATGCGTCAAACGGCGTTAATTAGACGGGGACTACCGATTGGAGCTCTGAAAAATCGAAAGAGGCTGCAATATTACAGCTTTAATATACCAAACGAGATAGCTTTACTTCAGATCGTCACTGCTTAGGTAAACTTTTGTATGAAATTTTTATGGTTCGACTCGAAAAATTTCGACTTCGCGTCGTCTCAGGGTCGCGCGCGCGGTGTCGTCGGATAGGTCTCGACGAGGCGCAGCTGTACGGCGACTAAAACCGGCGACGGGCCTGGAAAAATTTTCGAGTGGAGCGGAAAAACCTAATTTTTGCCAAGATTTGGGGTTTCAAATGTGAATAACAAGAAAACTACTGGTCGGAGATCGACGGGAACTACGGAATTACGCTAGTTAGGCCAGACTCTGCGATACTAAATAGAAAAAAGTTAAAATTTGAACAATATTTGGCAAAATGAAAATTTTACTATGGAGATTCTAAGTCAATATGTGAAAAAAGGTGAAAAAATTAAATTTATCAAACAAAAATGCGTCAAACGGCGTTAATTAGACGGGGACTACCGATTGGAGCTCTGAAAAATCGAAAGAGGCTGCAATATTACAGCTTTAATATACCAAACGAGATAGCTTTACTTCAGATCGTCACTGCTTAGGTAAACTTTTGTATGAAATTTTTATGGTTCGACTCGAAAAATTTCGACTTCGCGTCGTCTCAGGGTCGCGCGCGCGGTGTCGTCGGATAGGTCTCGACGAGGCGCAGCTGTACGGCGACTAAAACCGGCGACGGGCCTGGAAAAATTTTCGAGTGGAGCGGAAAAACCTAATTTTTGCCAAGATTTGGGGTTTCAAATGTGAATAACAAGAAAACTACTGGTCGGAGATCGACGGGAACTACGGAATTACGCTAGTTAGGCCAGACTCTGCGATACTAAATAGAAAAAAGTTAAAATTTGAACAATATTTGGCAAAATGAAAATTTTACTATGGAGATTCTAAGTCAATATGTGAAAAAAGGTGAAAAAATTAAATTTATCAAACAAAAATGCGTCAAACGGCGTTAATTAGACGGGGACTACCGATTGGAGCTCTGAAAAATCGAAAGAGGCTGCAATATTACAGCTTTAATATACCAAACGAGATAGCTTTACTTCAGATCGTCACTGCTTAGGTAAACTTTTGTATGAAATTTTTATGGTTCGACTCGAAAAATTTCGACTTCGCGTCGTCTCAGGGTCGCGCGCGCGGTGTCGTCGGATAGGTCTCGACGAGGCGCAGCTGTACGGCGACTAAAACCGGCGACGGGCCTGGAAAAATTTTCGAGTGGAGCGGAAAAACCTAATTTTTGCCAAGATTTGGGGTTTCAAATGTGAATAACAAGAAAACTACTGGTCGGAGATCGACGGGAACTACGGAATTACGCTAGTTAGGCCAGACTCTGCGATACTAAATAGAAAAAAGTTAAAATTTGAACAATATTTGGCAAAATGAAAATTTTACTATGGAGATTCTAAGTCAATATGTGAAAAAAGGTGAAAAAATTAAATTTATCAAACAAAAATGCGTCAAACGGCGTTAATTAGACGGGGACTACCGATTGGAGCTCTGAAAAATCGAAAGAGGCTGCAATATTACAGCTTTAATATACCAAACGAGATAGCTTTACTTCAGATCGTCACTGCTTAGGTAAACTTTTGTATGAAATTTTTATGGTTCGACTCGAAAAATTTCGACTTCGCGTCGTCTCAGGGTCGCGCGCGCGGTGTCGTCGGATAGGTCTCGACGAGGCGCAGCTGTACGGCGACTAAAACCGGCGACGGGCCTGGAAAAATTTTCGAGTGGAGCGGAAAAACCTAATTTTTGCCAAGATTTGGGGTTTCAAATGTGAATAACAAGAAAACTACTGGTCGGAGATCGACGGGAACTACGGAATTACGCTAGTTAGGCCAGACTCTGCGATACTAAATAGAAAAAAGTTAAAATTTGAACAATATTTGGCAAAATGAAAATTTTACTATGGAGATTCTAAGTCAATATGTGAAAAAAGGTGAAAAAATTAAATTTATCAAACAAAAATGCGTCAAACGGCGTTAATTAGACGGGGACTACCGATTGGAGCTCTGAAAAATCGAAAGAGGCTGCAATATTACAGCTTTAATATACCAAACGAGATAGCTTTACTTCAGATCGTCACTGCTTAGGTAAACTTTTGTATGAAATTTTTATGGTTCGACTCGAAAAATTTCGACTTCGCGTCGTCTCAGGGTCGCGCGCGCGGTGTCGTCGGATAGGTCTCGACGAGGCGCAGCTGTACGGCGACTAAAACCGGCGACGGGCCTGGAAAAATTTTCGAGTGGAGCGGAAAAACCTAATTTTTGCCAAGATTTGGGGTTTCAAATGTGAATAACAAGAAAACTACTGGTCGGAGATCGACGGGAACTACGGAATTACGCTAGTTAGGCCAGACTCTGCGATACTAAATAGAAAAAAGTTAAAATTTGAACAATATTTGGCAAAATGAAAATTTTACTATGGAGATTCTAAGTCAATATGTGAAAAAAGGTGAAAAAATTAAATTTATCAAACAAAAATGCGTCAAACGGCGTTAATTAGACGGGGACTACCGATTGGAGCTCTGAAAAATCGAAAGAGGCTGCAATATTACAGCTTTAATATACCAAACGAGATAGCTTTACTTCAGATCGTCACTGCTTAGGTAAACTTTTGTATGAAATTTTTATGGTTCGACTCGAAAAATTTCGACTTCGCGTCGTCTCAGGGTCGCGCGCGCGGTGTCGTCGGATAGGTCTCGACGAGGCGCAGCTGTACGGCGACTAAAACCGGCGACGGGCCTGGAAAAATTTTCGAGTGGAGCGGAAAAACCTAATTTTTGCCAAGATTTGGGGTTTCAAATGTGAATAACAAGAAAACTACTGGTCGGAGATCGACGGGAACTACGGAATTACGCTAGTTAGGCCAGACTCTGCGATACTAAATAGAAAAAAGTTAAAATTTGAACAATATTTGGCAAAATGAAAATTTTACTATGGAGATTCTAAGTCAATATGTGAAAAAAGGTGAAAAAATTAAATTTATCAAACAAAAATGCGTCAAACGGCGTTAATTAGACGGGGACTACCGATTGGAGCTCTGAAAAATCGAAAGAGGCTGCAATATTACAGCTTTAATATACCAAACGAGATAGCTTTACTTCAGATCGTCACTGCTTAGGTAAACTTTTGTATGAAATTTTTATGGTTCGACTCGAAAAATTTCGACTTCGCGTCGTCTCAGGGTCGCGCGCGCGGTGTCGTCGGATAGGTCTCGACGAGGCGCAGCTGTACGGCGACTAAAACCGGCGACGGGCCTGGAAAAATTTTCGAGTGGAGCGGAAGAAAACCTAATTTTTGCCAAGATTTGGGGTTTCAAATGTGAATAACAAGAAAACTACTGGTCGGAGATCGACGGGAACTACGGAATTACGCTAGTTAGGCCAGACTCTGCGATACTAAATAGAAAAAAGTTAAAATTTGAACAATATTTGGCAAAATGAAAATTTTACTATGGAGATTCTAAGTCAATATGTGAAAAAAGGTGAAAAAATTAAATTTATCAAACAAAAATGCGTCAAACGGCGTTAATTAGACGGGGACTACCGATTGGAGCTCTGAAAAATCGAAAGAGGCTGCAATATTACAGCTTTAATATACCAAACGAGATAGCTTTACTTCAGATCGTCACTGCTTAGGTAAACTTTTGTATGAAATTTTTATGGTTCGACTCGAAAAATTTCGACTTCGCGTCGTCTCAGGGTCGCGCGCGCGGTGTCGTCGGATAGGTCTCGACGAGGCGCAGCTGTACGGCGACTAAAACCGGCGACGGGCCTGGAAAAATTTTCGAGTGGAGCGGAAAAACCTAATTTTTGCCAAGATTTGGGGTTTCAAATGTGAATAACAAGAAAACTACTGGTCGGAGATCGACGGGAACTACGGAATTACGCTAGTTAGGCCAGACTCTGCGATACTAAATAGAAAAAAGTTAAAATTTGAACAATATTTGGCAAAATGAAAATTTTACTATGGAGATTCTAAGTCAATATGTGAAAAAAGGTGAAAAAATTAAATTTATCAAACAAAAATGCGTCAAACGGCGTTAATTAGACGGGGACTACCGATTGGAGCTCTGAAAAATCGAAAGAGGCTGCAATATTACAGCTTTAATATACCAAACGAGATAGCTTTACTTCAGATCGTCACTGCTTAGGTAAACTTTTGTATGAAATTTTTATGGTTCGACTCGAAAAATTTCGACTTCGCGTCGTCTCAGGGTCGCGCGCGCGGTGTCGTCGGATAGGTCTCGACGAGGCGCAGCTGTACGGCGACTAAAACCGGCGACGGGCCTGGAAAAATTTTCGAGTGGAGCGGAAAAACCTAATTTTTGCCAAGATTTGGGGTTTCAAATGTGAATAACAAGAAAACTACTGGTCGGAGATCGACGGGAACTACGGAATTACGCTAGTTAGGCCAGACTCTGCGATACTAAATAGAAAAAAGTTAAAATTTGAACAATATTTGGCAAAATGAAAATTTTACTATGGAGATTCTAAGTCAATATGTGAAAAAAGGTGAAAAAATTAAATTTATCAAACAAAAATGCGTCAAACGGCGTTAATTAGACGGGGACTACCGATTGGAGCTCTGAAAAATCGAAAGAGGCTGCAATATTACAGCTTTAATATACCAAACGAGATAGCTTTACTTCAGATCGTCACTGCTTAGGTAAACTTTTGTATGAAATTTTTATGGTTCGACTCGAAAAATTTCGACTTCGCGTCGTCTCAGGGTCGCGCGCGCGGTGTCGTCGGATAGGTCTCGACGAGGCGCAGCTGTACGGCGACTAAAACCGGCGACGGGCCTGGAAAAATTTTCGAGTGGAGCGGAAAAAACCTAATTTTTGCCAAGATTTGGGGTTTCAAATGTGAATAACAAGAAAACTACTGGTCGGAGATCGACGGGAACTACGGAATTACGCTAGTTAGGCCAGACTCTGCGATACTAAATAGAAAAAAGTTAAAATTTGAACAATATTTGGCAAAATGAAAATTTTACTATGGAGATTCTAAGTCAATATGTGAAAAAAGGTGAAAAAATTAAATTTATCAAACAAAAATGCGTCAAACGGCGTTAATTAGACGGGGACTACCGATTGGAGCTCTGAAAAATCGAAAGAGGCTGCAATATTACAGCTTTAATATACCAAACGAGATAGCTTTACTTCAGATCGTCACTGCTTAGGTAAACTTTTGTATGAAATTTTTATGGTTCGACTCGAAAAATTTCGACTTCGCGTCGTCTCAGGGTCGCGCGCGCGGTGTCGTCGGATAGGTCTCGACGAGGCGCAGCTGTACGGCGACTAAAACCGGCGACGGGCCTGGAAAAATTTTCGAGTGGAGCGGAAAAACCTAATTTTTGCCAAGATTTGGGGTTTCAAATGTGAATAACAAGAAAACTACTGGTCGGAGATCGACGGGAACTACGGAATTACGCTAGTTAGGCCAGACTCTGCGATACTAAATAGAAAAAAGTTAAAATTTGAACAATATTTGGCAAAATGAAAATTTTACTATGGAGATTCTAAGTCAATATGTGAAAAAAGGTGAAAAAATTAAATTTATCAAACAAAAATGCGTCAAACGGCGTTAATTAGACGGGGACTACCGATTGGAGCTCTGAAAAATCGAAAGAGGCTGCAATATTACAGCTTTAATATACCAAACGAGATAGCTTTACTTCAGATCGTCACTGCTTAGGTAAACTTTTGTATGAAATTTTTATGGTTCGACTCGAAAAATTTCGACTTCGCGTCGTCTCAGGGTCGCGCGCGCGGTGTCGTCGGATAGGTCTCGACGAGGCGCAGCTGTACGGCGACTAAAACCGGCGACGGGCCTGGAAAAATTTTCGAGTGGAGCGGAAAAACCTAATTTTTGCCAAGATTTGGGGTTTCAAATGTGAATAACAAGAAAACTACTGGTCGGAGATCGACGGGAACTACGGAATTACGCTAGTTAGGCCAGACTCTGCGATACTAAATAGAAAAAAGTTAAAATTTGAACAATATTTGGCAAAATGAAAATTTTACTATGGAGATTCTAAGTCAATATGTGAAAAAAGGTGAAAAAATTAAATTTATCAAACAAAAATGCGTCAAACGGCGTTAATTAGACGGGGACTACCGATTGGAGCTCTGAAAAATCGAAAGAGGCTGCAATATTACAGCTTTAATATACCAAACGAGATAGCTTTACTTCAGATCGTCACTGCTTAGGTAAACTTTTGTATGAAATTTTTATGGTTCGACTCGAAAAATTTCGACTTCGCGTCGTCTCAGGGTCGCGCGCGCGGTGTCGTCGGATAGGTCTCGACGAGGCGCAGCTGTACGGCGACTAAAACCGGCGACGGGCCTGGAAAAATTTTCGAGTGGAGCGGAAAAACCTAATTTTTGCCAAGATTTGGGGTTTCAAATGTGAATAACAAGAAAACTACTGGTCGGAGATCGACGGGAACTACGGAATTACGCTAGTTAGGCCAGACTCTGCGATACTAAATAGAAAAAAGTTAAAATTTGAACAATATTTGGCAAAATGAAAATTTTACTATGGAGATTCTAAGTCAATATGTGAAAAAAGGTGAAAAAATTAAATTTATCAAACAAAAATGCGTCAAACGGCGTTAATTAGACGGGGACTACCGATTGGAGCTCTGAAAAATCGAAAGAGGCTGCAATATTACAGCTTTAATATACCAAACGAGATAGCTTTACTTCAGATCGTCACTGCTTAGGTAAACTTTTGTATGAAATTTTTATGGTTCGACTCGAAAAATTTCGACTTCGCGTCGTCTCAGGGTCGCGCGCGCGGTGTCGTCGGATAGGTCTCGACGAGGCGCAGCTGTACGGCGACTAAAACCGGCGACGGGCCTGGAAAAATTTTCGAGTGGAGCGGAAAAACCTAATTTTTGCCAAGATTTGGGGTTTCAAATGTGAATAACAAGAAAACTACTGGTCGGAGATCGACGGGAACTACGGAATTACGCTAGTTAGGCCAGACTCTGCGATACTAAATAGAAAAAAGTTAAAATTTGAACAATATTTGGCAAAATGAAAATTTTACTATGGAGATTCTAAGTCAATATGTGAAAAAAGGTGAAAAAATTAAATTTATCAAACAAAAATGCGTCAAACGGCGTTAATTAGACGGGGACTACCGATTGGAGCTCTGAAAAATCGAAAGAGGCTGCAATATTACAGCTTTAATATACCAAACGAGATAGCTTTACTTCAGATCGTCACTGCTTAGGTAAACTTTTGTATGAAATTTTTATGGTTCGACTCGAAAAATTTCGACTTCGCGTCGTCTCAGGGTCGCGCGCGCGGTGTCGTCGGATAGGTCTCGACGAGGCGCAGCTGTACGGCGACTAAAACCGGCGACGGGCCTGGAAAAATTTTCGAGTGGAGCGGAAAAACCTAATTTTTGCCAAGATTTGGGGTTTCAAATGTGAATAACAAGAAAACTACTGGTCGGAGATCGACGGGAACTACGGAATTACGCTAGTTAGGCCAGACTCTGCGATACTAAATAGAAAAAAGTTAAAATTTGAACAATATTTGGCAAAATGAAAATTTTACTATGGAGATTCTAAGTCAATATGTGAAAAAAGGTGAAAAAATTAAATTTATCAAACAAAAATGCGTCAAACGGCGTTAATTAGACGGGGACTACCGATTGGAGCTCTGAAAAATCGAAAGAGGCTGCAATATTACAGCTTTAATATACCAAACGAGATAGCTTTACTTCAGATCGTCACTGCTTAGGTAAACTTTTGTATGAAATTTTTATGGTTCGACTCGAAAAATTTCGACTTCGCGTCGTCTCAGGGTCGCGCGCGCGGTGTCGTCGGATAGGTCTCGACGAGGCGCAGCTGTACGGCGACTAAAACCGGCGACGGGCCTGGAAAAATTTTCGAGTGGAGCGGAAAAACCTAATTTTTGCCAAGATTTGGGGTTTCAAATGTGAATAACAAGAAAACTACTGGTCGGAGATCGACGGGAACTACGGAATTACGCTAGTTAGGCCAGACTCTGCGATACTAAATAGAAAAAAGTTAAAATTTGAACAATATTTGGCAAAATGAAAATTTTACTATGGAGATTCTAAGTCAATATGTGAAAAAAGGTGAAAAAATTAAATTTATCAAACAAAAATGCGTCAAACGGCGTTAATTAGACGGGGACTACCGATTGGAGCTCTGAAAAATCGAAAGAGGCTGCAATATTACAGCTTTAATATACCAAACGAGATAGCTTTACTTCAGATCGTCACTGCTTAGGTAAACTTTTGTATGAAATTTTTATGGTTCGACTCGAAAAATTTCGACTTCGCGTCGTCTCAGGGTCGCGCGCGCGGTGTCGTCGGATAGGTCTCGACGAGGCGCAGCTGTACGGCGACTAAAACCGGCGACGGGCCTGGAAAAATTTTCGAGTGGAGCGGAAAAACCTAATTTTTGCCAAGATTTGGGGTTTCAAATGTGAATAACAAGAAAACTACTGGTCGGAGATCGACGGGAACTACGGAATTACGCTAGTTAGGCCAGACTCTGCGATACTAAATAGAAAAAAGTTAAAATTTGAACAATATTTGGCAAAATGAAAATTTTACTATGGAGATTCTAAGTCAATATGTGAAAAAAGGTGAAAAAATTAAATTTATCAAACAAAAATGCGTCAAACGGCGTTAATTAGACGGGGACTACCGATTGGAGCTCTGAAAAATCGAAAGAGGCTGCAATATTACAGCTTTAATATACCAAACGAGATAGCTTTACTTCAGATCGTCACTGCTTAGGTAAACTTTTGTATGAAATTTTTATGGTTCGACTCGAAAAATTTCGACTTCGCGTCGTCTCAGGGTCGCGCGCGCGGTGTCGTCGGATAGGTCTCGACGAGGCGCAGCTGTACGGCGACTAAAACCGGCGACGGGCCTGGAAAAATTTTCGAGTGGAGCGGAAAAACCTAATTTTTGCCAAGATTTGGGGTTTCAAATGTGAATAACAAGAAAACTACTGGTCGGAGATCGACGGGAACTACGGAATTACGCTAGTTAGGCCAGACTCTGCGATACTAAATAGAAAAAAGTTAAAATTTGAACAATATTTGGCAAAATGAAAATTTTACTATGGAGATTCTAAGTCAATATGTGAAAAAAAGGTGAAAAAATTAAATTTATCAAACAAAAATGCGTCAAACGGCGTTAATTAGACGGGGACTACCGATTGGAGCTCTGAAAAATCGAAAGAGGCTGCAATATTACAGCTTTAATATACCAAACGAGATAGCTTTACTTCAGATCGTCACTGCTTAGGTAAACTTTTGTATGAAATTTTTATGGTTCGACTCGAAAAATTTCGACTTCGCGTCGTCTCAGGGTCGCGCGCGCGGTGTCGTCGGATAGGTCTCGACGAGGCGCAGCTGTACGGCGACTAAAACCGGCGACGGGCCTGGAAAAATTTTCGAGTGGAGCGGAAAAACCTAATTTTTGCCAAGATTTGGGGTTTCAAATGTGAATAACAAGAAAACTACTGGTCGGAGATCGACGGGAACTACGGAATTACGCTAGTTAGGCCAGACTCTGGAAAAAAGTTAAAATTTGAACAATATTTGGCAAAATGAAAATTTTACTATGGAGATTCTAAGTCAATATGTGAAAAAAAGGTGAAAAAATTAAATTTATCAAACAAAAATGCGTCAAACGGCGTTAATTAGACGGGGACTACCGATTGGAGCTCTGAAAAATCGAAAGAGGCTGCAATATTACAGCTTTAATATACCAAACGAGATAGCTTTACTTCAGATCGTCACTTGCTTAGGTAAACTTTTGTATGAAATTTTTATGGTTCGACTCGAAAAATTTCGACTTCGCGTCGTCTCAGGGTCGCGCGCGCGGTGTCGTCGGATAGGTCTCGACGAGGCGCAGCTGTACGGCGACTAAAAACCGGCGACGGGCCTGGAAAAATTTTCGAGTGGAGCGGAAAAACCTAATTTTTGCCAAGATTTGGGGTTTCAAATGTGAATAACAAGAAAACTACTGGTCGGAGATCGACGGGAACTACGGAATTACGCTAGTTAGGCCAGACTCTGCGATACTAAATAGAAAAAAGTTAAAATTTGAACAATATTTGGCAAAATGAAAATTTTACTATGGAGAATTCTAAGTCAATATGTGAAAAAAGGTGAAAAAATTAAATTTATCAAACAAAAATGCGTCAAACGGCGTTAATTAGACGGGGACTACCGATTGGAGCTCTGAAAAATCGAAAGAGGCTGCAATATTACAGCTTTAATATACCAAACGAGATAGCTTTACTTCAGATCGTCACTGCTTAGGTAAACTTTTGTATGAAATTTTTATGGTTCGACTCGAAAAATTTCGACTTCGCGTCGTCTCAGGGTCGCGCGCGCGGTGTCGTCGGGATAGGTCTCGACGAGGCGCAGCTGTACGGCGACTAAAACCGGCGACGGGCCTGGAAAAATTTTCGAGTGGAGCGGAAAAAACCTAATTTTTGCCAAGATTTGGGGGTTTCAAATGTGAATAACAAGAAAACTACTGGTCGGAGATCGACGGGAACTACGGAATTACGCTAGTTAGGCCAGACTCTGCGATACTAAATAGAAAAAAGTTAAAATTTGAACAATATTTGGCAAAATGAAAATTTTACTATGGAGATTCTAAGTCAATATGTGAAAAAAGGTGAAAAAATTAAATTTATCAAACAAAAATGCGTCAAACGGCGTTAATTAGACGGGGACTACCGATTGGAGCTCTGAAAAATCGAAAGAGGCTGCAATATTACAGCTTTAATATACCAAACGAGATAGCTTTACTTCAGATCGTCACTGCTTAGGTAAACTTTTGTATGAAATTTTTATGGTTCGACTCGAAAAATTTCGACTTCGCGTCGTCTCAGGGTCGCGCGCGCGGTGTCGTCGGATAGGTCTCGACGAGGCGCAGCTGTACGGCGACTAAAACCGGCGACGGGCCTGGAAAAATTTTCGAGTGGAGCGGAAAAAACCTAATTTTTGCCAAGATTTGGGGTTTCAAATGTGAATAACAAGAAAACTACTGGTCGGAGATCGACGGGAACTACGGAATTACGCTAGTTAGGCCAGGACTCTGCGATACTAAATAGAAAAAAGTTAAAATTTGAACAATATTTGGCAAAATGAAAATTTTACTATGGAGATTCTAAGTCAATATGTGAAAAAGGTGAAAAAATTAAATTTATCAAACAAAAATGCGTCAAACGGCGTTAATTAGACGGGGACTACCGATTGGAGCTCTGAAAAATCGAAAGAGGCTGCAATATTACAGCTTTAATATACCAAACGAGATAGCTTTACTTCAGATCGTCACTGCTTAGGTAAACTTTTGTATGAAATTTTTATGGTTCGACTCGAAAA
This sequence comes from Chrysoteuchia culmella, assembly GCA_910589605.1. NCBI lineage: Eukaryota > Metazoa > Arthropoda > Insecta > Lepidoptera > Crambidae > Chrysoteuchia > Chrysoteuchia culmella. The sequence continues at coordinate 16,279,900 of OU342665.1, forward strand.
ATTTCGACTTCGCGTCGTCTCAGGGTCGCGCGCGCGGTGTCGTCGGATAGGTCTCGACGAGCGCAGCTGTACGGCGACTAAAACCGGCGACGGGCCTGGAAAAATTTTCGAGTGGAGCGGAAAAACCTAATTTTTGCCAAGATTTGGGGTTTCAAATGTGAATAACAAGAAAACTACTGGTCGGAGATCGACGGGAACTACGGAATTACGCTAGTTAGGCCAGACTCTGCGATACTAAATAGAAAAAAGTTAAAATTTGAACAATATTTGGCAAAATGAAAATTTTACTATGGAGATTCTAAGTCAATATGTGAAAAAAGGTGAAAAAATTAAATTTATCAAACAAAAATGCGTCAAACGGCGTTAATTAGACGGGGACTACCGATTGGAGCTCTGAAAAATCGAAAGAGGCTGCAATATTACAGCTTTAATATACCAAACGAGATAGCTTTACTTCAGATCGTCACTGCTTAGGTAAACTTTTGTATGAAATTTTTATGGTTCGACTCGAAAAATTTCGACTTCGCGTCGTCCTCAGGGTCGCGCGCGCGGTGTCGTCGGATAGGTCTCGACGAGGCGCAGCTGTACGGCGACTAAAACCGGCGACGGGGCCTGGAAAAATTTTCGAGTGGAGCGGAAAAACCTAATTTTTGCCAAGATTTGGGTTTCAAATGTGAATAACAAGAAAACTACTGGTCGGAGATCGACGGGAACTACGGAATTACGCTAGTTAGGCCAGACTCTGCGATACTAAATAGAAAAAAGTTAAAATTTGAACAATATTTGGCAAAATGAAAATTTTACTATGGAGATTCTAAGTCAATATGTGAAAAAAGGTGAAAAAATTAAATTTATCAAACAAAAATGCGTCAAACGGCGTAATTAGACGGGGGACTACCGATTGGAGCTCTGAAAAATCGAAAGAGGCTGCAATATTACAGCTTTAATATACCAAACGAGATAGCTTTACTTCAGATCGTCACTGCTTAGGTAAACTTTTGTATGAAATTTTTATGGTTCGACTCGAAAAATTTCGACTTCGCGTCGTCTCAGGGTCGCGCGCGCGGTGTCGTCGGATAGGTCTCGACGAGGCGGCAGCTGTACGGCGACTAAAACCGGCGACGGGCCTGGAAAAATTTTCGAGTGGAGCGGAAAAAACCTAATTTTTGCCAAGATTTGGGGTTTCAAATGTGAATAACAAGAAAACTACTGGTCGGAGATCGACGGGAACTACGGAATTACGCTAGTTAGGCCAGACTCTGCGATACTAAATAGAAAAAAGTTAAAATTTGAACAATATTTGGCAAAATGAAAATTTTACTATGGAGATTCTAAGTCAATATGTGAAAAAAGGTGAAAAAAATTAAATTTATCAAACAAAAATGCGTCAAACGGCGTTAATTAGACGGGGACTACCGATTGGAGCTCTGAAAAATCGAAAGAGGCTGCAATATTACAGCTTTAATATACCAAACGAGATAGCTTTACTTCAGATCGTCACTGCTTAGGTAAACTTTTGTATGAAATTTTTATGGTTCGACTCGAAAAATTTCGACTTCGCGTCGTCTCAGGGTCGCGCGCGCGGTGTCGTCGGATAGGTCTCGACGAGGCGCAGCTGTACGGCGACTAAAACCGGCGACGGGCCTGGAAAAATTTTCGAGTGGAGCGGAAAAACCTAATTTTTGCCAAGATTTGGGTTTCAAATGTGAATAACAAGAAAACTACTGGTCGGAGATCGACGGGAACTACGGAATTACGCTAGTTAGGCCAGACTCTGCGATACTAAATAGAAAAAAGTTAAAATTTGAACAATATTTGGCAAAATGAAAATTTTACTATGGAGATTCTAAGTCAATATGTGAAAAAAGGTGAAAAAATTAAATTTATCAAACAAAAATGCGTCAAACGGCGTTTAATTAGACGGGGACTACCGATTGGAGCTCTGAAAAAAATCGAAAGAGGCTGCAATATTACAGCTTTAATATACCAAACGAGATAGCTTTACTTCAGATCGTCACTGCTTAGGTAAACTTTTGTATGAAATTTTTATGGTTCGACTCGAAAAATTCGACTTCGCGTCGTCTCAGGGTCGCGCGCGCGGTGTCGTCGGATAGGTCTCGACGAGGCGCAGCTGTACGGCGACTAAAACCGGCGACGGGCCTGGAAAAAATTTTCGAGTGGAGCGGAAAACCTAATTTTTGCCAAGATTTGGGGTTTCAAATGTGAATAACAAGAAAACTACTGGTCGGAGATCGACGGGAACTACGGAATTACGCTAGTTAGGCCAGACTCTGCGATACTAAATAGAAAAAAGTTAAAATTTGAACAATATTTGGCAAAATGAAAATTTTACTATGGAGATTCTAAGTCAATATGTGAAAAAAGGTGAAAAAATTAAATTTATCAAACAAAAATGCGTCAAACGGCGTTAATTAGACGGGGACTACCGATTGGAGCTCTGAAAAATCGAAAGAGGCTGCAATATTACAGCTTTAATATACCAAACGAGATAGCTTTACTTCAGATCGTCACTGCTTAGGTAAACTTTTGTATGAAATTTTTATGGTTCGACTCGAAAAATTTCGACTTCGCGTCGTCTCAGGGTCGCGCGCGCGGTGTCGTCGGATAGGTCTCGACGAGGCGCAGCTGTACGGCGACTAAAACCGGCGACGGGCCTGGAAAAATTTTCGAGTGGAGCGGAAAAAAACCTAATTTTTGCCAAGATTTGGGGTTTCAAATGTGAATAACAAGAAAACTACTGGTCGGAGATCGACGGGAACTACGGAATTACGCTAGTTAGGCCAGACTCTGCGATACTAAATAGAAAAAAGTTAAAATTTGAACAATATTTGGCAAAATGAAAATTTTACTATGGAGATTCTAAGTCAATATGTGAAAAAAGGTGAAAAAATTAAATTTATCAAACAAAAATGCGTCAAACGGCGTTAATTAGACGGGGACTACCGATTGGAGCTCTGAAAAATCGAAAGAGGCTGCAATATTACAGCTTTAATATACCAAACGAGATAGCTTTACTTCAGATCGTCACTGCTTAGGTAAACTTTTGTATGAAATTTTTATGGTTCGACTCGAAAAATTTCGACTTCGCGTCGTCTCAGGGTCGCGCGCGCGGTGTGTCGTCGGATAGGTCTCGACGAGGCGCAGCTGTACGGCGACTAAAACCGGCGACGGGCCTGGAAAAATTTTCGAGTGGAGCGGAAAAACCTAATTTTTGCCAAGATTTGGGGTTTCAAATGTGAATAACAAGAAAACTACTGGTCGGAGATCGACGTGAACTACGGAATTACGCTAGTTAGGCCAGACTCTGCGATACTAAATAGAAAAAAGTTAAAATTTGAACAATATTTGGCAAAATGAAAATTTTACTATGGAGATTCTAAGTCAATATGTGAAAAAAGGTGAAAAAATTAAAATTTATCAAACAAAAATGCGTCAAACGGCGTTAATTAGACGGGGACTACCGATTGGAGCTCTGAAAAATCGAAAGAGGCTGCAATATTACAGCTTTAATATACCAAACGAGATAGCTTTACTTCAGATCGTCACTGCTTAGGTAAACTTTTGTATGAAATTTTTATGGTTCGACTCGAAAAATTTCGACTTCGCGTCGTCTCAGGGTCGCGCGCGCGGTGTCGTCGGATAGGTCTCGACGAGGCGCAGCTGTACGGCGACTAAAACCGGCGACGGGCCTGGAAAAATTTTCGAGTGGAGCGGAAAAACCTAATTTTTGCCAAGATTTGGGGTTTCAAATGTGAATAACAAGAAAACTACTGGTCGGAGATCGACGGGAACTACGGAATTACGCTAGTTAGGCCAGACTCTGCGATACTAAATAGAAAAAAGTTAAAATTTGAACAATATTTGGCAAAATGAAAATTTTACTATGGAGATTCTAAGTCAATATGTGAAAAAAGGTGAAAAAATTAAATTTATCAAACAAAAATGCGTCAAACGGCGTTAATTAGACGGGGACTACCGATTGGAGCTCTGAAAAATCGAAAGAGGCTGCAATATTACAGCTTTAATATACCAAACGAGATAGCTTTACTTCAGATCGTCACTGCTTAGGTAAACTTTTGTATGAAATTTTTATGGTTCGACTCGAAAAATTTCGACTTCGCGTCGTCTCAGGGTCGCGCGCGCGGTGTCGTCGGATAGGTCTCGACGAGGCGCAGCTGTACGGCGACTAAAACCGGCGACGGGCCTGGAAAAAATTTTCGAGTGGAGCGGAAAAACCTAATTTTTGCCAAGATTTGGGGTTTCAAATGTGAATAACAAGAAAACTACTGGTCGGAGATCGACGGGAACTACGGAATTACGCTAGTTAGGCCAGACTCTGCGATACTAAATAGAAAAAAGTTAAAATTTGAACAATATTTGGCAAAATGAAAATTTTACTATGGAGATTCTAAGTCAATATGTGAAAAAAGGTGAAAAAATTAAATTTATCAAACAAAAATGCGTCAAACGGCGTTAATTAGACGGGGACTACCGATTGGAGCTCTGAAAAATCGAAAGAGGCTGCAATATTACAGCTTTAATATACCAAACGAGATAGCTTTACTTCAGATCGTCACTGCTTAGGTAAACTTTTGTATGAAATTTTTATGGTTCGACTCGAAAAATTTCGACTTCGCGTCGTCTCAGGGTCGCGCGCGCGGTGTCGTCGGATAGGTCTCGACGAGGCGCAGCTGTACGGCGACTAAAACCGGCGACGGGCCTGGAAAAATTTTCGAGTGGAGCGGAAAAACCTAATTTTTGCCAAGATTTGGGGTTTCAAATGTGAATAACAAGAAAACTACTGGTCGGAGATCGACGTGAACTACGGAATTACGCTAGTTAGGCCAGACTCTGCGATACTAAATAGAAAAAAGTTAAAATTTGAACAATATTTGGCAAAATGAAAATTTTACTATGGAGATTCTAAGTCAATATGTGAAAAAAGGTGAAAAAATTAAATTTATCAAACAAAAATGCGTCAAACGGCGTTAATTAGACGGGGACTACCGATTGGAGCTCTGAAAAATCGAAAGAGGCTGCAATATTACAGCTTTAATATACCAAACGAGATAGCTTTACTTCAGATCGTCACTGCTTAGGTAAACTTTTGTATGAAATTTTTATGGTTCGACTCGAAAAATTTCGACTTCGCGTCGTCTCAGGGTCGCGCGCGCGGTGTCGTCGGATAGGTCTCGACGAGGCGCAGCTGTACGGCGACTAAAACCGGCGACGGGCCTGGAAAAATTTTCGAGTGGAGCGGAAAAAACCTAATTTTTGCCAAGATTTGGGGTTTCAAATGTGAATAACAAGAAAACTACTGGTCGGAGATCGACGGGAACTACGGAATTACGCTAGTTAGGCCAGACTCTGCGATACTAAATAGAAAAAAGTTAAAATTTGAACAATATTTGGCAAAATGAAAATTTTACTATGGAGATTCTAAGTCAATATGTGAAAAAAGGTGAAAAAATTAAATTTATCAAACAAAAATGCGTCAAACGGCGTTAATTAGACGGGGACTACCGATTGGAGCTCTGAAAAATCGAAAGAGGCTGCAATATTACAGCTTTAATATACCAAACGAGATAGCTTTACTTCAGATCGTCACTGCTTAGGTAAACTTTTGTATGAAATTTTTATGGTTCGACTCGAAAAATTTCGACTTCGCGTCGTCTCAGGGTCGCGCGCGCGGTGTCGTCGGATAGGTCTCGACGAGGCGCAGCTGTACGGCGACTAAAACCGGCGACGGGCCTGGAAAAATTTTCGAGTGGAGCGGAAAAAACCTAATTTTTGCCAAGATTTGGGGTTTCAAATGTGAATAACAAGAAAACTACTGGTCGGAGATCGACGGGAACTACGGAATTACGCTAGTTAGGCCAGACTCTGCGATACTAAATAGAAAAAAGTTAAAATTTGAACAATATTTGGCAAAATGAAAATTTTACTATGGAGATTCTAAGTCAATATGTGAAAAAAGGTGAAAAAATTAAATTTATCAAACAAAAATGCGTCAAACGGCGTTAATTAGACGGGGACTACCGATTGGAGCTCTGAAAAATCGAAAGAGGCTGCAATATTACAGCTTTAATATACCAAACGAGATAGCTTTACTTCAGATCGTCACTGCTTAGGTAAACTTTTGTATGAAATTTTTATGGTTCGACTCGAAAAATTTCGACTTCGCGTCGTCTCAGGGTCGCGCGCGCGGTGTCGTCGGATAGGTCTCGACGAGGCGCAGCTGTACGGCGACTAAAACCGGCGACGGGCCTGGAAAAATTTTCGAGTGGAGCGGAAAAACCTAATTTTTGCCAAGATTTGGGGTTTCAAATGTGAATAACAAGAAAACTACTGGTCGGAGATCGACGGGAACTACGGAATTACGCTAGTTAGGCCAGACTCTGCGATACTAAATAGAAAAAAGTTAAAATTTGAACAATATTTGGCAAAATGAAAATTTTACTATGGAGATTCTAAGTCAATATGTGAAAAAAGGTGAAAAAATTAAATTTATCAAACAAAAATGCGTCAAACGGCGTTAATTAGACGGGGACTACCGATTGGAGCTCTGAAAAATCGAAAGAGGCTGCAATATTACAGCTTTAATATACCAAACGAGATAGCTTTACTTCAGATCGTCACTGCTTAGGTAAACTTTTGTATGAAATTTTTATGGTTCGACTCGAAAAATTTCGACTTCGCGTCGTCTCAGGGTCGCGCGCGCGGTGTCGTCGGATAGGTCTCGACGAGGCGCAGCTGTACGGCGACTAAAACCGGCGACGGGCCTGGAAAAATTTTCGAGTGGAGCGGAAAAAACCTAATTTTTGCCAAGATTTGGGGTTTCAAATGTGAATAACAAGAAAACTACTGGTCGGAGATCGACGGGAACTACGGAATTACGCTAGTTAGGCCAGACTCTGCGATACTAAATAGAAAAAAGTTAAAATTTGAACAATATTTGGCAAAATGAAAATTTTACTATGGAGATTCTAAGTCAATATGTGAAAAAAGGTGAAAAAATTAAATTTATCAAACAAAAATGCGTCAAACGGCGTTAATTAGACGGGGACTACCGATTGGAGCTCTGAAAAATCGAAAGAGGCTGCAATATTACAGCTTTAATATACCAAACGAGATAGCTTTACTTCAGATCGTCACTGCTTAGGTAAACTTTTGTATGAAATTTTTATGGTTCGACTCGAAAAATTTCGACTTCGCGTCGTCTCAGGGTCGCGCGCGCGGTGTCGTCGGATAGGTCTCGACGAGGCGCAGCTGTACGGCGACTAAAACCGGCGACGGGCCTGGAAAAATTTTCGAGTGGAGCGGAAAAACCTAATTTTTGCCAAGATTTGGGGTTTCAAATGTGAATAACAAGAAAACTACTGGTCGGAGATCGACGGGAACTACGGAATTACGCTAGTTAGGCCAGACTCTGCGATACTAAATAGAAAAAAGTTAAAATTTGAACAATATTTGGCAAAATGAAAATTTTACTATGGAGATTCTAAGTCAATATGTGAAAAAAGGTGAAAAAATTAAATTTATCAAACAAAAATGCGTCAAACGGCGTTAATTAGACGGGGACTACCGATTGGAGCTCTGAAAAATCGAAAGAGGCTGCAATATTACAGCTTTAATATACCAAACGAGATAGCTTTACTTCAGATCGTCACTGCTTAGGTAAACTTTTGTATGAAATTTTTATGGTTCGACTCGAAAAATTTCGACTTCGCGTCGTCTCAGGGTCGCGCGCGCGGTGTCGTCGGATAGGTCTCGACGAGGCGCAGCTGTACGGCGACTAAAACCGGCGACGGGCCTGGAAAAATTTTCGAGTGGAGCGGAAAAACCTAATTTTTGCCAAGATTTGGGGTTTCAAATGTGAATAACAAGAAAACTACTGGTCGGAGATCGACGGGAACTACGGAATTACGCTAGTTAGGCCAGACTCTGCGATACTAAATAGAAAAAAGTTAAAATTTGAACAATATTTGGCAAAATGAAAATTTTACTATGGAGATTCTAAGTCAATATGTGAAAAAAGGTGAAAAAATTAAATTTATCAAACAAAAATGCGTCAAACGGCGTTAATTAGACGGGGACTACCGATTGGAGCTCTGAAAAATCGAAAGAGGCTGCAATATTACAGCTTTAATATACCAAACGAGATAGCTTTACTTCAGATCGTCACTGCTTAGGTAAACTTTTGTATGAAATTTTTATGGTTCGACTCGAAAAATTTCGACTTCGCGTCGTCTCAGGGTCGCGCGCGCGGTGTCGTCGGATAGGTCTCGACGAGGCGCAGCTGTACGGCGACTAAAACCGGCGACGGGCCTGGAAAAATTTTCGAGTGGAGCGGAAAAAACCTAATTTTTGCCAAGATTTGGGGTTTCAAATGTGAATAACAAGAAAACTACTGGTCGGAGATCGACGGGAACTACGGAATTACGCTAGTTAGGCCAGACTCTGCGATACTAAATAGAAAAAAGTTAAAATTTGAACAATATTTGGCAAAATGAAAATTTTACTATGGAGATTCTAAGTCAATATGTGAAAAAAGGTGAAAAAATTAAATTTATCAAACAAAAATGCGTCAAACGGCGTTAATTAGACGGGGACTACCGATTGGAGCTCTGAAAAATCGAAAGAGGCTGCAATATTACAGCTTTAATATACCAAACGAGATAGCTTTACTTCAGATCGTCACTGCTTAGGTAAACTTTTGTATGAAATTTTTATGGTTCGACTCGAAAAATTTCGACTTCGCGTCGTCTCAGGGTCGCGCGCGCGGTGTCGTCGGATAGGTCTCGACGAGGCGCAGCTGTACGGCGACTAAAACCGGCGACGGGCCTGGAAAAATTTTCGAGTGGAGCGGAAAAAACCTAATTTTTGCCAAGATTTGGGGTTTCAAATGTGAATAACAAGAAAACTACTGGTCGGAGATCGACGGGAACTACGGAATTACGCTAGTTAGGCCAGACTCTGCGATACTAAATAGAAAAAAGTTAAAATTTGAACAATATTTGGCAAAATGAAAATTTTACTATGGAGATTCTAAGTCAATATGTGAAAAAAGGTGAAAAAATTAAATTTATCAAACAAAAATGCGTCAAACGGCGTTAATTAGACGGGGACTACCGATTGGAGCTCTGAAAAATCGAAAGAGGCTGCAATATTACAGCTTTAATATACCAAACGAGATAGCTTTACTTCAGATCGTCACTGCTTAGGTAAACTTTTGTATGAAATTTTTATGGTTCGACTCGAAAAATTTCGACTTCGCGTCGTCTCAGGGTCGCGCGCGCGGTGTCGTCGGATAGGTCTCGACGAGGCGCAGCTGTACGGCGACTAAAACCGGCGACGGGCCTGGAAAAATTTTCGAGTGGAGCGGAAAAAACCTAATTTTTGCCAAGATTTGGGGTTTCAAATGTGAATAACAAGAAAACTACTGGTCGGAGATCGACGGGAACTACGGAATTACGCTAGTTAGGCCAGACTCTGCGATACTAAATAGAAAAAAGTTAAAATTTGAACAATATTTGGCAAAATGAAAATTTTACTATGGAGATTCTAAGTCAATATGTGAAAAAAGGTGAAAAAATTAAATTTATCAAACAAAAATGCGTCAAACGGCGTTAATTAGACGGGGACTACCGATTGGAGCTCTGAAAAATCGAAAGAGGCTGCAATATTACAGCTTTAATATACCAAACGAGATAGCTTTACTTCAGATCGTCACTGCTTAGGTAAACTTTTGTATGAAATTTTTATGGTTCGACTCGAAAAATTTCGACTTCGCGTCGTCTCAGGGTCGCGCGCGCGGTGTCGTCGGATAGGTCTCGACGAGGCGCAGCTGTACGGCGACTAAAACCGGCGACGGGCCTGGAAAAATTTTCGAGTGGAGCGGAAAAACCTAATTTTTGCCAAGATTTGGGGTTTCAAATGTGAATAACAAGAAAACTACTGGTCGGAGATCGACGGGAACTACGGAATTACGCTAGTTAGGCCAGACTCTGCGATACTAAATAGAAAAAAGTTAAAATTTGAACAATATTTGGCAAAATGAAAATTTTACTATGGAGATTCTAAGTCAATATGTGAAAAAAGGTGAAAAAATTAAATTTATCAAACAAAAATGCGTCAAACGGCGTTAATTAGACGGGGACTACCGATTGGAGCTCTGAAAAATCGAAAGAGGCTGCAATATTACAGCTTTAATATACCAAACGAGATAGCTTTACTTCAGATCGTCACTGCTTAGGTAAACTTTTGTATGAAATTTTTATGGTTCGACTCGAAAAATTTCGACTTCGCGTCGTCTCAGGGTCGCGCGCGCGGTGTCGTCGGATAGGTCTCGACGAGGCGCAGCTGTACGGCGACTAAAACCGGCGACGGGCCTGGAAAAATTTTCGAGTGGAGCGGAAAAAACCTAATTTTTGCCAAGATTTGGGGTTTCAAATGTGAATAACAAGAAAACTACTGGTCGGAGATCGACGGGAACTACGGAATTACGCTAGTTAGGCCAGACTCTGCGATACTAAATAGAAAAAAGTTAAAATTTGAACAATATTTGGCAAAATGAAAATTTTACTATGGAGATTCTAAGTCAATATGTGAAAAAAGGTGAAAAAATTAAATTTATCAAACAAAAATGCGTCAAACGGCGTTAATTAGACGGGGACTACCGATTGGAGCTCTGAAAAATCGAAAGAGGCTGCAATATTACAGCTTTAATATACCAAACGAGATAGCTTTACTTCAGATCGTCACTGCTTAGGTAAACTTTTGTATGAAATTTTTATGGTTCGACTCGAAAAATTTCGACTTCGCGTCGTCTCAGGGTCGCGCGCGCGGTGTCGTCGGATAGGTCTCGACGAGGCGCAGCTGTACGGCGACTAAAACCGGCGACGGGCCTGGAAAAATTTTCGAGTGGAGCGGAAAAACCTAATTTTTGCCAAGATTTGGGGTTTCAAATGTGAATAACAAGAAAACTACTGGTCGGAGATCGACGGGAACTACGGAATTACGCTAGTTAGGCCAGACTCTGCGATACTAAATAGAAAAAAGTTAAAATTTGAACAATATTTGGCAAAATGAAAATTTTACTATGGAGATTCTAAGTCAATATGTGAAAAAAGGTGAAAAAATTAAATTTATCAAACAAAAATGCGTCAAACGGCGTTAATTAGACGGGGACTACCGATTGGAGCTCTGAAAAATCGAAAGAGGCTGCAATATTACAGCTTTAATATACCAAACGAGATAGCTTTACTTCAGATCGTCACTGCTTAGGTAAACTTTTGTATGAAATTTTTATGGTTCGACTCGAAAAATTTCGACTTCGCGTCGTCTCAGGGTCGCGCGCGCGGTGTCGTCGGATAGGTCTCGACGAGGCGCAGCTGTACGGCGACTAAAACCGGCGACGGGCCTGGAAAAATTTTCGAGTGGAGCGGAAAAACCTAATTTTTGCCAAGATTTGGGGTTTCAAATGTGAATAACAAGAAAACTACTGGTCGGAGATCGACGGGAACTACGGAATTACGCTAGTTAGGCCAGACTCTGCGATACTAAATAGAAAAAAGTTAAAATTTGAACAATATTTGGCAAAATGAAAATTTTACTATGGAGATTCTAAGTCAATATGTGAAAAAAGGTGAAAAAATTAAATTTATCAAACAAAAATGCGTCAAACGGCGTTAATTAGACGGGGACTACCGATTGGAGCTCTGAAAAATCGAAAGAGGCTGCAATATTACAGCTTTAATATACCAAACGAGATAGCTTTACTTCAGATCGTCACTGCTTAGGTAAACTTTTGTATGAAATTTTTATGGTTCGACTCGAAAAATTTCGACTTCGCGTCGTCTCAGGGTCGCGCGCGCGGTGTCGTCGGATAGGTCTCGACGAGGCGCAGCTGTACGGCGACTAAAACCGGCGACGGGCCTGGAAAAATTTTCGAGTGGAGCGGAAAAACCTAATTTTTGCCAAGATTTGGGGTTTCAAATGTGAATAACAAGAAAACTACTGGTCGGAGATCGACGGGAACTACGGAATTACGCTAGTTAGGCCAGACTCTGCGATACTAAATAGAAAAAAGTTAAAATTTGAACAATATTTGGCAAAATGAAAATTTTACTATGGAGATTCTAAGTCAATATGTGAAAAAAGGTGAAAAAATTAAATTTATCAAACAAAAATGCGTCAAACGGCGTTAATTAGACGGGGACTACCGATTGGAGCTCTGAAAAATCGAAAGAGGCTGCAATATTACAGCTTTAATATACCAAACGAGATAGCTTTACTTCAGATCGTCACTGCTTAGGTAAACTTTTGTATGAAATTTTTATGGTTCGACTCGAAAAATTTCGACTTCGCGTCGTCTCAGGGTCGCGCGCGCGGTGTCGTCGGATAGGTCTCGACGAGGCGCAGCTGTACGGCGACTAAAACCGGCGACGGGCCTGGAAAAATTTTCGAGTGGAGCGGAAAAACCTAATTTTTGCCAAGATTTGGGGTTTCAAATGTGAATAACAAGAAAACTACTGGTCGGAGATCGACGGGAACTACGGAATTACGCTAGTTAGGCCAGACTCTGCGATACTAAATAGAAAAAAGTTAAAATTTGAACAATATTTGGCAAAATGAAAATTTTACTATGGAGATTCTAAGTCAATATGTGAAAAAAGGTGAAAAAATTAAATTTATCAAACAAAAATGCGTCAAACGGCGTTAATTAGACGGGGACTACCGATTGGAGCTCTGAAAAATCGAAAGAGGCTGCAATATTACAGCTTTAATATACCAAACGAGATAGCTTTACTTCAGATCGTCACTGCTTAGGTAAACTTTTGTATGAAATTTTTATGGTTCGACTCGAAAAATTTCGACTTCGCGTCGTCTCAGGGTCGCGCGCGCGGTGTCGTCGGATAGGTCTCGACGAGGCGCAGCTGTACGGCGACTAAAACCGGCGACGGGCCTGGAAAAATTTTCGAGTGGAGCGGAAAAACCTAATTTTTGCCAAGATTTGGGGTTTCAAATGTGAATAACAAGAAAACTACTGGTCGGAGATCGACGGGAACTACGGAATTACGCTAGTTAGGCCAGACTCTGCGATACTAAATAGAAAAAAGTTAAAATTTGAACAATATTTGGCAAAATGAAAATTTTACTATGGAGATTCTAAGTCAATATGTGAAAAAAGGTGAAAAAATTAAATTTATCAAACAAAAATGCGTCAAACGGCGTTAATTAGACGGGGACTACCGATTGGAGCTCTGAAAAATCGAAAGAGGCTGCAATATTACAGCTTTAATATACCAAACGAGATAGCTTTACTTCAGATCGTCACTGCTTAGGTAAACTTTTGTATGAAATTTTTATGGTTCGACTCGAAAAATTTCGACTTCGCGTCGTCTCAGGGTCGCGCGCGCGGTGTCGTCGGATAGGTCTCGACGAGGCGCAGCTGTACGGCGACTAAAACCGGCGACGGGCCTGGAAAAATTTTCGAGTGGAGCGGAAAAACCTAATTTTTGCCAAGATTTGGGGTTTCAAATGTGAATAACAAGAAAACTACTGGTCGGAGATCGACGGGAACTACGGAATTACGCTAGTTAGGCCAGACTCTGCGATACTAAATAGAAAAAAGTTAAAATTTGAACAATATTTGGCAAAATGAAAATTTTACTATGGAGATTCTAAGTCAATATGTGAAAAAAGGTGAAAAAATTAAATTTATCAAACAAAAATGCGTCAAACGGCGTTAATTAGACGGGGACTACCGATTGGAGCTCTGAAAAATCGAAAGAGGCTGCAATATTACAGCTTTAATATACCAAACGAGATAGCTTTACTTCAGATCGTCACTGCTTAGGTAAACTTTTGTATGAAATTTTTATGGTTCGACTCGAAAAATTTCGACTTCGCGTCGTCTCAGGGTCGCGCGCGCGGTGTCGTCGGATAGGTCTCGACGAGGCGCAGCTGTACGGCGACTAAAACCGGCGACGGGCCTGGAAAAATTTTCGAGTGGAGCGGAAAAACCTAATTTTTGCCAAGATTTGGGGTTTCAAATGTGAATAACAAGAAAACTACTGGTCGGAGATCGACGGGAACTACGGAATTACGCTAGTTAGGCCAGACTCTGCGATACTAAATAGAAAAAAGTTAAAATTTGAACAATATTTGGCAAAATGAAAATTTTACTATGGAGATTCTAAGTCAATATGTGAAAAAAGGTGAAAAAATTAAATTTATCAAACAAAAATGCGTCAAACGGCGTTAATTAGACGGGGACTACCGATTGGAGCTCTGAAAAATCGAAAGAGGCTGCAATATTACAGCTTTAATATACCAAACGAGATAGCTTTACTTCAGATCGTCACTGCTTAGGTAAACTTTTGTATGAAATTTTTATGGTTCGACTCGAAAAATTTCGACTTCGCGTCGTCTCAGGGTCGCGCGCGCGGTGTCGTCGGATAGGTCTCGACGAGGCGCAGCTGTACGGCGACTAAAACCGGCGACGGGCCTGGAAAAATTTTCGAGTGGAGCGGAAAAACCTAATTTTTGCCAAGATTTGGGGTTTCAAATGTGAATAACAAGAAAACTACTGGTCGGAGATCGACGGGAACTACGGAATTACGCTAGTTAGGCCAGACTCTGCGATACTAAATAGAAAAAAGTTAAAATTTGAACAATATTTGGCAAAATGAAAATTTTACTATGGAGATTCTAAGTCAATATGTGAAAAAAGGTGAAAAAATTAAATTTATCAAACAAAAATGCGTCAAACGGCGTTAATTAGACGGGGACTACCGATTGGAGCTCTGAAAAATCGAAAGAGGCTGCAATATTACAGCTTTAATATACCAAACGAGATAGCTTTACTTCAGATCGTCACTGCTTAGGTAAACTTTTGTATGAAATTTTTATGGTTCGACTCGAAAAATTTCGACTTCGCGTCGTCTCAGGGTCGCGCGCGCGGTGTCGTCGGATAGGTCTCGACGAGGCGCAGCTGTACGGCGACTAAAACCGGCGACGGGCCTGGAAAAATTTTCGAGTGGAGCGGAAAAACCTAATTTTTGCCAAGATTTGGGGTTTCAAATGTGAATAACAAGAAAACTACTGGTCGGAGATCGACGGGAACTACGGAATTACGCTAGTTAGGCCAGACTCTGCGATACTAAATAGAAAAAAGTTAAAATTTGAACAATATTTGGCAAAATGAAAATTTTACTATGGAGATTCTAAGTCAATATGTGAAAAAAGGTGAAAAAATTAAATTTATCAAACAAAAATGCGTCAAACGGCGTTAATTAGACGGGGACTACCGATTGGAGCTCTGAAAAATCGAAAGAGGCTGCAATATTACAGCTTTAATATACCAAACGAGATGGGTTAGGTTAGGTTAGGTTAGGTTAGGTTAGGTTAGGTTAGGTTAGGTTAGGTTAGGTTAGGTTAGGTTAGGTTAGGTTAGGTTAGGTTAGGTTAGGTTAGGTTAGGTTAGGTTAGGTTGGGGTGCTGGTCGGATAACCTCCTCGTGGTGCACCCTGGGCGCCGTCGCACGTAATGTTGCGGCGGTGGCGAATAATCCGACATCATACCGTAACTCAGTACGTACTGCTGAGCCGGGGGCCGCCGCCTTTTCATCTGCGGGGGCCGCGTGGAGTACTCCACTATAAAAGTACAAGATCACACCGGAACCCTGCACGTGGTGCAGGACCGGGGGCCGCTCGCGTGTTTCATGCGGGGGCTGCGTGGAGTAAACCACTATAAAAAATCCTCAAAGGTCCGGCGTTGGGAACGGTATGGCGTCGGATCGCCTGAAGGTGGCTAGCAGAGGGTGTTAGCCAGCTACCGAACACCCCTGGGGTACCTCCCGCCCCCCCAGGTGTATGTAGGGTTACCCGGGTACTGGGATCTCTGCCCGGGTGGACCGTTTTTCTCCCATACTCGTGGGTCTTATTATGGCGAAACAATTTAAAAAACCTTTTGACGTTAGGAAGGAGACGGACAGAGCACAGGGTCCGAAGAAAAACAGTGCCGAATCAAAAATGTCGCTGTCGGAATCCGAGACCTCAGGTGCTGAGGGTTCGGAAACAGAACTAGACTCGGAGAGCAGCTCACGCTCGCTCAATGAGAGACGGGCAAAGGAACGGGAGCAGATGTTGCGAGACGCAAAGAAGAAGCGAGAGGCGAAAGCGGAGAACGCAGCGGCTGCTGCGATGAAGTCCACTGACGCTGACACGTCGACGGCGCATAAACTCTTGCGTCCCTGCCCTGATCCCAAGCGCGGGAAAGCTGAAGGTGAGAAGGGCCTCACCTGGCAGATTATGGATCAGGTGAATTCACTGATCGAGATGGCGAAGGACTGCATGCAAATTAGTGACGACGCAGCGGAGCAGATTGACGCCTCTGCCCGCGAAATTGCCAATTTGCTTAAAAAATACAAGTTCCAGCAGGTTGGGGAAATTCAGCGCCTTACGCGGGAAAATGCGAGCCTGAAGAGGGACTTTGCCTCCCTAAAAAACGAAGTCGAGGTTTTGAAGCAGACGACGCTTCCCCCTAAAAGCCGAGAGCCTATAGGGGTGATTTCTGACGAAACGTTGGAGGCGCTGAAAAGCGTCATCTCCAAGACGATCGAGGGGACTTTTGGCCGCCGATTAAGTGACCTGGAGCAGCGTCTCCCCCCTCTTAGCAGAGAACTACCACCCCAAGCGGACGCCCCTGCTGCGTTGGCGTCGCCTCCTGAAGCAAGTCGTGGCGACGGCTGGACGGAGGCAACCAGCAGGAAGAAGAGACAGAAGCAGATGGCTAGGACTGCAGCTAGCACTTTAGCAGCCGACCAAACGCCCCCGACGACCCAGGCCGGCTCCCCAGCAGCCAAGCCGGCCAGACCATCTAAGAAGCCGGTCCGGGTGACTCCCCCTAAAACTTCAGCAGTGTCAATTACACTGCTGCCTGAAGCCGTCAAAAGGGGAGTCACCTTCGCAGAGGTGCTCGCTAGAGCGATGAAGGCGGCCCCCCTCTCCGAGATCGGAGTGGCAGAGGGGATCAAGACGAGGGTCAGTCAGACGGGGGGAAAGGTGGTGGAGTTCACAGACCCCAGTGGGAAAAAGGCCGACGTAATGGCCGAAAGGTTGAGAACGGCGTTGGCAGACGTGGCTAAAGTAGGGCGGCCACAGAAGACGACAGACCTGCTGATAACAGGTCTGGACGAGACCGCCCGAAAAGAAGAAGTTGTCGGCGCCGTCGCGGAAAAGGCGGGTTGCGACCCGAAGGAGATTGTGGCCCAGGAAGTCAAACTGGGCCCGCAAGGAACGGGTAGGCTGCTGCTTAGATGCCCGACAGCAGCAGCGAAGGCGGCCATAAAGGCAGGACGGTTCACACTGGGATGGAGCACCGCGCGGGTCAGAGCGCTGGCCCCTTTGCCCATGCGGTGCTTTAAATGCATGGGGGTAGGGCACACAAAGCCTATGTGCCCTTCATTGATTGACCGGGAAGCATTGTGCTTCCGGTGCGGTAAGCCGGGGCACCTCAAAAGTAGGTGCGCAGCCGAGCCCAAGTGCGCGATCTGTGCCGCCAGTGGGCGGCCTGACGGGCATATTATGGGCAGCGTACGCTGCACCCCTCCAGCCGTGAGAGGTAAACACCTCGAGCGCGGAGGGGCCAGAGAGGTTGAGGCGCGGGCTAAGGCCCGCGCGCCCGGAGGTGATATGTCGGAATGACACCGGCATCTTGAAGGACGCATCATGTCGCTCAGCGACTGGAGAGTGGGGACAGCCAGCGAGCTGGAGTCCCCAAAAACAACCCGGAGGTGGCGCCGCTCCAAGCGCCTCTCCTGGGAGAGATGCGGCCGAGCGGCTAGGTGGATTAAGGCGGGGGGTCGGGCGGCGGGACGGGGAATCCCGTCGTCCACTTAGGACCCTTGTGGTGGACGGGCGCACCACGTGTTCCGGTGCGCCCCATCAGTAGATGTAGGCAGGGTCAGCCCATCGACCCAAAGAAGGTGGCCCAAAGGGGGCCAAACGCGGGGCGGCGACTCGGAGACTGCTACCCTTATCCCGAAGTCTCCGCCCACACGCGTGGTTGGAACACCCAGGGGGTTTTAGTGGGTTCAAGTCCCACATAACCTCCCTGTCTCCCCGGACGGGGGGGTATGCGATGGCATTTCCCCCTGGACAAAAAAAAAAAAAAAAAAAAAAAAAAAAAAAAAAAAAAAAAGGTTAGGTTAGGTTAGGTTAGGTTAGGTTAGGTTAGGTTAGGTTAGGTTAGGTTAGGTTAGGTTAGGTTAGGTTAGGTTAGGTTAGGTTAGGTTAGGTTTTTTTTTTTTTTTTTTTTTTTTTTTTTTTTTTTCCACTGCTCCTCAGACATGAGTCCGAGCCTTTGTATAACTAATTTTCTCATTCAGGCCAGTTCTCACTTTTATTCTTCTCGCACTTTTATTCTGCATACGTTTCTTTCTTACATTCATCATCTTTCTCCCGATAACGGGTGGGATGCCCGCCTAGTGCTGTTCTAATTCTAAACTTTAATTTATTTTATTAAACTTACAAGGGGTAAATAATTCGTACTCAGTTTGCACTTTTGTTTTTACAATTTCGATTTCTCTTTACATTTTGTGCTAGTTAGGTTCAAACATTTTTAACTTTTGTTATCTTATAACTTATAATCTCTACAGTTTATATACTTAATTTAATTTTTATATCTTATCTATTCTTTTAACATGGTTTCATATTTCTTAATTCTAACAGTTTTTATTTTTACATTTTATATTACTAGGTCTATCTTATCTTACGTTCAACATTGTTAATCTTAATTTTTGTTTATCATTTCTAATTCTAATTTACAACATATGGTATGGTCTTATTTCTGTTTCTGCTATTTCCATTTTTACATACATTGTATATTACTAAAAACTATCTTATATTAATTTTACAATCTTAGTTTACGTTTTGATTTCTTACAAGATAAGTTATCAGGTTCAAACAAATTTGATTCATTTTAATTTATAATAAAAACTATTTTATGCCGGTCTTTTTATTTGCTTATTTCTTATTTTAGGGCAGATTTTATATATTTTACATAATATATATTCTTTCCCTATTTCTTATGCTATTTGTTTTTGGAGACTTTTGGTTTTTGGCTAGTTATTATTTGAATTTTGAAAAAGGGGGTTTGTCTAGGTGTCAAGTGTTTGTATTTGTCTTTTTGTAACAATATATTTCCAAAATATATATGTCTAAATTTTTGGGTGTCTGTTTAAGCTGTATATCGTGACTTTAAATATTTAATTTAAGAGTCTCGGTATTGTGCTTGTGTGTTTGTATGTTCGTGAACGTGTGTGTATGTGTGTGTCTTATGTGTATGCTGTGGTGGTCCTCGCCAGATAGTCCCACTTCTGTCTGGTTGGGCAGTTAATGTAAAAGGCATTGTGATCAGCCTTGTTGCCCGTGGGAGCACAGTTGCAGCACTCCGGAGGTACACCTGTGGTCAACAGTTCGCATTTGGCTCGCAAATGCGGCCCTCCGCAGTGGCTGCATCTGTCCACCTCGTGTGTGCAGAATTTGCGGCCGTGCCCGAAGCCTAGGCATTTCGAGCATTGGATAAGTGGAGACTGGTCCTCCACCCTGACCCTCTGAAGGTCAAGGTGGAGGGCACCAGCCTCCGTCATCCTCTGCCAGCTGAGTGGGTCCACCTGGAGGACCACGTGTTTGGCGTTTGTGTTTCTGGTGTTTTTCTTATATTTAGTTCGAATCCTGATAGATCCTCTATCTCTATTACCAAAAATCCCAGGGTTTTGACGGATTGCTGCGTCGACGATTTCCTCTTCGTCTTCCAGCATCACATCCTTCAGGATGACCAGGGGATCTTTGTTAAGGATAGGTTCCGTTTTTAGTTTTTTGTCCTTTTCTTTGATTTTGTTTACAATTCTTTCCAGATCCTTTTTGTTCGTGCAACTGAGTATCACCTTTTGGTTTCTTGCTTTCCTGATTTTATCTATTCTAAGGCCCTCCGCCCTGGCGTCAACTGCGGTTCTCACTCTTTGGAGCACCTCCTCCCCCGTCTCCAGCTCCAGGTCCGAGGTGATCACAATTGACTCCAGGGTCGGCGGGTACTTTGGTGGTAGTGGGGCCCCGGCCGCAACGCTGGCGTAGGTGGGAGGGTGGGTGGGTAGGTGTTGGGTGGCGGTGGTAATGCCATGTTTTACTGCGTCTTCCACTTTCTCCACCATCGCCTGCAGTTTCCGATCCAAGGCCTCCCCACCACAGTCAGTGGTGTTTGGTGGCTGCACCAGGCGGTCTTCCCATTTTTTAATTTCATCCATGATTTTCCCCGTGTTTACCTCCAGTTTCCCGTTTGTTTCATGGATTTCCTCAGTCATCTGTTGTAGATCTTTTTTGTCGCTTTGGGCAAGCGCCTGGAGATCTTGGATCACCCGATCCATTTTCTCCAGTCGCTCGTCCAATGCTTCCAGATTCTGTGTGCCCTGTAAGAATGGCGTACTTGTTTTACCTCTTGGCTTTGGTGGTGCACGTCGGTGGATAAATTTAATTGCCTCGAGTATGTAGAGTGTTGATCTTTCCGCCCCGTCTTCGAGCCACTTCTTTAGGTCTCCCCTCATTCCCCGGAAAGTGCTTAGCTTCTCTGGGACTTCACACAAATACCTTAGTATAATAGTAAAACAGCTTCTTATGTCTTTTGAGTCCTTGTACATATATTCGTTTTCGTCATACTCCTTCCTTAGTTTTATAAGCTGGGCCTTGCTCCACGGGACCCTTGTCTTGTAGAACTCTAGCTCGTCCTCGTAGAGTATGGACTCCTCTGATATTATACTGGTATTTGTAGTGTCTCTAGTGGTCTCTTTTGTGGCGTTTCCCTGACTTGTAGAGCCCGTAGACAGGTTTGTTCTGGCTCTTGAGGGGTCCGTCCTTGACGAGACCGGGGTGCGGATTCCGAACATTGTGCACTATTGTTTGGGAGCAGTGTCGTCAATGTGTATATGTTGTAAATGTAAATTGTAATAATATTAAATATTAAAAGTGTCTTATTTCTATTTATGTTACAGGACCTGCCCGTATGAGTCTGCTTGCGGTCAAGGGTAAGTGAAGTGGATGTGTGTTTACCAAGTAGTTCAATTTTATGTGTGGAAATAGGGGAAAAAATGTATTTTAAAATAAATAAATTAAAAACTCTATGTAGAGTTTCCCTGTCTCTGCAGTCTAATTATGCTCCTACCAATGGTAGAGGACGTTAAAATCTACTTGTAGCCAAAAACCGCAAGTCTCCAACTTCAAAAAACACGAAGTTATAGAAATTTTTGTTAAAAACAAGATGGCCGCCAAAATGGCCGCCGTCAACTTAAAATTGAGTTGCGGACCCGGCAGAGCTCCGCAAGCCCTATCTAACGAACCCAAGAACGGGGCTCTACGGTCAATAGATCCTGAGTAATCCCCTGGGGAAAAATTGGGGTGAACCGGGGGTGAATCGGGGCAAGCCCGATATCTCAGGAACTATTTGCCGGAGCACACCGGTTCTTTTGGGACTTCCGTAGGGCTCCCCCTTACCTACCCGAAAATGCGCTTGGGCAAAATAATTTACCCAAGTGGTCCTAGGGCAAATTTACCTAAGGGTGGTGGTAGAGGGGGTTCGGGGAAACTCCACGGAAAAATCCCCAGTCCTCTAGCCCTAATAGTTTAGGAGTTATGGCTTTCCTAAATTTCCAAAATGGCGGATCCAAGATGGCGGATCGGATTGAGGATAGCTGTAACTCCGGCCCTATTAGTGCTAGGAAGACGGCGTTTGGGTCTTCCCGGGGTGGTTTTTTGAGATCTACCCCGCACGCTCCTAAAAACAGGGGGCAAAAACGAAGTTGCCTAATTGTAAAATTTGGGGGGGGAGGGGAAGCGGAGGGATCAGACGGATCCCTGGGATAAATCCCCGATCGAATCGGACCAGTAGTTTCGGAGATATGGGCCTTTTCCTGAAAACAAAATGGCGAACCAAGATGGCCGCCGGAATTTCAAAAAATCCTAGCGCCCAAACTACTGGCCGTAGAGACTCGGGGTTTTTTGCGTCGTGGTGGGGGGGTCAAAAGCTACCTCTGTAGGTGCACAGATTTTCTATACAGACATTGTATGTCGTATAGGGTTGTGACCCCACCAGGGCGCAAGAGGGGGGTTTTTTAGGCCCTCCTGTGAGAACCCCGACTCTCTAGGGTTGGTATTTCCGGAGATATTCCTTGGGAAAGTTTTGCCCCAAAAAATTAAAGATGGCCGCCGGTTGGGTCAAACTCAAATTAAGAGATAGGGCGACCTGGTTTGGGCTTAGATGTGTTGCCCAAGGTGTTCTAAGGCCTATGGCAGCCTCGGCCAACCCCTAAAATGCACCCCTTTCAAATAACACAAAAAATACACGTAAAAAATTAAATAAAAAATTAACTAATGGAGCTAAAAATCTGAAAATTTATCTTAAAATAGTCTTAGGTCTAATGCACATTTATTCTAAATTTCAAGTCAATTGGATCGTTATTGGTCAAGAAAAAGCCGGGGGTAAAAACCACCCTTAACTTCAACCAATTTTCCTGGGCTTATTTTTAGAGTAATTTGAAAAATTTTTAAAATGATAGGTAGATACTATTTTTATCTAAATATATAAATTTAAAAACCTGAAGGGTCACTTACAAAAATTTTTCAGGAAAATTGATTGAAAATTTTGTAACTTTAAAATTAAATATCTTAGCTCCTATTGGTCCGATTTCGGTGCTCGAAGCGCCGGATGCCTCGCCTGGATGTCCTCTACCCGGCTGCCATCCACGCGCCGCTCCAGAGGGTCCGGAACTGCGACCTCGTGGCTTAAAAACCACGTGTTATTTCGCTTCCCAGGGGAATAACTCCTGGGATTCCCGGAGTCGAGGGTAGTTGGTGGTGTCCTCTTGAAGAGCGCGCAGAGGCGCACAAGATGATATTTTGGAAGCTGGAAGGCCCCCGGTGGTTCTCACGCAAATTGCGGAAAACTGGTTCAAACTTTGCACTATAGAGGTTAGGAAACACTATTTCTTTAATAACTCCTCAGGCACTGCACCGATTTTCACAATTCTTTCACACGCGTGTGGGGCGCAAAAATGCGCAACTTTTGGTATATAGCACACTGCGATATCTTCAGAAAAACCCACTTTTCGGAATTTTTTACGCGGAGCGAGATGCGTTTCGTGCGAGTTCTGGGTCGCAACTGGGTTAGGTTAGGTTAGGTTAGGTTAGGTTAGGTTAGGTTAGGTTAGGTTAGGTTAGGTTAGGTTAGGTTAGGTTAGGTTAGGTTAGGTTAGGTTAGGTTAGGTTAGGTTAGGTTAGGTTAGGTTAGGTTAGGTTAGGTTTTTTTTTTTTTTTTTTTTTACCAAACTGTGTTTAACAACAGAAGAGGGGAGGGTGTGAAAGGAGGAGAAAAGATGTATTAAAGTATGGGAAAAACATGGATAATTGGATCCGGCACCTTCAGGCTCATCCCGTGGGCAGGCCTGTTGCCATCCAGTACCGGATCGGGGGGGGAGAGGGGAGTTTAAGGGGGGGGGAAGGTAGGGATGGGATAGGGAGATTAGGAGGGGGAGGAGAACATGAGGTGAGATAAATATATGGTGAATGATGAATATAAGGTCTGCCTGGCCCGGCACCTACGGGCTCATCCCGTGGGCAGGCCTGTTGCCTTTCGGTGCCAGGTCAAGCACACATAGACATAAATGTATACCATGATTATAGGGTTAGCCTGGCCCGGCACCTACGGGCTCATCCCGTGGGCAGGCCTGTTGCCTTTCGGTGCCAGGTCAAGCACACATAGACATAAATGTATACATAAAAATATATAGATATAAAAACAAATGGATGGGTATGAAAGTGAAGAGCCTCAGACGGCAACCGCCGGAGCGCACCATTCATTCGTTCATTCGCGCGCGGTGACCCTTGCGGGTCTGACCCACCCCAGGGGGGGCATAGTCATAAAATTGTGCCCCCCTCCACTTGGATGCAGCCCCGGTGGAGGAGGACCGACAAACGCACCTGGCCACAAGAGTGTAAGAATGGGGCAGGAGTTGCCAGTATGGCCAGAATGTAAGAGGTCAGGTGCGTGCCTTACCCGAGAGGCGGGTGATTGGAGCGCGAGGTTTGTTGAATGGCCGGCTCCGGCGGTGGCCCTCCGAGGCTATGTAAGGTGATAAAACGAAAATATGAGTACCCGGCGTCGGGCGCGCCCCAGGCGACGAGACGTGTCCAGAAGGTGTGGACCCATCCCGCCGCCGGGAGCGCGCCCGCACACGGGTGCTCAAGGCACGTGAAAAAGTTGGCATCCCATAGTGCAGTCCCTGCGTCGGGCGCACCCAGGGCGCCAGTGTGCGTCCTAACGGGTTGCTGGCCTAGGCGCCCAGGGCACGCCCGCGTCAGGTGCTGCAGGGATGTCCCAGGGAACCATACAAAAATAGTGGTGTAGTTGTATGTTTGGCCTGGGGCGCGCCCGGGGCGCCCTTGCGCATATGAAACGCTTATCTTGTGTGGGCGCCCGGGGCGCGCCCCAGCCAATCTATGTTAACATAATCAATTTATTTACATAATAGGCATACAAAGTGATGATTATATAATTATTTGCAAATTGTATATATGTATGTTATATTATTGAAGAAGGGCAAAGCGAAAAGTAGGTAAAACAAAGACTATCCACCTCTACATGATTGATTGATTGACTGATTTGTTGACTAGTTACAATAAAATTATCAGCTAAGTTGTTTGTATGTCGAATCTTATTAATATAATCAATATAAAATCAATATAAAATCAGAACTAAGACTATGCTCTCATTGTCATCATATATATATATATTTTTTTTTTTTTTTTTTTTTTTTTTTTTTTTTTTTTTTTTTTTTTTTTTTTTTTTTTTTAACTTTGTATATTCAACCATCCGTCATCCAGCCTGTTGACATCCTCCGTTGACAAGGCGCGCCCGACACCCGCACAACCGACGGGGGAGGCCCTCCGATGCCGGTGCTCACCAAGGAGCGAGAGCGGGCACGCCCGTGTCCCGCAGCGAGACCTTGCCGCGTCCAGACCCCTTACTGACTGATCCAGGCCAACTTAACTCAGCTCCTCCAGCAGGGGTTAGGTTAGGTTAGGTTAGGTTAGGTTAGGTTAGGTTAGGTTAGGTTAGGTTAGGTTAGGTTAGGTTAGGTTAGGTTAGGTTAGGTTAGGTTAGGTTAGGTTAGGTTAGGTTAGGTTAGGTTAGGTTAGGTTAGGTTAGGTTAGGTTAGGTTAGGTTAGGTTAGGTTAGGTTAGGTTAGGTTAGGTTAGGTTAGGTTAGGTTAGGTTAGGTTAGGTTAGGTTAGGTTAGGTTAGGTTAGGTTAGGTTAGGTTAGGTTAGGTTAGGTTAGGTTAGGTTAGGTTAGGTTAGGTTTTTTTTTTTTACCAAACTGTGTTTAACAACAGAAGAGGGGAGGGTGTGAAAGGAGGAGAAAAGATGTATTAAAGTATGGGAAAAACATGGATAATTGGATCCGACACCTTCAGGCTCATCCCGTGGGCAGGCCTGTTGCCATCCAGTACCGGATCGGGGGGGGAGAGGGGAGTTTAAGGGGGGGGAAGGTAGGGATGGGATCGGGAGATTAGGAGGGGGAGGAGAACATGAGGTGAGATAAATATATGGTGAATAATGAATATAAGGTCTGCCTGGCCCGGCACCTACGGGCTCATCCCGTGGGCAGGCCTGTTGCCTTTCGGTGCCAGGTCAAGCACACATAGACATAAATGTATACCATGATTATAGGGTTTGCCTGGCCCGGCACCTACGGGCTCATCCCGTGGGCAGGCCTGTTGCCTTTCGGTGCCAGGTCAAGCACACATAGACATAAATGTATACATAAAAATATATAGATATAAAAACAAATGGATGGGTATGAAAGTGAAGAGCCTCAGACGGCAACCGCCGGAGCGCACCATTCATTCGTTCATTCGCGCGCGGTGACCCTTGCGGGTCTGACCCACCCCAGGGGGGGCATAGTCATAAAATTGTGCCCCCCTCCACTTGGATGCAGCCCCGGTGGAGGAGGACCGACAAACGCACCTGGCCACAAGAGTGTAAGAATGGGGCAGGAGTTGCCAGTATGGCCAGAATGTAAGAGGTCAGGTGCGTGCCTTACCCGAGAGGCGGGTGATTGGAGCGCGAGGTTTGTTGAATGGCCGGCTCCGGCGGTGGCCCTCCGAGGCTATGTAAGGTGATAAAACGAAAATATGAGCACCCGGCGTCGGGCGCGCCCCAGGCGACGAGACGTGTCCAGAAGGTGTGGACCCATCCCGCCGCCGGGAGCGCGCCCGCACACGGGTGCTCAAGGCACGTGAAAAAGTTGGCATCCCATAGTGCAGTCCCTGCGTCGGGCGCACCCAGGGCGCCAGTGTGCGTCCTAACGGGTTGCTGGCCTAGGCGCCCAGGGCACGCCCGCGTCAGGTGCTGCGGGGATGTCCCAGGGAACTATACAAAAATAGTGGTGTAGTTGTATGTTTGGCCTGGGGCGCGCCCGGGGCGCCCTTGCGCATATGAAACGCTTATCTTGTGTGGGCGCCCGGGGCGCGCCCCAGCCAATCTATGTTAACATAATCAATTTATTTACATAATAGGCATACAAAGTGATGATTATATAATTATTTGCAAATTGTATATATGTATGTTATATTATTGAAGAAGGGCAAAGCGAAAAGTAGGTAAAACAAAGACTATCCACCTCTACATGATTGATTGATTGACTGATTTGTTGACTAGTTACAATAAAATTATCAGCTAAGTTGTTTGTATGTCGAATCTTATTAATATAATCAATATAAAATCAATATAAAATCAGAACTAAGACTATGCTCTCATTGTCATCATATATATATATATTTTTTTTTTTTTTTTTTTTTTTTTTTTTTTTTTTTTTTTTTTTTTTTTTTTTTTTTTTTTTATTTTGTATATTCAACCATCCGTCATCCAGCTTGTTGACATCCTCCGTTGACAAGGCGCGCCCGACACCCGCACAACCGACGGGGGAGGCCCTCCGATGCCGGTGCTCACCAAGGAGCGAGAGCGGGCACGCCCGTGTCCCGCAGCGAGACCTTGCCGCGTCCAGACCCCTTACTGACTGATCCAGGCCAACTTAACTCAGCTCCTCCAGCAGGGTGGTTCCAATACATCACGCCTAGGGGGAATCACCGTCAACAGGGGATCGCCCGTGTCCAAGCGCCGCTCGTTTGCATGTCGGGCCTAGATGTTGGAGCCCTCCCTCCTATGCCCGGAGGGGGGTCACGGAGCAAATGCGAGCCTGCGTTGCGCGGTGAGTGATGGCCAGTTCAAAAAAGACGAAAACAGGGTTTCAGCAATGTGCCAGCGCCGATATTCAATCCGAGTGTTTGTTGTTCTTTGCGCAGAGAGAGCGTGGGTTCGGGAATGGTTGTGTTGTTGTTGTTGTGGCGGGTGCGATGGCTTGACTTGACTTTGCTTGACTTGACTTGACTTGATTAGTTCATATGTGTCTTGTGGTTTTTTTTTTTTTTTTTTTTTTTTTTTTTTTTTTTTTTTTTTTTTTTAATTTTTTTTTTTTTTTTTTTTTTTTTTTTTTTTTTTTTTTTTTTCTACCTTGATGATGTGGGCGCGACCAAGACGATAGCGCGCATCCAGGAACGGATTACCGCGCAAAGCCGAGGGCGTACCCACAGAGAGCTCATATGTGTATTGTCATATCTCTAATACCGTTACCTACTTATCTATTTATCTAATTGTTTATTTATTTACTATATATACAGTAGTCAAATCTCACTTATTTCATTCATATAATAATGTGGGCGCGACCTAGGCATCCACCGTGCATCCGGGAGCAGGTTAAAGCACAAAGCCGGGGACGCGCCCACTGAATTCCTCAATGTACATGTATAATTAATGCTTGGACTTGTAACCCATTTAATTATTTATATATTAATTAGTTTAACATATATATTATATTATGTGTATTAACATATTACTATGCGTATTGATGAAACTTCCTAATTATTAATACTGCTGATGTGGGCGCGCCCGAGGCGCCAAAGCTCCTCCGGGAGCGGACTGTTGCACTGAACCGAGGGCGCGCCCACATAGATCCTACATGTACCTATTCGTAAACATCGAAAATCAAAGTTTATTAATTGTATTTAGCTAGCGAATTTATTAATTTATGAGATTGTTAATTGGTTAATCTATCTATGGTCTGTTTTCTAATAATAATGATGTGGGCGCGCCCGAGGCGCCAAGGCTCCTCCGGGAGCGGACTGTTGCACTGAACCGAGGGCGCGCCCACATAAATCCTACATGTACCTATTCATATACATCGAAAGTCAAAGTCTATTATTATTTGTGTTTAACTAGCGAGTTTATTAACTAACTTATGACATTGTTAATTGGTTATTCTATCTATGGTTTGTTTTCTATTAATAATGATGTGGGCGCGCCCAGGATGCCAATACCCATCTGGGAGCGGTTTACCACACTGAGCCGAGGGTGCGCCCACATAGATCCTATATATACCTATTCGTGTGTAACATTAATCTAGAGCGACTGGCTTATGGGAAAGATCAAAATTTTTGTGCAAACAAACTACTTGTGGACATGATTACAAATATTTATTTATCTGTTTATTTTCCCTACAACAATTATGAAATGGAATGAGATAAAGGTAAATGTAAAGACAACATAATTTGATTCCCTACGTTATCTAATGTGTACGTAAAAAATGAGGACAAGTGAAAACAATCAATCAATCAATCGAGTACAGGTATAGTTGGTCACATAAAAATAAAAAGTAATTAACAAGTATGTTTGCCTATTTATTTATTTATATAACTCTATTCATATATACAATATTTATCTTTATCGTGGCCAGGTAATTACCATCAATAAATTAGTCTCTCTTAACCTATGTATGTATGTACACTTATTTACAAAACTGCGCGATGATACATATGCACATCTATATACTTAATGCCTATACTATGCTAAAAACCGATTGAGAACTGGAACAAGTTGACATAATGCAAGTTAAAACTTTGACATGCTTAATTCCCTATGCATATATGTATGCCCTGATTATTATTTATTTATTTATTCATTCATTCATATGTACAGTTGTCTATTTATTTACTTATTCTATCATTCATTCATTCATTCATATATTTGTGATTAGCTTTAAAGTCTAGTAACAATAATGGCAATAATGGCGGAGAAGAAAACAATAGAAAATAAAACAAAAAGGAACATAATTATCCTAGTCAACATAACCTATTATTATTAATGATAATCAATATTTATTTATATGTATTTTATAATTTTATAATTAATGTAATTAATGTATATATGTATGTATGTATTTGTTTGTTTGTCTTAAACAAAAATGAAACAAAAATGAAATTAAAACAAAAACAAAATCAAAGCAAAGAAAAACAAAATTCTTTTCCCTACGTAAGTATGCCCTTATTTATTCATTAATATGTACATTTGTTTATTTATCTATCTATTTAATTATTCTCTCATTCATTTACCTATTCATGATTAACTTAAAGCCTAGAAACAATAATAATAATAAGAACCAAAAAGAAAAACAAAAGGAAATTAAACAATTCAATTCAATTCAACATAATCATCATCATAATCGACCTATTGTTATCAAAGATAATCATTATTTATTTATGTACACACCAATAATACTAGGCATTTATGTACAGAACATATGTGTATGTATATATATATATAAAAATTCCCAAATGTGACGGGGAAGCGTAGATTAGGGGCGCCCGTGGGCTGCGGGAGGCGGGAAGGTAGTGGTGGTGGTGATGGTGGAGGAGGAGGGGGGCGACACCAGAATGCGTGTGTATGTGTGTGCGAGTGTGCAAGCGTGCATCCCAGGGGGGGCTAGTGTAGGGTAAATCCGAGGAAATTAGGGTTCAAACCCGAGACACCCCGAATAGTCCGGAGGTCGGGTATTAAATCCGCCGGACACCTATCTAGGAGTACCTCCGTGTTGTAGTAATAGGGGAGTGGGTAATCGGGGTGTCTCAAGTCATATGTGTAGCCCTGGTGATTTCTTTTATAGTGACGGGACACGTGCCCCCCCTTGATGATGGTACCACACAGGATGCACTGCTTTAGGGCCAGGTTTCTTGGCCGGCCCCACCATCCCTGGTCCCCGCCCGTGTCCAGCCCCGTGCTCCCGGCCGCCTTCACTCCCGCGCTTGCAGCGCCAGTAGTGGTGGTGGAGGAGGTGTTTCGCCTGGCAGGGGTGAGCGGGGGCGGCGGAGGGAGGGGCGGGGCCTTTGCTGACTTTACAGGCTTTATGGTTTTGGTGCGTGCGGCACGCGCGCGCGGGGGCCGGTCCCGGGGGGCGCTCCGGGCGCTCCCAACCGCTTTGGTTGTAC
Source organism: Chrysoteuchia culmella (assembly GCA_910589605.1). Lineage (NCBI taxonomy): Eukaryota > Metazoa > Arthropoda > Insecta > Lepidoptera > Crambidae > Chrysoteuchia > Chrysoteuchia culmella. The sequence continues at coordinate 16,310,352 of OU342665.1, forward strand.
TAGCCGCCGCGTCCGGCGGGCTGCAGCCGCCCCGAGGCAGGGCACCGGGGGGCGCGGGGGATGATCCCGAGCCGCCGGCACCCCGCACCGCCGCCGCTACCGCCCGCCGGCCGTCGTTCGGCGTCGTTGGGAGGTGAACGGGCGGAGAAGAAGCAGTAGTGGTGATGATGGTGGAAACCCCAGAGTGTGTGTGTGATGCCGGCTGCGCGTGACGCCCCTGTACTTCGGCAATACCAGTCGCCGCACCCACCGCGCCAACCATCGCGCCAACCGTTGCGCCCAGCGGGCCGCCGCCGCGACGGCGCGAGGCACCGGGGGACAGGGAGGGCAAGTCCGTGCCCCCGGCGCCCCGCACCGCCGCAGCCGCCGTCGGCCGGACGCCATTCGGCGTCACCGGGGGAGGGGCGGCGATGGGGGGGGCGACTAGTATGCGCGGGCGCTTCCGCGACGGGGGGCGGCGCATTGTAGTAGTGTTCGGACCGTCACTCATGGGAGCTGTGGGAGCGGCGGCAGCAGAGGGGGAGATCCCCGAGGTCGTCAGTACTGTGCGATCCGGCGTGGCCGAGCCCCTTCCTGAGTCGTCGGCTGGAGAGAGGGTGAGCCTGAGAAAGTTTATGAACTCTTTGCAGCCGCCCGGTGACGTGGGGGCACCCTCCACCCCAGATGGCGACGGGGAGGGCAACGGGGGCGTCGGCGAGAACAGCGGGGGGGTGGTTACCGGTATCTGTCGCTCTGTTGGTGGTAGTGGTGGAGATAAGGCTGCCACTTCCCCAGCCACCCCCTCCTCCCCCACACCCGGGGGGGGCGGCTGGGAGAGCAGCAGCTCTATATCATCAAAGACAAGCCCGCACACCGAATCACCGTCCGCCGCAACGTCCCCACAAGCTCGAGCGGGTGGATGCAGATGTGGAGAGGAGGAGGGAGAGGTAGCAGCCGAGGAGGAGAGGTCATAATTAATAAGTCGGGCGTGGTGACTACGACCACGAGCGCGGTCGCCCGTAGTAAAAGAATCCGGGATAGGAGTGGACCCAGGAGCCGGGACGTAGGGGGGAATCATCAGGGGGGCCGCAGATCTTTCAAGCCCCCTGAGGTCACAGATAGTTTCTAGTGCCTGGTCTAGGTGGACCTGCAGGTGACTTTGGCGGCGGAGTAGCTCCCTGATAACCCCCCCGCAATTGGCACACTGGCTCCACGCCATCCCTTCGTCGAAAACACGCCGCGCCGCGTCGTCAGCCACCGCCGCCGCAGCCAAGCGTACAAGTGATGTGTAAGCTGGTATGCTGGTTGGTTAGTGGCTAGTGGCAATGGTTAGATGGTAGCACCTTCAACCACAGCGTATACCCTGTGGACGCATGCTAAGTAAGAATACCGAAAGGTCAGGGGGTGGGTGAAAGTGTAGGTGCGACCGCTCCTCCAACAGCGAGAGAGACGGAAAATATATAGTTCTAAAGAAAAGAAAATACAATGGAACGGCCGAGAAACACAGGAAACACAGAAAATTATCACAACACGACATCAACCAGCACTCAAACACAAAACAATGCAATCAAGGCATGTAAGCTATGTAAACCCCGTGTTGGTTAAGAGAATATAGATGTGAAATTGTGACTTTAGTAGGTAGATGATTATTGGGCCTTTACATGCTGTGTTAGTTGTATTAACTATTACTATTATTATTGTTATTGATGTTGTTGTTGTTGTGTATATGATAATATATATTTTTATATTTTTTTATTTAACTGTGATACTGATAAACGGAGGGGGTGTTGCAGAGATAAGGGAGCCGAACATATATTAACAGAGGAAAACATGAAAAGATAGAGTGCACAAGCCCACACACACGCAAGCATAACTCACCTTGTTTCATTGACCAAGAATGGACCATGAAATTATTCCCTTGACATGGGCACTCCCTCCCGCGCCCACCAACAACGAGTGCAAAGTGCAAATATTTGCACACACTAGCTTGGCGGGCGCGGGCGGGCGCACCCATGTGTACTAATAGAGTACTGCCGATACACCTATCAATGCTGTTATGATAAATTTAGATACCTATTTGGGAGCGCCCACCCGCGCCCGCCAAAGGTAGCTTTGCCATGCAAATGCCACTCCGGCCGACGCAGGCGGGCGCGCGCCCGTCATAGATGCACTTTTAATATAAAAACATCTGTAGCAGGCTCGGGAGCGCCCGTTTTGTATTATTATTGTTATTCCAAGACTTACCCGCGTCCGCGCCGGCAGGTGTGTCTCGCTCGGCGTGTGCAAGCAAAGTGCGCGCACGACTAACAGCGGCACGCGCCTTCCTGCCCGCGCGGGCGCGGGGGGAGCCAGTGAGCGTAAAGTTATGGATACATTGCCCTATATTGCGGCCCGCGCACACTCCCGCACTGTCTCTCTTACAGAGTTGAGTTGAGTGTCCTTTGCGACCCATGCTACCTGCTGCCCGTGTTGAGTTGGACGTTGAACCCCTTGAGCTTAGAGTATATATCAGTTATAAGTTTGGCGAAACGTTTTAATATGAAGGTCGACATTTTGCCCTCCATGATGTCCGGGAGGTGAAATGGGGATCCTGTGTTAGTTGTGTAGCTATTGCGGGGCAGGGATGCCAGATAGTCCTGACGGTGTTGGGAGAACCTGACGCAGTCCTCGACCAAATGGAGGGGGGTCTGGGCCGAGATCCGATCGCAAGGGCAACATTTAGTTGTTGTAATGTTAAATCTGTGCAGATAAGACAGGTGCGCACCGTGTGCCGTGATGTATTGTGTAAAGTAGAAGTCATGCGGTATTGAAGCGGTAATGTCCATACAAGACCTCGGGTTGGGGAGCAGGGCCCTAGTGTGCGCACCCGTGAGGGCCTTTTTATATCTATCATTCCAGGAGGCCACCGCTGCGCCCTGGGAGTGGAATTTAACATATGAGATGGGGAAATGTGTGTACGCCGGGGCGGAATGGGCAACAGCCGCGCTTCGTGCTGCCTCGTCAGCGCCCTCGTTGCCGAGGATGCCCACGTGGCCTTTAACCCAGCAGAATGCCATGCTGCTGCCGCACCGCCTGTGGCGCGCCACGACGCCATGGATGAGGGACACCAGCGGGTTGGTACTGCTTCTGGAGCCCAAGGCCTCCAGAGCCGATCTAGAATCTGAGAGAATAAGAGCCTCCGGGTGTCCCTCCCCCGCGGCGACCAGGCAGGCCCGGTATATAGCGTACAATTCCGCCTGAAAGACAGTGCAAGCACTGTGGAGTTTAAACTTATATGTCCTAACTCTGTCCCCTGGTCCCGCGTCCGGGTTTACTCTAAGGAACGCGGCCCCCACCTCGCCCTCCTCTGATTTACTACCATCCGTGAAATATTGGATGCACCTAGCCGTGCAGGCCTCGTCCACCTCCTCCTGAGTTGTTGCGTAGCGGAATTTGACTGAAATGCGCTCGGCCGGGTGTAGGAGTTGGGATATGGGGGTTGGGAATTCGAACGGCACGTCCGACGGTAGTCGCGTCGCGACCCCCGACACACGAGCCAATTCGTTCTCTCTAACCCTAAGAGTGTCCAAGTCCAGGGGGAGGAGTCCCGCAACGGCTATTGCCGCTGTCGTTGAGATAGTGCGATATCCCCTAATGATTCTAATGGCAAAGCCCCTCTGCATAGATAGGAGGGCGCGCCTCACATAGAATTTGTTGGCAACGTGCCCCCAGACTCCCGCTGCATACGTAACTGTGGGAGCGACGACGTAGTTGTATATAGCCTTCACATTTTCGGGATGGAGGCCCCATGTTGGCCGGACAAACACGCATAACCTATTGAAGATTGCCTTGGCCTTGTTAATGACATGGTTTATATGCGTTTTAAAGTTTAGTTTATTGTCGAGGACAACCCCGAGGATGGTGAAGTTAGGGCTGAAGTTGATGCGGGTTCCCTCCATGTGTATGGCTGCCTTGGCCGCGGTGGGCGTGAATGCCATGGCCCTAGTTTTACTGGGCCCAAAGAATAGCTTGACGCCTCTGCCCCATGCCGCAATAGCGCCTAATGTTTTGCATGTTATATTTTGTAGCGTGGATGTGTCCTTCGCAGAGGCGATTAAGAGGACGTCGTCCGCATACGCCTGTAGGCGGCATCCCTCCGGGAGTGGTATATCGAGGAGGTCGTCCAGCACGCAGTTCCATAGGGCGGGGCCACACGCCGAGCCCTGCACGCATCCCCGTTGTGTTTGACACGATGCCGTTGTGCCCGCATGATTTAGGGTAACTGATCTGGGCGTGAGGTAGTTGGATATAAGCTTAAGAATGTTTTGAGGGCAGTTAGTTCTTTTAAGTCTATCAATAATGGCCGGCCACCAGGCCCTGTCGAATGCCGACTGTATGTCCAGGGAGACCGCAATAGTGTGGAGTCCTTTGGACCTGCTGGACTTGATAACCTCGAGCGCGTCCAGGAGGGCGTGAGCCGTAGAGGTGTTTCTTCTGAAGCCGTACTGTCTGTGGTTGAGGTGTCCCTGGACCGCCGCCGCGTGCACCAACCGTTCCGTCATAAGTTTTTCAAGCGTTTTACCAAACACAGGTATCAATCCAATTGGCCTGTTTGCCTTAGGCTCGGCTGGCGATAGGGCGCCTGGTTTGGGGATAATTCGCAGGACCGCCTGCTTCCAGGTGTCCGGGAAGTAGCCGAGCTGCAGGCATCTGTTGACTAGGGCCGTGATGAGATCGGGAAGGTTCTTGAAGGCAGCGAGACAGATGTCGGATGTGAGTCCGTCATGTCCCGGGGCCTTTTTTGGTGAGATTGTAGCAATGGCCTCCCGCACTTCATCGCTTGTGAATGGTGGGTCATCCGCAGTGTCCGGCAGAACGGAGGTGTCCCTACGTAGCTGAGCCTGATGGGGCGTGTCCTCCTCTGGGTCATCTTTAGGGTAAAAGTGCGAGAGTAGAGCCTGCGCCGTCTCCACGCTGTCCATTGTGAACCTACCGTTACTCATGCGGATGGTGGACGGGGGTAGCGTGGGCTTGTTGGCCTTAAGAACCGGGTTAGTAATGGCCCATACTTTGTCTGCCGACTGTGAGTTGCAGAATTCCCTAAAGCTGTTAGTCGATGCTTTTCGTATACCGTTGGATAACTTGGTTTTTGCGTCCTCGAGCTCCAGCACTGCCGCCGCGACAGAGTCCTGCGGAGAGCCATTTGCACGCGCTATGCGCACCTCCCTCTTGGCCAGGTTAAGCTTGTTCTGCAGGTCGTCCAGCTCCCGTGTCCAGAAGGGCTTAGAACCCGGTCGCCTACCGTAGCCGGTGCTGTCATGGGTGTCGAAAGCCTCGCTTGCCGCCAGCTGTATGATGTTGGTAAGAGTGATTATACACTCCTCCAGGCCAGACTCACTTAATTGCGATATATGACCTAGTGAGATGTCAGATTCTGCCATGAGGGTAGATAGGGCAGAGTCGAATGGTACCCAGTCCACTTTGCCTCTGGTTGCGAACCTGCGCGTGGTAAATGGAGGCGGATTGGTCAGGTTCCGGGCAGCGGAAGAGCCCACCGCATAGGTTATAGCTAAGTGTTGGTTGTTGGGTAGTATCGAGCCATCCACCCGCCAATCCACTACCGGGAGGCTAGACGATGCGATGGTTAAATCAATTGCACTATGTCTGGTAACGTTGTGCGTGACACATTCGAATGTTGCCGAGCCATCATTGTGGCACACCAGGTCATTTTGGATTATGAAATTGGTAACCGTCAGGCCTCGGTCATTGCATCTGTCTGTATGATCCCATGTGTGGTGCCATGCATTGAAGTCCCCCGCGATAAGGTGGGGGGTAGAGGAGCCGTAGGCTTGGGAGGTAGCTGTGAGTGGGACCAGGTGTAAGCCAAGGTCATCCTCCTTATGGGCGTACACTGAGGAGATAAGAAGATCATGATTGCCAGCTGAGAGGTGTACTGTGGTCAGGTCCGGTGACGAGTGCTGGGTGACCAATACCGCCCTGTATTTAATCGCGTATGTGTCTCTAATGTATAGTGCGGCCCTGACCTTTTTCCCGGGAGCGGGATGTTGGAAGGTGGTGAACCCCTGTATTTTTTTGGCTGTGGCCGCTTTGCCCGTATAGGGTTCTGCGATCACCGCTATCTGAATAGAGCTATCGTACTGTAATATTTTAGCTAACTGGCAGAAGCTATGAAAGCATCTGTCAGTATTAACCTGAATAATTTTTGTGTATACAAACAGAGAAGTGAGGGAATTGCTGCCATGATTGGTAGCATGTAGAGAGGGAGGGAAGCAGTTTAGGCCTATGCCACGTATGTTATTAGAACTACTGGCCATAATCTATTTTATCCCTGATACGGTTTAGCATGGCCACCAATCTGGGGCAACTGTTGCTAAATGCTGAGTGGTTGACGTTAATGGGTCTGAAATGCTTCCCTCCTCCTCCCCCGTTGGTGAAATTAAACCTAGAGCAGTTGGTACACGTGAAGTTGGTCCCCTCCTTTGGGCACGCCTCCACTCCATGCCCCGAGCAGCCGCACCTGAGGCACGACTCTTGGCGCCCGCATGCGCCCGCTGTGTGGCCGAAGCCGTGACACTTTCGACATTGTTTGAATGGGGAGCAGTCCTCAACGTGGACCAGAGAAAACTCTATGTTGACTCTGCCTTTAGTTACAAGTGACCTCCACACCTGCGGGGAAGTCCTGAATATTGCGTTATATAAGGCCGGGTTACGGTTGCGTCTGGTAAACAGTAGTTTAAAGTCGTCCGGCTTGGTCGTACCGGGGTCCAAGTTCTGGTTGATGATCATATTAACGATGTGTTGCTCTTCATGTGATTTATGGATACCCTTGATGATGACCATTGGGTTGATTTTTCTTTCCTGTTCTACACTAAGGCCCGAAGATGGGGGTGCTTCACTGATTCTTTTTTCCGCGGCCGCGGCGCTCGCCTTACTGTCAAAAGTCAGTTTAACCTTTCCTTTTGATAAATTGGAGATCTTAGCTAAGTTGATGCCGTCCCTCTGTGTTGTTCTGAGAGTGCTTTTAATGGTGTCTCTAACTGCTTCGTAGGTCGCACCGGGGGTTATATTACCGCTTTGTTTTATTGAAACAACAAGGGTCGGCAGGGCGGGTGACGGGAGGGCTGTCGCCGCTAGAACGGAGGCGTAGGATCTTCTATCCCCCTGCACGAGTGGGGGGCCCGGTAGACCCGGCGTCGAATCCCCCGGTAGCCCGCTCCCGCGGCCGTCCCCCGTCCGTTGTGTGAGGTTGTGCTGAAGATAATCATATGTGTCTGTTACCTTTTTCATGACCGCCCTAAGCTCAGCCCGATCCTCCACTTGGGGCGGAGGGGAGGCCGTGGTCGGGGGGAACATCGCGAATTTCTCCTCGAGGGACTTGAGGGTGACTTTTATATCCTGGATTTCACGCTTTAGGTCGTCGAAGCGGAGGTTCTGGGAGTCCGGGTCCATCCCGGCCGAGGTATCTCTCTGCGATGGTAGTGGAGGAGAGACGTTACTTACGGAGTGATTCGCGTGGGAAGTTCGAGACACTTGTGTCAATGATAATGGGGACCACTGGGAGAGGAGTGCCCTTCTCGCACCCGCATCAGGGGAATCCCCCTGTGCCCTATCTATAATTAGGTCACAATATTGATTGATGGTAAGCTTGTGTTCTTTTTTGACAGATTTATTCTTACTATTGGGGTCCACTTTGAGAGCGTCCTTGATCCTCTGCGCATATGTGACAATCTCGTTCGCCGTTGCCCTTCCGCCGCGGACCTGGTCAAAATCTGGGGAGGGAGAGGACTCCCTTAGTAGGGGTTCCCTGCCGCCGCTGCCTCCGCCAGTGTTAATCGGAGATAGGCTCCGCTGAGTGTTTGTTGATGTTGCCGGGTTGATATCGATGCCTGGGCTGAGCACCACGAGTTCCTGTTCCTCCAGGGGGATGGTGTTAAGTAAGTCAAATCTATTGGGAGAGGTGACCGCGTGTTCTCCCATCTCACTGTACGTGAGGTTCCTCGAGTTGGCCCTGGTGAGGCGTTTGCCTGGTGGTGGTGACCTTTGGGTGGTCATGGTAATGACTGACAATAAGCGGGGGCCCACGCCGTAACACCCGTGTGTTACCAAGGTGACCGAGAGAGAAGCGCCCGCTCTGTCACCGGGACGACCGCTACAATAGGCGAATACAATAGAAATACAAAGAGATAGGCGTACGCCCGCTTGTTGCAGAAGTGGGCGCGTAGCATACAATCTAGGTTCAATAACAATGAGAGCACAAAGGCTGGGCGTACGACCGTCAAGCTCGGAAGTGGGCGCAGAGCATATGATAAACAAACGGGTAACTATGGGGAAACAAAGAGATGGGCGCGGGCTTATACAGCGCGGGAGTGGGCGCAGAGCATGCTATAGGGCAAAGTAGTAGTGTATAATCAGAGACTAAAACTTACCCCCCGAGGAGGGAAGCGGCTTCCCGAAGAGCCTCCCGTTCACCGGCATCCTTCTGGAGCGTGGGCTCTCACTGTTCGTAGGGGTTAGTCCACACACCCCGGGGTGGAGGCCCGAGCCAGCCGGGACGTACCCGTCGTCACTAAACACGTGCACCCCGACACAGGCGTCACCACCTCACGCACACAGGTACAAATACATCCACACACACACTTGTAGTGCCGACTTACACCGCTGACCCAACCCGTTGTTGGGGTGATGAATGCGCTACCGTGCCGCGCCGCTTGCCACGGGATGAGGTCCCGCCTACCAAGCTGAGCCTGGTCCACTCCCCCGATGGGGATGGGTCCGCGAAGCCTACAAGGACGGGCCCGCTATATTAATGGGGGGCCAGCCCACGCGCCCAGGGGCGCCGCCGCCCAGCCGGGGCGTGCGCTTGGTTAGAGGATCGCGCGCAGACTGACTGCGCTGGCAGCGCGCACACCCTCACACCCTCGCGCGTACGCTCACCCACACTTGCGGAAGCCGAAACACGCACGGACGCGTTCGTTCGTTGTCAAGGCGACCGAGAGGCGCCCGATCCGCCTCAAGGACGGCAATTACAATAGGTTACTACAAGGGGAAGACAATAAAATGGGCACACGCCCATATGGCGTTAGAGAGGGCGTAAGGTGCACAATATGGGGTCGGATAACAATGGGAGAACAAAGAGATGGGCACACGACCGCTCGGCACGGGAGTGGGCGCCGCACGTACAAAACGGGACCGTGTTACAATAGAAAAACAAAGAGATGGGCGCACGCTCACTCAGCGCGGGAGTGATCGTCGCTCATACGTTAGGATATTGAACATCAAAGGGATAACAAAGGGGTGGTCATTTGCACACTCAGCGCGGGAGTGAGCAGGGAGCGTTTGGATATCAAACTGTACTGAGGAAACAAAGATATAAAGGACTACGCGCACCTACATAACGCGAGGGTGAGTGAGCGCAGAAACGCACCATATGGGCTGTGGCCAATGTGCCTAAGTGGAGCCGTGATTACCGCAAGTGACACGGGACCTATGGGCAGTCTGGACCTGATGTTTACCTTTCACTGGAGGGGCACTTGCTTGCAGCAGAAAGGGCTGGGCCGCCTTCCGACAGCACGCACGCACGCAAACGTTCTACGGGAACCCACTCGTGCACCTACCCTCGCCCACGCACCACCAAGCGTATCGTAACGCAGTTACCTCCGCCCGTTGCCAAGGCAACGGAAAAACACAGTTAGTCGCGGTGCGGGGGATGACTAACACGCCGGCGGTGGGGAGTACAAAAGAATGGGCGCACCCGGCGGGAGTGAACCACTCACGAACTGACCGAACAACAATAGAGGAACAATAGAAATGGGCGCACGCACACCCGACGTGGGAGTGGGCGTAGAGCTCACAATGAGAGTCCGGATTACAATAGGGAAACAAAGGGGTGGGTGCGGCCGCTCGACCCAGAAGGGAGCGCCACGTACACACTGGAGTACCGAACACAATAGAGTTGAACAATGGACTTGAAGGTGCACGCCCAACGGTTGGGCGCGGCTGAAAAGTCAACGTACCGTATGGGCTGGAGTTGGTGTGCCTAAGTGGCGCAGTGATAACCGCAGGTGTCACGGGACCTATGAACAATCTGGGCCTAATACTTACCTGTCTCTCTCGGGAGGGGGGCACGTACTTGCCGCAAGTCTGGCTGGGCAGCTTCCCGACGGCCCACTCGCGCACAGGCGGTCTTCGGGAGCAGAGGACTGCGTCGCACTATAGGGCCCGTTCGCGTGCTCAAGGGCTGGGGACCCGAGCTCACCAGGACGCTCTCTTGAGTGCTAGCGCGTACACTGGTTGGAGGCACCGCTGCCTCGCCCGCACAAACCCACACAGATCCACACGCGCACACACCCCACAAACACCATCAAACACCACCGCAGCCTCCCGTACCCCGGGCAACGGGGAGGCACCCGCACGGTGACCGGCGCCGCCAGTAACGCACACTTACGCACGTACTCTCACACACTCCGCTATGTGAAGATCAACACAAACGCGCCCGTCCGTTGCCAAGGCAACGGAGAAGCGTGGTTGGGCGCAGTGCGGGAGCCGACAAACACGTCGACAGTGATGGGCACACCCCACGGGAGTGAAGCGCTCACAGAGAGACAAACTACAAAGGACGAACAATAGAAATGGGCGCACACACGACCGACGTGGGAGTGGGCGCCGAGCACACAATAAGAGTCCGAAATATACTGGGGAGACACTGGATGGGCGCGGCCGCACTACCCGGGAGCGGGCGCCGCGCGCACAATGGAAACCGAACACAAAAGATCGAACAATAGACCTGGGAGCGCGCGCCCAATGGACGGGCGCGGCAGAAAAACCGACGGAGCTCCGCAAAAACGTGCCGCTCGCTAGGACGGCAGGCGCGAGACTGGTTAGGTTAGGTTAGGTTAGGTTAGGTTAGGTTAGGTTAGGTTAGGTTAGGTTAGGTTAGGTTAGGTTAGGTTAGGTTAGGTTAGGTTAGGTTAGGTTAGGTTAGGTTAGGTTAGGTTAGGTTAGGTTAGGTTAGGTTAGGTTAGGTTAGGTTAGGTTAGGTTAGGTTAGGTTAGGTTAGGTTAGGTTAGGTTTTTTTTTTTTTTTTTTTTTTTTTTTTTTTTTTTTAAAGACTTTGTTTTTGCGGACAATGGGTTTTATTGATTTATTATTTTTATATATAGTGATCATGCAGATAGTTCAGGTGTGGGGTCTAATGACCCGGTTTTGAAAATATCCCACCCTGCACCCCGACATGCGATTCCATACATGAGGGGGGAACGCAGGGATGGGGAGGTGGAAGGAAGGAGGGTAGAGGACGGAATATTTAAAGTAAGGAAAGATAGAGAGATAGGAAAGATAGGAAAGGAAAGAAGAAGACAGAGAATGGCCCCTATGGGCGATTAAAAATAAGGTGTAAAAGAGAATGAAAATGAATAAATATAACTAAAATTTGAGGAAAGATTGTATGACTATAGGGAAATTATGAAGAGTTGAAAGTTTTCAACTTGGAGAAGACGCTTATGATGAGAGAGCAGAAGGACTTGACAAGACTAGGCTTGGATATTAGGTCCTCGAAGCAGAAGGGTGACCCGACGAGGACATTGCAACGTGAGAGGTGCGCATGCCTGTCAATTGCAAATCTGGGACAGGTTTCGATCAGATGGGATGGCGTCTGTGGGGTCACATGGTCGCAGGGGCAAGTGTCGGTGGGCTTTAACTTGAATTTAAAAAGATATGAGTTGTGGGCACCATGTCCCGACAGAAACTGGGTAAGAAAGAATGAAGGGGTGACTATTTGGAAGAGTTCATGAATGATTTTATGTGTGGGCAGAAGAGCGCGTGTATGGGAGCCCTTGGTAGACTCCGCGTACCTGCTAGACCATGTGTCGTGGTTGCCTGCTCTCGATAGCTTTTTAGCATATGAGATGGGGAACTTTCGGTAACTCAATGCCTGGTGGGATGATGCAGCTGCCGAGGCGGCAGAGTCCGCCAGGCAGTTTCCGGCTATGTCGGCGTGCCCCTTCACCCAGAGGAACCTGAACGGTCCCCGGTCTCCATCACGGTGACCCGCAACAATTCTATGCACTTGGACAACTAGTGGGTCAGAGCTGCTCCGATTTCCGAGTGCCTCCAGGGCTGACCTGGAGTCGGAGAGTATAACGGTGTGCCGGTATCCCCTGTCAGCGGCCAGCTTGCAGGCCTCCTTGATGGCGAAGAGCTCGGCCTGGAAAACAGTGCACGCTGCGTGCAGCTTAAATTTGCGGATAGTAGTGCGCTGTCTCTCGGGCCGCTCCGGATCTATACAGACCAGTGCAGCACCCACCGAGTCGTCGTCGAGTTTACTACCATCCGTGAATATCTGCACGGAGTCGGTTTCGCAGGCCAGGTCTATATGCGCTTGAGTAGGTGCCAGGTCAAAACATATCTGCAACCTCTTGGCCGGGTGTGGGAGTAGGGCGAGAGGGACAGGTGTCTCGTAGGGCACGTCTGCGGGGAGAAAAGTGGTAACCTTGGTTAGGCGTGTCCTCTCCACCTCGCATGCATGCAGGACCTCAAGGTCCAGGGGCGGGAACCGGGCAAGCGCCAAGGCTGCATTCGTCGATATGGTCCTGTACCCCCGGATGGCTCGGATGGCGAACCCTCTCTGCATCGATGCTAGAGATTTCTGCACCTTTAACTTTTTGGCAGCATGGCCCCATATACCGGCCCCATAGGTCACTGTGGGCACTATGACGCGCCGATATATGGAATCGATGTTTTCGGGGTGGGCTCCCCATGACGGCCGAACAAAGAGACAGAGTCTGTTAAATAGTCTTATGACTCTCGAGACGATATATTGGATGTGACTATTAAAATTCAATTTGTGGTCGATGATGATGCCCAGGAGCTTGAACTCCTGCGAAAAGGGAATGTCTGTCCCATCCATGCTGAGTTGTGCCGATTCAGCTTTTTTACAGAAAGCAAGTGCCTTAGTCTTGGAGGGGCCGAAATTCAGCTTAACGGTTCGCCCCCAGGTGGCTATGCATTGTAACGCCTCGTTGGCGATATTTTGGAGGGATGTGGGGTTTTTGGCAGTTACCACTAGCAGCACATCGTCCGCGTACGCCTGCAGATGGCAGCCCTCCGGAAGCGGCTGGTCCAGAAGATCATCGAGCAGCAAATTCCAAAGCGCGGGTCCGCAAGCCGAGCCCTGCACGCAGCCCCTCTGCATGTCCCTATGCGCGCTGGCTCCCGCGTAGTTGAGGACCACATCACGGTCACTGAAATAGTCCCGCACCAGGTTGTAAACATTGGCCGGACACCTGATCTTCCTAAGTCTGTCGAGAATGGCGGGCCACCACGCCCGATTGAATGCCGACTGTATATCTAGCGAGATGGCCGCGCAGGGGAGTTTTCTCGCCGTGGCCGACCGGATGCGTTCAACAGCCTCGTGCAGGGCATGCGCAGTGGACGTGTGTCTCCGGAACCCGAACTGTTTGGGGTTTAAAGTGCCGGTGCTCGCCTGGTGATGGACGATGCGACCCGTGAAGAGCTTTTCTAGAACTTTTCCGAAGACCGGGATGAGTCCTATGGGCCGATGGTTTTTCAGTGAGCTGTTGTCCTCGAGGCCTGGTTTGGGGATGATTTTAACTACCGCTGTTTTCCAGCACTTAGGAAAATGCCCAAGGCGGAGACAACAGTTCATTAGCCCTGTGATGAGAGCGGGAAAGTTTCTTACAACGTTTGCGCAAATGTCGGCAGTGAGTCCATCCAGTCCAGGGGCTCGCTTCGGTGACATGGCCTGGACGGCCTCCAGCACCTCTTCCTCCGTAAACGGAAGGTCGTCAGGCGAGTTCGAACTCTCAGAGCAGGCCTGCCGTATGTGTTCCTGGGAAGAGGAGTCGTGTGACGGAGGATCGGCCGGAAAAAAGTGGGTCAGGAGGGCTTCGGCAGTGGCTAGGCTGTCAGTGGTGAATTCACCGTCGTCCATTTGAATAGCGGAGGGCGGTCTGTTAGGAGCGCCTGATCGGAGAAGACGGTTGGTCATAGACCAAACGTTTTCCCCGGTTTGCAGCTCACAGAAATCCCGGAAATTTTGCGCTGATTCTTTCCTGATAGCTTCAGTGTACTTCTCCTTAAGGTTCTGATGAACAACGGTAAGGCGTGCGCACTCAGCGTCTGGTAATCCGTCCCTTTTTGCGTTGATCGCCTCTCGGCGGGCTAAAGTCACCTCCTGTTTGATGCGAGTGAGGTTCTCCGTCCACCACGCCGGCTTACCCGTATTCCCCTGATTACCCCTGCGGGTAGGAAAAGTTGCCTCAGCCGCTAGGTTGATGCACGCAGTGAGTCTGAGCGCGAAGTTTTCCAAATCATAGACGGAGAAATCCCCAAAGTAAGTCCCCAACAAACCCATGTCACTCAAGCGCAGGGTGAGTTCCTCCCTAAACCGCACCCAGTCGGTGTCCTTATTGATCGTGTACCTATAGGTGGAGTTACTGGGAGGTGAGGCGATGTTATCATTGGACGCTCCATTGCCGAGTCGAAACCGTATCAGCCTGTGCTCGGTCGATCCCATGGCGTCCGGGTCCACTCTCCATCCCGTGATACGGTCCGCAAATTCGCCGGAGATAAAAGTGAGGTCGATGAAAGTGTGCCGAGTAACCCCATGGGTGACAGTGACAAAAGTAGGGGTGTCTCCTGCATTACAGCAATGCAGGTCTTGCTCGTGCATCAGGTCCGCGATGAGCGTGCCTCGGGTGTTGATGCGCTCGGTGGGATCCCATGTGGGGTGCCAGCCATTGAAATCCCCTCCAATTATGCAGCCGATCCCATTGTCATTAAAATGCCTAATGGCCGTCTCCAGAGCCTCGATGGTGTTATACTCATCCGCTCTCGGCTCAACGTATGCGGAAATGAACGCCCAGTTCAAATGGTTGATGTTGGCGATAGCTACAGCGAGATTAGGAGTCGAGAGCTGAGGCAGAAACAAAGCTTTATGGCTATCAGCAGCGGATTTCTTGTAAAAGATAGCCGCCTTGACCACCCTGTCCGGGCGAATGAGTTGCATAACATGCACATCGGGCACATTCTTAGCGAAATTGTTTGCCCCGGTATACGGTTCCGTGACCAGGCCGATCTGGACGGAGCCGCAACCAAATACGTCCAAGAATTCCTTGGAACCATTAATTGATCGATCGACGTTACATTGGACGAAATTTATGAATCTATTGCTCCGTACCATAGTCAATTTTACTTAAGATTTTGTTTTTCATGGTTAGGTATCTAGGGCAGCTAGGTGAGAAGATGGAGTGGTCGGCCGGTTTGTTGAGTTTGAATCTGGCATTATAGCTAGTGCAGTTGGTGCAGATGGGTCTTGTAGGTGCGATCCTTTTGAGTTCGCACTCGGATTCCTGGTGGCCGGATTTGCCGCAGTGGGCACAGATGGCGGGTGACGTGCATCGTCCTTGAGTATGTCCAAATTGTGCACATTTACGGCATTGTATGAAAGGTGAGTATTGTTCGAAATGGACCTTTTGATAACCGATGCCCAGTCGCTGCAAGCCTTTCAGGCGCTGCCATGCGCCAGGTGCCAAGCTCAGGACCGCATTGTAAAGATTGGGGTTTCGGTTGCTACGCGTAAAAAGAACCTTAAGGTCTGAGTCCTTGTTGACCTCGCAAAGCTCGTGGTTGTCCTCGATGATGGTATCAATAAGGTTTTCGTGCGAAATGTCCCTACTGATTCCCTTTATGATGATTCGGGGATTAATCTTGCGTTCAGGCTCCGCGCTAGCTCCAGAGCTGTCCTGGTTAATGCGATCGATGACGACCTCCGCATTCCTTTTGTCATCCAGTTCCACTCTGAACTTTCCTTTGGACAGTTTCTTTATGTTTGAAACCTGGATTCTGGGTTCAGCTCTCCTGCAGTGCTTATCCAGAATTTTTACTGCCTCCTCGCGAGTGGCTCTCTCAGTGCCGGTGGATACAATAATGGCTGAGCGGGGAGGGGACATTTCTGTCGGAGGCATCAATAGGCCGCCCACTCTAGCGGGAACCGATGGTCCAGAAGAGGAAACCGCCAGCGCCTGAGCGTACGATCTGGACAAAGATTGAGCGGGTATATCGGGGTATGCCGCTGGGGCCGCAGGTTGCGCACGAACGAACTGCTCGCGGATATCCGCGCTAATGTCCTTGCGAATGCCGGTACGGAAAGCAGTTTTAACCGCTTCGACGACCTCGTTGAACTCCAGGCAGGTGCCTCTTACCTCGGCTCTAGGTGGATGTCGCGCCGTTGGGGCAGCTACTGTGCTGGAGGTGGAGGGAGTGGGAGCTACCTCTGAGTTAGCAGCAGGTGCGGAGTCCGCAGCGGTGGCCACAGTATGCTTTGACATTAGCTCAAGGTATCTAATAGTGGTCTGGAGTCCCTTTACAATAGTGTTCTTTGACTCCCTGTCGAGGCCATTTTTATGAGTCTTGATCAAGCTGTTAGCCGTCTGTGCAATGCGCAGCATCTCTTCAACCATCCCATCCGTGTTAGGAGGAGTCAAGGGAAGAGGGTTCGAGTGGGTGGATGGTGGTGTTAGATCCTGCGTTTGCGTATTGTCATACCGCAGCACCACGTCGGACCCCTGGGAGGAAAAAAGCGGGTAAAAGTTGGTTCGAGGCGGTGGCGGCGAGTGAAGCACCCTTACAGAAGTGTTGGGCGTTGGCGATGCTTTGTCCGGCGGCGTTGGTGACCCGGCCGGCGTAGATGTCGATACGCCAGGGGGCGTTGACACCTGGTTGGGTGTAATTGGGGGCGAGCATTGCGACGCTGACATGTTAGGGGAACTATCCAGTGAGATGTCTAAGATGGGCTTTCTCTTGGCCGCCTCTCTCGGAGGGTTACTCCGCTTGTCTCCTGGTTCCGCAGGACGTATCGGTTTAGGAGGAGGCGAACGTGACACCGGCATTCTCTACTCGCTACTGTCGCGCGTATTAGAAAAAAGTAAAGAAAGAACAAAAATTTAAATTTTAAACATTGGAAATGACAACTAAAATATTGGCCCAATCCACCTAGTCCTGGTAGTAAAGGACATAAGGGTGGGTGGGCTACTGGATGGAAAAAAGTTGAAGTTTGAAAAATTTTTGGCAAAATGAAAATTTTTCTATGAAGATTTTAAGTCAAAATATGAAAATATGTGAAAAAAGGAAATTTATGGAACCAAAATGTACTAAACGGCGTTAACTAAACGGGGACCACCGATAGGAGTGCTGAGAAGTCGAAAGGGAGTGCAATATTGCAACTTTAAGATGCTAACAGAGACAATTATTTCTCAGATCGTCACTGCTTAGGTAAACTTTGATTTGAAATTTTGATGGTTCTACTCGAAAAATTTCGACTTCGCGTCGCCTCAGGGTCGCGCGCGCGGTGTCGTCGGATAGGTCTCGACGAGGCGCAGCTGTACGGCGACTAAAACCGGCGACGGTCCTGGAAAATTTTTTGAGTGGAGCGGGAAAACCTAATTTTTGCTAAGATTTGGGGTTTCAAAGGTGAGTAACTAGAAAACTACTGGTCGGAGATCGACGGGAACGACGGAATTACGCTAGTTAGGCTAGACTCTGCGATACTGGATGGAAAAAAGTTGAAGTTTGAAAAATTTTTGGCAAAATGAAAATTTTTCTATGAAGATTTTAAGTCAAAATATGAAAATATGTGAAAAAAGGAAATTTATGGAACCAAAATGTACTAAACGGCGTTAACTAAACGGGGACCACCGATAGGAGTGCTGAGAAGTCGAAAGGGAGTGCAATATTGCAACTTTAAGATGCTAACAGAGACCGGTTAGGTTAGGTTAGGTTAGGTTAGGTTAGGTTAGGTTAGGTTAGGTTAGGTTAGGTTAGGTTAGGTTAGGTTAGGTTAGGTTAGGTTAGGTTAGGTTAGGTTAGGTTAGGTTAGGTTAGGTTAGGTTAGGTTAGGTTAGGTTAGGTTAGGTTAGGTTAGGTTAGGTTAGGTTAGGTTAGGTTAGGTTAGGTTAGGTTAGGTTAGGTTAGGTTAGGTTAGGTTAGGTTAGGTTAGGTTAGGTTAGGTTAGGTTAGGTTAGGTTAGGTTAGGTTAGGTTAGGTTAGGTTAGGTTAGGTTAGGTTAGGTTAGGTTAGGTTAGGTTAGGTTAGGTTAGGTTAGGTTAGGTTAGGTTAGGTTAGGTTAGGTTTTTTTTTTTTTTTTTATTAATTTTATTTGATTTTACCAAAGATATTTGTGTTTCACATCAGAGTAATGTTTTTTCATACCCGGCGAGTCAGACAGCCGGTTCTCGCTAACGGTATACGATTCACCGACCCTGTTACTCTCGAGACATCAAATTTAAAGAATTAAGTTAATTACAATTTTAAGATTTCAAAGTGATTATAAATGGAAATGTTATTTAGACAGTTTAAGGTTATTTCAGTTTACAGATGGTTTACAAATAATGACAATTAAGAAACAATGAATTTAACAAAGAAAATGATTCGGTGATGTGGACTATGGATTGTTATCCGTGCCATAGTCGATCCTTTGCTGGACCTTAAGAAGACCCGAGGGCACTTGGTGGAGGTCGCACGATGTTGGGTTGAGTCCCTTCCTTTGAATCGCGCATTGTGTGTTTTACAGTTTAGACACACGGACTTTTTAGGATCCTCTTTCGCGGGGCATGCCTCCAGGTCATGTTGGCCTGTGCAGTGAGAGCATGTCTCCACAGTGGCGGTACATTTATTTCGCGTGTGTCCAAACTGTAGACACTTGAAGCATTGAAGGAAGGGACTAAACTCTTCAACATGGACACGTAAATAGTCCACATTGATTTTAGCCAAGTCCAACATGGCACGGAAAACATTGGGAGTTACTATGAAAACGGCGTTGTATAGTTTGTCGCTGCGGTTCTTCCTCTCAAACTTGAAGACCAGGTCATTTTCTTCTTTAGTGGCAGCTTTGACGCTCGGGTTTTGTTGCAAGATGAGGTGGCACAGCTCTTCGCTGGGTATTTCCTTCGATACGCCCTTGAGAACGACCATGGGCCGTAGTTTTCGAGCAGTCTCTGCGTTGAGGTTCGGATCTGTGGCCAGTCGCTTTAGAGTCTCGGATCGCTGTTCATCGGTGTCGAACTCGACCCGGAACTTTTGCTTAGAAAGCGACTGGACCCTAGACGGAGCAAAGTCCAGCGTTTTGAAATTTACTGCAGAGCGGAAGCTTCGGATGGTATCTTCACGAGACGCCGTCTCCTTCTTGTGAGACACAATGATGGCTGGCTTAGTAGCCTTAGGGGTGTTTTCGATGGGTTTGGTGTTTTTGGTGTTTTTGTCACTGGGTCGGGAAGCCATTGCGGCATAAGACATAGGTCGATCACTAATGGGGTTTTGTTTCAAGATGGGGTAGTTTTTTAATTCTTCTTTAAGGGAATCTCGGACAATTTGGGTAATGTTTTCAACAGTGAGACTAGCGGGAGTCCCGGGAGTAGAGGAAGCAGATGCAGTAGAGGAGATTGTTGGTTTCTCCTTTGACGACGATGGTTTGGTCGACGAAGAGTAACAGACAGTGGTAGTCATTCTACAGAGCTCAATGATGCGCGTTTTCTGGTCTTTAGAAAGACCTGCACCTTTCCCTTTTTGTGCGTTTGTAACCAAGAGTTGGATTTCGCTAATGTAGGTGTTAATTTTCTCGAAGGGCCCGTACAACTTCGGCTCACCTTCATCTTCGGAACCGGAATCCGAAACTGGGCAATATGCCCCTCCAGGCATGTAATCCGCAAAGAATTGATCGTCTTCCATGATGGTTAGTCGCTGCAAACACGAAGTCAGTTGTTCGCAGAGGGATGGTTTTAGCCGGGCTAGGACACTGCGTTACCGTGTACCTAGTTACCGTTTCCAGGGAGCGCCGCGGGGAGGCAACCATCCAACCCCCCGGTTAGGTTAGGTTAGGTTAGGTTAGGTTAGGTTAGGTTAGGTTAGGTTAGGTTAGGTTAGGTTAGGTTAGGTTAGGTTAGGTTAGGTTAGGTTAGGTTAGGTTAGGTTTTTTTTTTTTTTTTTTTTTTTTTTTTTTTTTTTTTTTTAAACTTCTGTTTTTCAGACTGGGGTTTCTAATAAAGACGCAGGGGGCTAGAGTGACACGAGTTTTCCCGACCCTAAGTCGGCTGGAGGAGAGCAATTACCAAGACAGTCATGCTATTTGATACATTGACTGTTGGTAACGTATCGGCTCGATCCGTCACCCAATGTACACACTGAATTAAGACATCATAAAATAATAAGGCACACCCTAGCCACCGCTCCAGGCGCGATTCCATACGCCTGGTTGCGAACAACATAGGGGAGTGGGAAAGAGGATAGAGGAAAGAGTTTTGAAAGTTAGGAAAGACAGTTAGATAGAATAGATAGGAAAGGAAATGAAGAGATAGGAAATATATATATTAAAACATACAAAATAAAAACAGCCAAGAGTGGGGCAGAGAGCTGAAGTGAAATTTTAGGCTCAATCTGCCGAGCCATAGTCCACTCTGTCGAGAATGCGCTTGGACATTATCTTATATCGGGGACATGTAATTGAGTCCGCCCTGTGATTTGTATCCATAGATATCTGGTTCCTTTCTGAGTGCGTACGGCAGTTGACACAACACGATTTGGACTTATCCGTCTTATGGGGGCATTCGCTGTAAGAGTGTGCACCACTGCAGTGAAGACACACTTCCACCTCTTTGGCGCACCGGGCCTTGATATGTCCGAACTCCATGCAGCGGTGACACTGCATGAATGGGTGGAACTCATCCGCATGCACACGACAATAATCCACATTGATTTTCTGTTGGGCTATGATTGCCCTAAAGGCGCGGGGGGTAGTGATAAACACCGCATTATACAATAAAAAGTTTCTGTTGTTTCTAACAAATTTAAATTGGATGTCGCCCTCATTAGAGGCTTCGCGAATGGATGGATTTTGCATGCGGATGAGGTGAGCTAAGTCGTCCCGATTGACTTCCTTGGGTATACCCTTTAATACCACCATGGGCTTTAGTAACTTTGCGGGTTCAGCCGAAATTTGGGTCGTATGAGAGTCGCTCGATTTCAGACGATTCAGGGCAGTATCCAGGTGTTTCGAGCTATCAAACTCTACCCGGACCTTGCCGCCGGAGATCCGCAATATTCTAGCCGGTGCAAAGTCGAGGTCCCTGAACTTCATTGTCCTGCTGAAGTCGGTAATGATGTGTTCGTGTGTGGCGCCCTCGGTAGTGCCCGACAGTATGATAGCCGGCTTGGTCTTGGCCGGCTGCGGAGGTGGAGCTGCAGGCTGAGTCGGCATTGAAGCCGAGTTGGTACGCTGCGCAGTGCTGTTTTTGCCAGTAACTGTGGCGTAACTAACCGGGGGAGTCGCCTGCTGAGAGGTTTTCGCAATATTATTGTTGTTGACTCGTACTTGTGGTGGTATAAATGCCGGGGTTTGTACTCGCGGAGTCTGAGGATTGGGTGTATTAAGTTTTCGCTCAATTGTATCAATTTTTGTCGATAGTGCAGCTATCGCGCGAGATAGGGCATCGGTCTGTGTGTCCGTTACGGGTTTGAGAGCCGCAGGTGGTAGAGTAGACGCAACCGGGTTTTGTTGTCTTATCGGGGTAGAGGATGCAATAGGGTTGATGGTGCGATCAGTTTGAGTAAATGCATCAGTGGCAGAGTATTTTTTCGGGGTTATGAATGAGGCGCATGGGGTTAGGGTGACGTCATTGCTATCTTCCTCTGTTTGAGTTTCGCATTCTTTGCGGGGGTTGTCGGAGTGCATATGGAGAGATTCCATGGACTGGTAAATCATGTCAAGGATGGACAGAACACCTTGTTTTTGTCCTTTAGTTAGGCCTTGTTTAGCCTTTGTGATAGTATTATAGACGCCGAAAAGACAATCCTCCATTCGCCTCAAGGTAGCATAGCTCACGCGGACCCATCTGTCGTACCACTCTTCCTCGTCGACGATGGTGTCGTCCCTCCATCGCTGCTGCTTGTAACGGAAGAGGGCCTTTTCGTTGTCTTCATAGTAGGTTTTTTCGATATCCTGTTCATAATGTATTTCGAGTTCAAGTATTTTCAAGGCATCCTGGTATTGCTTATGTTTCCGCTCAAAGGTTTTACCGTGCACTAAATCAGCAAGAGAGGGAGGTTTATCGCGGGCTTTTCCCCAATCAGGGTCCTCTTCATGGTCAGTTGAGGCCCTATCAGAGCCGTAGTCTTCGGAGTCGCTCATTTCGCAATGTTAGGTTAACCTAACTAAGAAAATAATACAAAAAGTGGGAAATTTCCAAAAATATATTAGATGCAACAATGAAATTTATATATCTTGAAAGGGACTAATTAGAGTTATTTAAATACAGAAAATTACTAAAATCTAACAAGAAATGAATTATTACCAGAGGGGACAAATATATGAAAAATAAAAATATGAAATGCCAATAAAAAGTTTTTCTGACGCGCCACAAGCGCGTTCGTTATACTAAACGAAGCGCCGTGCAGAGTTCTATAAGACGCAAAAGACTAGCCTAATCTAAGTTAAAACTAGCTTAATATAAAAATTATTTTCGAATTTTTTAATAGAAGTGAATTTGTGCAAACTTCGACTGCCAGCCAAAATTCTACCTTATGACTTACAGCCAAGTGTAGTATATCAGCGTGTAGGCGCCGATGGGAAGAATGATACGCAAAAAGAAAACAAAAGAAAGATCGAATAGAACAGAAACTACAATATTTTCTAAAATCCTGATTTTATGTGTTTTTATCTAATATTTTTGGGAATTTGAATTGACGATTGTGGGCAAACTATTGAGTTGACAGTAAAATGTACTAAAAAGTAAAGACGCGGCTCCGCTAGTTCTTTCAAACGAACCTAAAAAGTCCGAGATCGGGTAGAACCAAGCAAAGTTGTGACAGAATTAGTGGTGATTTTAATGATTTTGGGGGAAGAAAAAGTGAAAAAGTGGGATGAATCCAAGGAAAGTGGTGACAGAATGACAGAAGTGGTCAAGAAAGATGCCTTAGGGGCTCCAGAAACTAAATCCAAAAACAGATTAAAAATCCGTTGAGAAACACCAGAGTTATTAAAGAAATAGATAAATTTTTACTCCAAAAAGTTTACCTAAGCCTAGCGATTTTCGGTCGGTCCCATATAAAAGACATCAACGCGCTCTGCTTTTTAAAACCCAAGTATACAATTTGGAGAAAATATTTATTTTCTCGAAAACTACCCAACGGGGGTCCGTCGGGCAAAAAGTGGGGGGTTGGTTGGAGCAACCATAAGCCGCATAAAAATTTTCAGACACGTAGGGGGTCTCTAAAGATTTCAAAATGGGCTTGGTTAGGTTAGGTTAGGTTAGGTTAGGTTAGGTTAGGTTAGGTTAGGTTAGGTTAGGTTAGGTTAGGTTAGGTTAGGTTAGGTTAGGTTAGGTTAGGTTAGGTTAGGTTAGGTTAGGTTAGGTTAGGTTAGGTTAGGTTAGGTTAGGTTAGGTTAGGTTAGGTTAGGTTAGGTTAGGTTAGGTTAGGTTAGGTTAGGTTAGGTTAGGTTAGGTTAGGTTAGGTTAGGTTAGGTTAGGTTAGGTTAGGTTAGGTTAGGTTAGGTTAGGTTAGGTTAGGTTAGGTTAGGTTAGGTTAGGTTAGGTTAGGTTAGGTTAGGTTAGGTTAGGTTAGGTTAGGTTAGGTTAGGTTAGGTTAGGTTAGGTTAGGTTAGGTTAGGCTAGGTTAGGTTAGGTTAGGTTAGGTTAGGTTAGGTTAGGTTAGGTTAGGTTAGGTTAGGTTAGGTTAGGTTAGGTTAGGTTAGGTTAGGTTAGGTTAGGTTAGGTTAGGTTAGGTTAGGTTAGGTTAGGTTAGGTTAGGTTAGGTTAGGTTAGGTTAGGTTAGGTTAGGTTAGGTTAGGTTAGGTTAGGTTAGGTTAGGTTAGGTTAGGTTAGGTTAGGTTAGGTTAGGTTAGGTTAGGTTAGGTTAGGTTTTTTTTTTTTTTTTTACCAAACTGTGATTAACAACTGAAGAGGGGAGGGTGTAAAAGGGGGAAGGAAGATGTATTAATGTATAGGCAAAAATTGGATAAATGGATCCGGCACCTTCAGGCTCATCCCGTGGGCAGGCCTGTTGCCATTCAGTGCCGGACCGGGGTGGTGAGAGGATGAATAAATAAATAAATGGGGTATACCTAGCCCGGCACCTACAGACTCATCCCGTGGGCAGGCCTGTTGCCCTTCAGTGCCGGGTCAGGCACACATAGACATAAATATATGCATGAGAGAATGAATAAATAAATATATGGGGTGTACCCGACCCCGCACCTACAGACTCATCCCGTGGGCAGGCCTGTTGTCCTTCAGTGCCGGGTCAGGCACACATGGAAATAAATATACATATCAGATGGTAATGATGGTGATGATGATTGGTGAAAACATGTGCCGCAGATGGTCGCCGCCGGAGTGCGCCACCCATTCAAGACGCGCGCTATGACCCTTACGGGTCCGACCCACCCCAGGGGGGGCAGAGTCCTTAAATTGTGCCCCCCTCCACTTGGATGCAGCCCCAGTGGAGGAGGGCCGACAATCGCACCTGGTTGCCTGGAATGTGAAATGGGGCTTAAGTTGCGATATGGCCAGAGTACTGACGGCCAGGTGCGTGCCTTACCCGAGAGGCGGGAAACCGAGGCGCGAGGTTTATTGGGCGGAGGGCTCCGACGGCGGCCTGCTGAGGTTACGTGGCTAATTGGTAACAAGATTGGTAGGCGAACCGCAAGATGGCTGCACGGGCGTATCCGACGCCAGGCGCCCAAGCAGCCATCCCGCAACTCATGCCTTTACAAATGGTGTGAATAAGAAAAGAAATAAGAATAAGGTATAATCATTACACTTATTCTACATATTTTAATATGGTTTTTTTTTTTTTTTTTTTTTTTTTTTTTTTTTTTTTTTTTTTTTTTTTTTTTTTTTTTTTTTTGAGTCTCGTGCTCCTTTACATTGTACAATTAATAAGTAAGCATTACGGTTAACAATATTAGCATTACTGCGCGGCGTGAGCGCGCCTGCCTCAATGCCAAAATGAGATGGGCGCGCCCACCCAGCGCAATAGCGGGAGTGGTGCACTCTCTGGGAGACCAGAATACAATGGGTGAACAATGGACCGGGCGCAACCACCCGACCGTCGGGCGCGGCATAAATTGTGCGCGCATATTTAACACGGAATTATATGAGATTAATTTACACTAATTTTTTGTGCGGACAAGTGAAAATAGGTACAACATGGGCCAGAAGGGAGAGCAAAACAAAAAGGAGAGAGAGAAAATGCAAGATAAAATAGATACAAAAGAAACTTATTCTACTTTCCTTAAGATTATCAGTAAAACATATGAGTCTCATACTCCTTTACATTGTACATATAACATCATAACTAGCCATAATAGCAACAAATTAGCACACTTATAAACAAAATGATTAATAAACATCAGCATCGCGGCGCCGAATGGGCGCGCCCACCTCACGGCGTGGAATACAATGGAATGAGCGCACCCACTCAGCGCGGTGAACACAATGGGACAATGGAACAATGTGACATGGAACAATGTGACAGGACAAATCCAATTAAGCGCGGGGATTTGAGATGACTTTGCACTAATATTGCGCGGAAGAGTATAGCGAGGTATAACATAGGCGAGAAGTAAGAGCAAAGCAAAAAGGAGAGAAAGAAAAAGTAAGATAAGATGGCGGTGACGCACACACACACCCACCCACGCACCCTTGCGCATGCGCTCACTCACACTTCCGTAAACGAAGACACGCACGGACGGACGCGTCCGTTCGTTGTCATAGCAACCGAAAAGCGCCCGCGCGGCCTCAAGGTCGGCCATTACAAAGGGCTACTACAATGGGAAGACAACGAGATGGGCGCACGCCCGCATAGTGCTAGAGAGGGCGCAAAGTACACAAAGTGGGGCTGGATTACAATGAGAAAACAAAGAGATAGGCGCGCGACCGCCCCGCTCGGGAGTGGGCGCCGCGCAAACAATAAAGGACCGTATTACAATGGAGAGACAAAGAGATGGGCGCGCGCTCGCTCAGCGCGGGAGTGGGCGGGGAGCACACAATGGGATGTCGGATTATAATGGGAGAACAAAGAGATAAGCGGACCTACATGACGCAAGAGTGAGTGAGCGCAGAACGTACCATATGGGTTGGAGCCGGTGTGACTAAGTGGTGCAGTGGTTAACGTGGATGACGCGGGACCCGTGGGCAATCTGGGCCTGGCACTTGCCCCTCGCGGGAGGGGGGGGGGCAATTAATATCAGTCACATTGTTCCATTACATTGTACATATAACTTCATAAGTGGCCATAAGCAAAAAGGAAGCAGGGAAAAGGCAAGATAAGATAGCGATGACGCACACACCCACGCACCCTCACGCATGCGCTCACTCACACTCCCGTACACGAAGACACGCGCAGACGCACCCGTTCGTTGTCAAGGCAACCGAGATGCGCCCGCTCGACCTCAAGGTCGGCTATTACAATGGGCTACTACAATAGGAAGACTATAAGCAGGGCGCACGCCCGCATAGTGCAAGAGAGGGCGCAAAGTACACAATGTGGAGCCGGACAACAATGAGAGAACAAAGAGATGGGCGCACGACCACCCCGCTCGGGAGTGGGCGCAGCGCATACAATAAGGGACCGTATTACAATGGAGAAACAAAGAGATGGGCGCCCGCACACTCAGCGTGGGAGTGGGCGGGGAGCACACAATGGGATGTCGGACTATAATGGGAAACAAAGAGATAAGCACACCTACATGACGCAAGAGTGAGTGAGCGCAGAACGAACCATGTGGGCTGGAGCCGATGTACCTAAATGGTGCAGTGATTACCGTGGATGACGCGGGACCTGTCGATAATCTGGGCCTGGCACCCACCTCTCGCGGGGGGGGGGGGGCAATTAATATAAGTCACATTGTTCCATTACCTTGTACATATAACATAATAAATAGCCATAATGGCAACAATTAACACGCTTATAAGCAAAAAGATTTTTATACACGCATGTTTAACTAGAAATTATTAGACATGAAATGAAATTACGCAAATTTTGTGCGGAAAAGTATAGTTATGGGTGGCTTACCGTGCCATAGTCGATTCGTTGCTGGGTACTCGATAGCATGGCCCTCACTCGAGGGCACTTAGTTGAGGTCGCGCGGTGCTGGGTTGAGCCTCTTCTCCCGAATCTCGCGTTATGCGTCCTACAGTTTAGGCAGACGGCAACTTTGGCATTATCCTTAGTCGGACACCTCTCCAGGTCATGCTGACCAGTGCAGTGGGAGCAAGTGACGGCCTTGTCCTGGCATCTGCGACTCGTGTGCCCAAACTGCAGGCACCGGTAGCATTGTAGTAGGGGGCTGAACTCCTCAACGTGGACACGTTGGTAGTCCACGTTGAGCCTGGCCAGATCAAGTATGGCACGGAAAACACGGGGTGAGGCAATGAATATCGCGTTATAAAGTTTGTCTGAGCGGTTCCTCCTTTCGAACTTGAACTCAAGGTCACTTACGTCACTTATTGTCACTTTTACACTGGGGTTTTGCTGCAGGATGAGGTTTTTCAATTCTTCATGAGGGATATCCTTGGCAACGCCCTTAAGGATAACCATGGGCCTTAGTTTTTTCATCGTATCCGCATTCAAGTTAGGGTCCTGGGCCAGCCGCTTCAGTGTTTCGGTCTTTTGCTCTTCTGAGTCGAATTCCACGCGAAGTTTTTGCTTACTGAGCGCTTGGATCTTGGATGGCGCGAAGTCGAGGGTCTTAAAGTCAGCAGCAGTACGGAAGCTCCGGATGGTATCTTCGTTGGTGGCCGTGTCCTTATTGTTGGACACAATGATCGCCGGTTTCGAGACTCGCGAGGCAATGTCGTTCACAGGAGCGTTGCGGTTATTCCCGGATGTACCGGTCACCATATCCGCGTAGGACACCGGTTTGTCGGAGGGTGCTTGGTTCAAGATGGGATAGTTCTGTAGTTCTGTTTTTATTGACTCTCTCACGATGGAGGCAATGTTCTCAGCAGTGAGGACCGGTAATGGTGGTGGTGGCGGCTCACGTGGTGTAGAGGTGGTGGGTGGCGTTTCCTTGGGCGTCTCCTTGGGTTTGGTGGATGGGGAGTAACAAGCCGTACTCGTCATATAGCACAAATCGATTATACGTTTCTTCTGGTCCTTAGAGAGGCTAGCGCCCTTGCCCTTCTGCGAGGACTTGACATAGCCAATGATCTCATCCATGTACCTTTTGATCTTCACAAAGGATTCATACGGGTCCAGCTCTTCCACTTCGGATCCACCATCAGAAAAGTCGGAGGCGGAGTATAATGATCCGCCCGGTAGATAATCGTTGAAAAAGTCCTCATCGTTCATGTTGAACAGTGGTAACGCACACTCGCGCACCCACCGTCAAACGTCAACTAACACAGTCGCGCCCGCCCGTTGCCAAGGCAACGGAGAAGCGCAACTGGGCGCGGTGCGGGAGCAGACAAACACGTCAGCAGTGATGGGCGCACCCGTCGGGAGTGAAGCGCTCGCAGAGAGACCAAATTACAATGGAGGAACAATATAAATGGGCGCACACACGACCGACGTGGGAGTGGGCGCCGAGCACACAATAAGAGTCCGAAATACACTAGGGAAACTATGGATGGGCGCGGCCGCGCGACTCGGGAGTGGGCGCCGCGTGCACATGGAAACCGAACACAATAGATCGAACAATAGACTTGGGAGCGCGCGCCCAATGGTCGGGCGCGGCAGAAAAACCGACGGAGCTCCGCAAAAACGTGCCGCTCGCTAGGACGGCTGGAGCGAGACTGGTTAGGTTAGGTTAGGTTAGGTTAGGTTAGGTTAGGTTAGGTTAGGTTAGGTTAGGTTAGGTTAGGTTAGGTTAGGTTAGGTTAGGTTAGGTTAGGTTAGGTTAGGTTAGGTTAGGTTAGGTTAGGTTAGGTTAGGTTAGGTTAGGTTAGGTTAGGTTAGGTTAGGTTAGGTTAGGTTAGGTTAGGTTAGGTTAGGTTAGGTTAGGTTAGGTTAGGTTAGGTTAGGTTAGGTTAGGTTAGGTTAGGTTAGGTTAGGTTAGGTTAGGTTAGGTTAGGTTAGGTTAGGTTAGGTTAGGTTTTTTTTTTTTTTTTACCAAACTGTGATTAACAACTGAAGAGGGGAGGGTGTAAAAGGGGGAAGGAAGATGTATTAATGTATAGGCAAAAATTGGATAAATGGATCCGGCACCTTCAGGCTCATCCCGTGGGCAGGCCTGTTGCCATTCAGTGCCGGACCGGGGTGGTGAGAGGATGAATAAATAAATAAATGGGGTATACCTAGCCCGGCACCTACAGACTCATCCCGTGGGCAGGCCTGTTGCCCTTCAGTGCCGGGTCAGGCACACATAGACATAAATATATGCATGAGAGAATGAATAAATAAATATATGGGGTGTACCCGACCCCGCACCTACAGACTCATCCCGTGGGCAGGCCTGTTGTCCTTCAGTGCCGGGTCAGGCACACATGGAAATAAATATACATATCAGATGGTAATGATGGTGATGATGATTGGTGAAAACATGTGCCGCAGATGGTCGCCGCCGGAGTGCGCCACCCATTCAAGACGCGCGCTATGACCCTTACGGGTCCGACCCACCCCAGGGGGGGCAGAGTCCTTAAATTGTGCCCCCCTCCACTTGGATGCAGCCCCAGTGGAGGAGGGCCGACAATCGCACCTGGTTGCCTGGAATGTGAAATGGGGCTTAAGTTGCGATATGGCCAGAGTACTGACGGCCAGGTGCGTGCCTTACCCGAGAGGCGGGAAACCGAGGCGCGAGGTTTATTGGGCGGAGGGCTCCGACGGCGGCCTGCTGAGGTTACGTGGCTAATTGGTAACAAGATTGGTAGGCGAACCGCAAGATGGCTGCACGGGCGTATCCGACGCCAGGCGCCCAAGCAGCCATCCCGCAACTCATGCCTTTACAAATGGTGTGAATAAGAAAAGAAATAAGAATAAGGTATAATCATTACACTTATTCTACATATTTTAACATGGTTTTTTTTTTTTTTTTTTTTTTTTTTTTTTTTTTTTTTTTTTTTTTTTTTTTTTTTTGAGTCTCGTGCTCCTTTACATTGTACAATTAATAAGTAAGCATTACGGTTAACAATATTAGCATTACTGCGCGGCGTGAGCGCGCCTGCCTCAATGCCAAAATGAGATGGGCGCGCCCACCCAGCGCAATAGCGGGAGTGGTGCACTCTCTGGGAGACCAGAATACAATGGGTGAACAATGGACCGGGCGCAACCACCCGACCGTCGGGCGCGGCATAAATTGTGCGCGCATATTTAACACGGAATTATATGAGATTAATTTACACTAATTTTTTGTGCGGACAAGTGAGAATAGGTACAACATGGGCCAGAAGGGAGAGCAAAACAAAAAGGAGAGAGAGAAAATGCAAGATAAAATAGATACAAAAGAAACTTATTCTACTTTCCTTAAGATTATCAGTAAAACATATGAGTCTCATACTCCTTTACATTGTACATATAACATCATAACTAGCCATAATAGCAACAAATTAGCACACTTATAAACAAAATGATTAATAAACATCAGCATCGCGGCGCCGAATGGGCGCGCCCACCTCACGGCGTGGAATACAATGGAATGAGCGCACCCACTCAGCGCGGTGAACACAATGGGACAATGGAACAATGTGACAGGACAAATCCAATTAAGCGCGGGGATTTGAGATGACTTTGCACTAATATTGCGCGGAAGAGTATAGCGAGGTATAACATAGGCGAGAAGTAAGAGCAAAGCAAAAAGGAGAGAAAGAAAAAGTAAGATAAGATGGCGGTGACGCACACACACACCCACCCACGCACCCTTGCGCATGCGCTCACTCACACTTCCGTAAACGAAGACACGCACGGACGGACGCGTCCGTTCGTTGTCATAGCAACCGAAAAGCGCCCGCGCGGCCTCAAGGTCGGCCATTACAAAGGGCTACTACAATGGGAAGACAACGAGATGGGCGCACGCCCGCATAGTGCTAGAGAGGGCGCAAAGTACACAAAGTGGGGCTGGATTACAATGAGAAAACAAAGAGATAGGCGCGCGACCGCCCCGCTCGGGAGTGGGCGCCGCGCAAACAATAAAGGACCGTATTACAATGGAGAGACAAAGAGATGGGCGCGCGCTCGCTCAGCGCGGGAGTGGGCGGGGAGCACACAATGGGATGTCGGATTATAATGGGAGAACAAAGAGATAAGCGGACCTACATGACGCAAGAGTGAGTGAGCGCAGAACGTACCATATGGGTTGGAGCCGGTGTGACTAAGTGGTGCAGTGGTTAACGTGGATGACGCGGGACCCGTGGGCAATCTGGGCCTGGCACTTGCCCCTCGCGGGAGGGGGGGGGGCAATTAATATCAGTCACATTGTTCCATTACATTGTACATATAACTTCATAAGTGGCCATAAGCAAAAAGGAAGCAGGGAAAAGGCAAGATAAGATAGCGATGACGCACACACCCACGCACCCTCACGCATGCGCTCACTCACACTCCCGTACACGAAGACACGCGCAGACGCACCCGTTCGTTGTCAAGGCAACCGAGATGCGCCCGCTCGACCTCAAGGTCGGCTATTACAATGGGCTACTACAATAGGAAGACTATAAGCAGGGCGCACGCCCGCATAGTGCAAGAGAGGGCGCAAAGTACACAATGTGGAGCCGGACAACAATGAGAGAACAAAGAGATGGGCGCACGACCACCCCGCTCGGGAGTGGGCGCAGCGCATACAATAAGGGACCGTATTACAATGGAGAAACAAAGAGATGGGCGCCCGCACACTCAGCGTGGGAGTGGGCGGGGAGCACACAATGGGATGTCGGACTATAATGGGAAACAAAGAGATAAGCACACCTACATGACGCAAGAGTGAGTGAGCGCAGAACGAACCATGTGGGCTGGAGCCGATGTACCTAAATGGTGCAGTGATTACCGTGGATGACGCGGGACCTGTCGATAATCTGGGCCTGGCACCCACCTCTCGCGGGGGGGGGGGGGCAATTAATATAAGTCACATTGTTCCATTACCTTGTACATATAACATAATAAATAGCCATAATGGCAACAATTAACACGCTTATAAGCAAAAAGATTTTTATACACGCATGTTTAACTAGAAATTATTAGACATGAAATGAAATTACGCAAATTTTGTGCGGAAAAGTATAGTTATGGGTGGCTTACCGTGCCATAGTCGATTCGTTGCTGGGTACTCGATAGCATGGCCCTCACTCGAGGGCACTTAGTTGAGGTCGCGCGGTGCTGGGTTGAGCCTCTTCTCCCGAATCTCGCGTTATGCGTCCTACAGTTTAGGCAGACGGCAACTTTGGCATTATCCTTAGTCGGACACCTCTCCAGGTCATGCTGACCAGTGCAGTGGGAGCAAGTGACGGCCTTGTCCTGGCATCTGCGACTCGTGTGCCCAAACTGCAGGCACCGGTAGCATTGTAGTAGGGGGCTGAACTCCTCAACGTGGACACGTTGGTAGTCCACGTTGAGCCTGGCCAGATCAAGTATGGCACGGAAAACACGGGGTGAGGCAATGAATATCGCGTTATAAAGTTTGTCTGAGCGGTTCCTCCTTTCGAACTTGAACTCAAGGTCACTTACGTCACTTATTGTCACTTTTACACTGGGGTTTTGCTGCAGGATGAGGTTTTTCAATTCTTCATGAGGGATATCCTTGGCAACGCCCTTAAGGATAACCATGGGCCTTAGTTTTTTCATCGTATCCGCATTCAAGTTAGGGTCCTGGGCCAGCCGCTTCAGTGTTTCGGTCTTTTGCTCTTCTGAGTCGAATTCCACGCGAAGTTTTTGCTTACTGAGCGCTTGGATCTTGGATGGCGCGAAGTCGAGGGTCTTAAAGTCAGCAGCAGTACGGAAGCTCCGGATGGTATCTTCGTTGGTGGCCGTGTCCTTATTGTTGGACACAATGATCGCCGGTTTCGAGACTCGCGAGGCAATGTCGTTCACAGGAGCGTTGCGGTTATTCCCGGATGTACCGGTCACCATATCCGCGTAGGACACCGGTTTGTCGGAGGGTGCTTGGTTCAAGATGGGATAGTTCTGTAGTTCTGTTTTTATTGACTCTCTCACGATGGAGGCAATGTTCTCAGCAGTGAGGACCGGTAATGGTGGTGGTGGCGGCTCACGTGGTGTAGAGGTGGTGGGTGGCGTTTCCTTGGGCGTCTCCTTGGGTTTGGTGGATGGGGAGTAACAAGCCGTACTCGTCATATAGCACAAATCGATTATACGTTTCTTCTGGTCCTTAGAGAGGCTAGCGCCCTTGCCCTTCTGCGAGGACTTGACATAGCCAATGATCTCATCCATGTACCTTTTGATCTTCACAAAGGATTCATACGGGTCCAGCTCTTCCACTTCGGATCCACCATCAGAAAAGTCGGAGGCGGAGTATAATGATCCGCCCGGTAGATAATCGTTGAAAAAGTCCTCATCGTTCATGTTGAACAGTGGTAACGCACACTCGCGCACCCACCGTCAAACGTCAACTAACACAGTCGCGCCCGCCCGTTGCCAAGGCAACGGAGAAGCGCAACTGGGCGCGGTGCGGGAGCAGACAAACACGTCAGCAGTGATGGGCGCACCCGTCGGGAGTGAAGCGCTCGCAGAGAGACCAAATTACAATGGAGGAACAATATAAATGGGCGCACACACGACCGACGTGGGAGTGGGCGCCGAGCACACAATAAGAGTCCGAAATACACTAGGGAAACTATGGATGGGCGCGGCCGCGCGACTCGGGAGTGGGCGCCGCGTGCACATGGAAACCGAACACAATAGATCGAACAATAGACTTGGGAGCGCGCGCCCAATGGTCGGGCGCGGCAGAAAAACCGACGGAGCTCCGCAAAAACGTGCCGCTCGCTAGGACGGCTGGAGCGAGACTGGTTAGGTTAGGTTAGGTTAGGTTAGGTTAGGTTAGGTTAGGTTAGGTTAGGTTAGGTTAGGTTAGGTTAGGTTAGGTTAGGTTAGGTTAGGTTAGGTTAGGTTAGGTTAGGTTAGGTTAGGTTAGGTTAGGTTAGGTTAGGTTAGGTTAGGTTAGGTTAGGTTAGGTTAGGTTAGGTTAGGTTAGGTTAGGTTAGGTTAGGTTAGGTTAGGTTAGGTTAGGTTAGGTTAGGTTAGGTTAGGTTAGGTTAGGTTAGGTTAGGTTAGGTTAGGTTAGGTTAGGTTAGGTTAGGTTAGGTTAGGTTAGGTTAGGTTAGGTTAGGTTAGGTTAGGTTAGGTTAGGTTAGGTTAGGTTAGGTTAGGTTAGGTTAGGTTAGGTTAGGTTAGGTTAGGTTAGGTTAGGTTAGGTTAGGTTAGGTTAGGTTAGGTTAGGTTAGGTTAGGTTAGGTTAGGTTAGGTTAGGTTAGGTTAGGTTAGGTTAGGTTAGGTTAGGTTAGGTTAGGTTAGGTTAGGTTAGGTTAGGTTAGGTTAGGTTAGGTTAGGTTAGGTTAGGTTAGGTTAGGTTAGGTTAGGTTAGGTTAGGTTAGGTTAGGTTAGGTTAGGTTAGGTTAGGTTAGGTTAGGTTAGGTTAGGTTAGGTTAGGTTAGGTTAGGTTAGGTTAGGTTAGGTTAGGTTAGGTTAGGTTAGGTTAGGTTAGGTTAGGTTAGGTTAGGTTAGGTTAGGTTAGGTTAGGTTAGGTTAGGTTAGGTTAGGTTAGGTTAGGTTAGGTTAGGTTAGGTTAGGTTAGGTTAGGTTAGGTTAGGTTAGGTTAGGTTAGGTTAGGTTAGGTTAGGTTAGGTTAGGTTAGGTTAGGTTAGGTTAGGTTAGGTTAGGTTAGGTTAGGTTAGGTTAGGTTAGGTTAGGTTAGGTTAGGTTAGGTTAGGTTAGGTTAGGTTAGGTTAGGTTAGGTTAGGTTAGGTTAGGTTAGGTTAGGTTAGGTTAGGTTAGGTTAGGTTAGGTTAGGTTAGGTTAGGTTAGGTTAGGTTAGGTTAGGTTAGGTTAGGTTAGGTTAGGTTAGGTTAGGTTAGGTTAGGTTAGGTTAGGTTAGGTTAGGTTAGGTTAGGTTAGGTTAGGTTTTTTTTTTTTTTTTTAATCTTATTTTATTTCTCCAGAGTGTTTGAATTTTCACAAAAATATATTAGTTTTTTCATGCCAATGAGAGTCAAAGTTGGTCGTTGCTATTTGATACAACTTCCTTCTTCGACTCCCTTACATCAAATTGAGAGAATGTTCGTTGATTACAAAAGCGGTAGATTATTACAATGAAATTTAAACGTTATTTAGATTTTACAAAGTGGTGTAACAAGAAAAGGTTATTTGACTATTAACGGAATTGGTTTACTAAAGGGTGTTACAGAAGAGATTGACATTGAAGTATTAGACTTCCATACCATAATCGACTTTTTCGCGAACTTTAATAAGCATTGCCTTCACCCGAGGGCATTTGGTAGAAGTACATCGGTGTTGGGTGTTGTCTTTCCCTTTAAATTTCGCGTTGTGTGTCTGACAGTTCAGACACACGGCTTTCTTAGAGTCGTCCTTGACTGGACATTGCTCCAATCCATGCTGTCCCGCACAGTGGGAACAAGTCTCAGTCTTGGCGTTGCATTTGTTGCGCGTGTGTCCAAACTGCAGACACGTAAAACATTGGAGAAAAGGGGAGAACTCCTCAGCGTGAACACGCTGGTAGTCGATGTTGACCTTGCCAAGGTCGATTATAGCATGGAAGATGGGGGGAGTTACAATATAGACGGCGTTATAGAGCTTTTCGTTTCTGTTCTTGCGCTCAAATTTAAAGTTTAAGTCCTCTTCGGTATTGCAAGCAGCCTTTATAGTGGGATTCTGTTGGAGGAGTAAAGTTTTGAGATCATCTGTTGGTATCTCCTTAGAGATCCCTTTTATTATCACCATCGGTCTAAGTTTCCGAGCTGTTTCGGCATTCAAATTGGGATCCTTGTTCAGTCTCTCTAAAGTTTTCGATCGCTGTTCGTCTGAATCGAACTCGACCCTGAACTTTTGCTTCGAGAGAGACTGAACTCGGGCTGGAGCAAAACTGAGTGTCTTGAAGTCGGCTGCTGTTCGGAAACTACGGATAGTTTCCTCTCTAGTGGCGTTGTCTTTCTTATGGGAAACTATAATGGAGGGTTTCGAGACGGGTTTGGAGGCTACAATGTTATTTGGAGTTGACTTTGAGGCTATAGTAGCATATGAAGGCTTGGTTAAAGATGGTGGGTCTTGTTTTAAAACTGGGAACTTCTTCAATTCGTCCTGGATGCTTTGACGAACAATCGTCGTAATTGCTTCGACGGTAAGGGCTGGCGTGGTTCCAGCAGAAGAAGATGTTGGAGCAGTAGAAGTGACTGGTGTCTCCTTAGAAGATGGTTTGGTAGAGCTGGCATAACAAGTTGTTATTGTCATTGAGCAGAGTTGTACGATGCGAGCCTTCTGGTCTTTATTCAGACTCGCACCTTTACCCTTTTGGGAGCCCACAACCAGAGATTTAATCTCCTCCACGTAGGTTTTGATTTTCTCGAAGGACCCATAGCACTTCGGGTCTCCTTCGTCCTCGGAACTGGATTCCGAAACAGGGCAATATACCCCTCCAGGCATGTAGTCGGCAAAGAATTGCTCGTCGTCCATGGTAAATCGCTGCAGAACTCGAAGTCAGTTGTTCGCTGTGGGATGGTTTTAGCCGGGCTAGGACACTGCGTTACCGTGTACCTAGTTACCGTTTCCAGGGAGCGCCGCGGGGAGGCAACCATCCAACCCCCCGGTTAGGTTAGGTTAGGTTAGGTTAGGTTAGGTTAGGTTAGGTTAGGTTAGGTTAGGTTAGGTTAGGTTAGGTTAGGTTAGGTTAGGTTAGGTTAGGTTAGGTTAGGTTAGGTTAGGTTAGGTTAGGTTAGGTTAGGTTAGGTTAGGTTAGGTTAGGTTAGGTTAGGTTAGGTTAGGTTAGGTTAGGTTAGGTTAGGTTAGGTTAGGTTAGGTTAGGTTAGGTTAGGTTAGGTTAGGTTAGGTTAGGTTAGGTTAGGTTAGGTTAGGTTTTTTTTTTTTTTGGATAAGATATTGACGTTATAATGTTTCTGCAGGGCTATCGGTCTACCCTGCAGTACATCATTGAATTAAGTTTGTGTATTTATGGGTTGGTTGAAATGTTTTATGGTATTGACAATGTGGAAAATGAGTTTTTTAAAGGTATTGGTTGTAGTTTCTTTCTTAATTATCTCAAGGAGTTCGTATGGGTTGATTTTAGACATTCTGCAAGCAGTTTCGTGTTCGAAGCGTTGAATTGTGTATCTGGGGCATTCTTCAGTTAGATGTTTCCATGTCTGTACTGTAATGGAGTCACAGGGACAAAGATTGTCGTCGGTTATTTTAAAGCGGTTAAGGTATTGTTTATGGTATGCGTGGTTTGTTAAGAATTGGGTTATGGAAAAGGTGGGTTTGATAGTTTGTATGAAGTCTGTGAGGGAAGCATATGTTGGCAGAAGAGATTTTGTGTGGGCACAAGTATCAGGATTCGAGTAGTATTCAGCGGACGCTTGCATGCATTTGACTTTATTCTGATGTTTAATAAAGCTGATGGGGATGGCGAGGTAATCAGGGGTACGGTGGAGGTTAGCGGCAGCCTTAGCTGCTGCGTCCGCCAGTTCATTACCCTCGAATCCCGTGTGGGCCTTAACCCATGCAAATTCTATGGAGTGGCCGAGTTGCCGAGCTGAATTTATGTATTTGTGAATGGTGACGGCAAAGCTATAGTGGCTGTTTTTGTTTGACAGTTCAATGAGGCCTGACTTACTGTCTGATAGAATTATGGATTTTGGCAGTTTCTTGTCGAGAATGTGTTTGCAGGCCTCACGAATGGCGAGCAGTTCCGCCTGGAAGACAGAGCAGCAGTCGTGAAGTTTAAACTTTCGGACCACAGCTCGTCCCCCAGACGGGTTAATCGCAACGAAGGCCGCTCCGACTCTGTCGTGATGCTTGCTGCCGTCTGTGTAAAACTGCCATGTGTTAGCCGAATCCAGTTCGGAGAGTTCGGCAGCAGTTGATATTTCCTTGAACTGGACTTCGATTCTCTCCGACGGGTGCAAAAGTGTGGCCGGCGAGCTAAGCTTTTCCACTGGGACGTCGCTGGGTAGGTGCACAGTGACACCTAGGATCTTAGACCTTTCCGTATCTGCCAGTGCATAGATCTTAGCGGGAAGTGGTGTGAGTTGGGCGAGTGATATCGACGCAGTTGTGCTGAGGGTTCGAAAACCTTGTACCATTTTAATGGCAAAGAGGCGTTGTAGGGAGAGCAGTTGTTGGGTGACGTATTGATATCGCAGGGCTCCAGACCAGATAGCGGCGCCATAACAGAGAATTGGTTCAATCACCATAGAGTAAATGGTGCGTACATTTTCAGGGTGTACTCCCCAGGTGGGTCGAATGAAAAGGGATAACCGTTTGAAAAGATTCTTGGCTTTATCTACAATGTAGTCCACGTGTTTCGTAAATGTGAGTCTATTGTCAATTATAATGCCTAAATATTTGATGTGGTCGGTAAATTTGAGTTGCTGTTGGTTCATGTGGATTTGGCAGCATGAAGCCTTATTGGTGAAAGCAATGGCTTGAGTCTTATCGGGACCAAATTCAAGTTTGACTCCTTCACCCCAAGTAGATATTAGGTCCAGAGTTTGGTTGACGTTGCGTTCCAATATATTGATGTCCTTATTGTGTGCGATTACTAGGACGTCGTCAGCATAAGCCTGCAGCCGGCATCCCTCTGGCATCTCCATGAGCAGAAGCTCATCCAGGATCAGGTTCCACAGAGTGGGTCCGATGACCGAGCCCTGGATGCAGCCTCTGGTCATGGATTTGCGAACGTTTGTGTCAGCAAAGTTTATCTGGACTTCGCGGTCCTTTACATAACTTAGGAGAAGTCGGTATAGGTTAATAGGGCAGTTGCTATCTCGAAGCCTTTTGAAAATTGCCGGCCACCAGGCACGGTCGAAGGCGGCTTTGATGTCTAAGGAGACAGCAATTACCTGTTCGCCTGAGGACTTTGCGGAGTTGCAAATCGCAAGAGCGTTGTATATGGCCATGGTAGTTGAAGTTTGAGTCTTAAATCCGTATTGATTTGGGGAATGGGTATTGTGCTTTTGCATATGGAAAACAAGTCTATTATTAATTAGTAGTTCAAGGAGTTTAGCAAATACGTTTATAAGGCCGATTGGTCGGAAGCTGGAGAGAGAGCTGTATTCCGGTTTGCCCGGTTTTGGGATGATTTTGGCTGTTGCAACTTTCCAGCTCTTGGGAAAGTGTTCGAGGCGGAGGCAACAGTTCATGATTCCCGTGATTTCATCCGGATACCACTTGGCGACCCAGTAGCAGATGTCAGCTGTAAGATGGTCTAGTCCGGGCGCTCTTTTCGAGTTCATGTTTCGCAGG
Source organism: Chrysoteuchia culmella (assembly GCA_910589605.1). Lineage (NCBI taxonomy): Eukaryota > Metazoa > Arthropoda > Insecta > Lepidoptera > Crambidae > Chrysoteuchia > Chrysoteuchia culmella. The sequence goes on from OU342665.1 coordinate 16,349,754, forward strand.
CCCCCTAGAATTTCCTCGATGGTGAACGGAGGATCTGGGTCAGAGTCCAGCTGTTCGGTCATAGCCATGCGGAGTCGTTTTTGGTGTTCAGTCAGATCAGGGGTGTCGTCTGGGTAGAACCTATCGAGAAGAGCCTGGGCGGTGTCAGCAGAGTCCTTAGTATATGTGCCATCGTCCAGACGTAGGGTGGCCGGAGCCTGTGCAAGCGGTCGCGTTTTAATGATACGGTTGGTGACAGACCAGACGTCCTCTTTCTTTTGTCGGCCACAGAAGATCCTGAAGTTTTCCGTGGAGGCGGAGCAAAAGGCGTCCGAGTATTGACGTCTAAGTCGGTCGCGTTCTTCTACCAGGTGTTCAAAGGGTTGTTTGCGCCGGACAGCTTTGGAGAGTTTATGGTGATTGCGGATGACGGCTTTTTTGAGCTCCTCCAACTCGTCGTTCCACCATGGTGCGCGCTGTGGCGGACGGGACGACCTCGAGAGCAATTTGTCACAGGTGTTTTGGATGGCAGAGGTGAATTTGTCAACGTATTCGTCCAGATTATTTGCATCCATATTGTTGAAGTTGGGGACGGATGGTAGATGTGTGTTCATCTCTGCGATAAAACGCTCCTGGAGCTCCTCCCATTTCACGGCGTTGGTTGTATATTTGTATGTGGAGAGCTTATGGTTTTTGGTAGGTCGGCCGATGTCGATAGAAACGCGAAAACGAATGGCGTTATGGTCGGATGTCGGACAAATATTCGGATCGACCGTCCAGTCTGCGACGTCGACGCCGAAGTTACTCACAAGGGTGATATCAACGATTGAGTCCCGTGGTACTCCGTGCGTTACTGTGTGGAAAGTAGGTGTGTCGCCGACGTTGCAGACTGTGAGGTCCCGCATGGTTGCCAATTCGGCGACATCGTCTCCTCTGGTATTATTTGATCGAGAGCCCCAGAAGTTATGCCAGCCGTTAAAATCTCCGCAGATGACATGCATAGAGTTAGAGTTTTGCATAAGGAAATGGTCCAGTTTTGCAATGGTATTGTGTTCGTCATTTCGAGGCTCAACATAGACAGAAGTCAGATGTAAGATATTGCCAGTCCGGTCCTTGACACGAACTGTGCAAATATTGGAGTTGGAATGTTCGGATACTCCGAGAGTTGATGCCCAGTTTTCACGAACGAGGATGGCTGCCTTGACTCGGCGATCAGTGTGAAACTGGTACGTTGTGTAACCAGGTATGGGTTTCAAGCGTTCAGTGTTGGACGTGTACGGTTCCATGACGAATGCCACATGGCAATCGGAGTTGGTGAGGTAAACTGAGAGTTCGTGGGTGGCTTTATTACAACGGAAGAGATTTATCTGTATGCATTTAAGATCAGTAGATGGATGAGCGGAAAAGTTATTGAGTCTAGTAACCATAATTGATGCGAGAAAAGATTGTTTTGAGCATGAAGGAAATTCGAGGACATTCTTGGGAAGTAGCACTGTGGCCGGCTTTGCATTGGGCGTTATTTGTCTTGGCGTGTTGGACGCAGTTGTGGCACTGGACCTTGTCGACATCATTCTTGTTTGGGCAGTTGCGGTACTCGTGTCCGGGAGAAGCGCAGTGGGAGCAGACCGCTACTTGTCGGTCACATCGGGTCTTGGTATGTCCGAATTGGAGACACTTATAGCATTGGAGTAGGGGGATATAGTTTTCTGCGTGTACTCTTTGGTGGTCTAGGTTGAGTTTGACTAGTGACGTCATAACCTTCCAGACGGCAGGCGACGCTATAAAGACGGCGTTGTACAGGAGTTTGTTGCGGTTGGCTCTTTTGAAGCGGAAGGTGAGGTCTCCGTCCTGTGTAATTGCTGATTTTATGTCCGGATTTTGGTTGCGTAAGATACGAACGAGTTCGTCAGACGGTATGTCTTGGGGGATGCCCTTAAGCACGACCATGGGACTAAGCGTTTTGGAGGGTTCGGCTACGACAGTGCACTCAGAGCGTTTGAGCTTATTAAGAGTCTCCTCTCGGTGCTCGACGCTGTCAAATTCGACGCGTATTTTGTTCTTTGACACATATTTGATATTAGCGGGAGCGTATGTGGTGTCACGGAAAGAGATCGACTCTTTAAAGTTTTTATAAGTCTCTGCCGGGCTTAGGACATTCTTTTTAGACTCGACAATGATTGCTGGTTTAGTTCTAGGGATTTCAGGGGGAGTCTTTCTGTCAGTCTTTTGAGAGCGAACAACATCAGCGAAGCTGGGGCCGCTCGCACGGCCAGCTATCGGGCCCAGCTTGGCGAGTTCACCCTTGATTGATTCCCGCAGGGCAGCTGTAGAGCGCTCAACCACTGGTCTAAATTCGTTCAGACCGGCTTCGATGGTTTTCTTGACGGTTTCCCGCATGGCAGCAACAGAGCAGTCCACAGCAGGCTTAACTTGTTGAAGTCCAGCTGCTACGGTCTCCCGCATCGTCGCCGTCGAGCAGTCCATCACCGGTTTGAATTTGGCGAACTCTTCGCGAATAGTTTGGCGTACCGCGATGATAGTGGCTTCGCTGGAGATACCAGAAGAAGAGGGTTCAGGGTCAGATGGAATAGTGAACGTTGTCGAGAGACCTTTCTTTCGTTCCTTCGCGAATTCGGACTGAGCCTCTTTAAAAAGTCGATAAAGATTGTCCATGGACTGGATGATACCCTCCTTGATATCCTTCCGGAGGTTTCTTGACTGGGCGATGTGCGCCTTCCCCTTTCGATACCAGAAGCCACCCTGCTCCATGTGAGATTTAGTCGGCAGGTCGGTGGGAATATCTGGCACCTCGACTAGTTGGGATTGGGTCATGGTGGGCTGAGTGTGATGCACCGCCGGCCTTTCTTGAGCGATGGAGAAGGGCGGGTTCTGAGCCTGGAATACAGGAGACCCAGGCGAGCGAGGCTGAGAAGTTGAGGTTTCATCAGTATCAAACCAGTCTTGGTTTATCGGTAAAAGTTTAGTTCTGGAGGTCTTAGTTGAGTTGCCGTCCGTCGAGGGATCGGGTTCTAAAGAATCTAAAGAGATCAGGTTGTGGTCGGTATTAATTTTCTGGGATAGGTTGTTTCTCCTGACTGGTGTCGGGGGTGGCGTTTTAAACATGGTGGACAGCTACAAATTAATTATAATAATGCAATTTAAAATTTTAAACTTTGAATATGAAAACTAAAATAAAAGCAATTTTTTGTATTTTTCTGTGAAAACCGAAATTTCAGACGTCTGCCGAAATTGGAAATAAAACAATTATAGAGATGTAGGTTTTAGTGACGAGTTTTTATTCGAAGACAGAACTTAAATGTGTGACGTAATTCAGAAATTATATGGTTTTTAAAATTGGGCTTATCCACCCAGTCCTGATGGTAAAGGACGTAAGGGTGGGTGGGCGGGCAGAAATTTCGACTTCGCGTCGTCTCAGGGTCGCGCGCGCGGTGTCGTCGGATAGGTCTCGACGAGGCGCAGCTGTACGGCGACTAAAACCGGCGACGGGCCTGGAAAATTTTTCGAGTGGAGCGGAAAAACCTAATTTTTGCCAAGATTTGGGGTTTCAAATGTGAATAACAAGAAAACTAGTGGTCGGAGATCGACGGGAACTACGGAATTACGCTAGTTAGGCTAGACTCTGCGATACTAAATAGAAAAAAGTTAAAATTTGAACAATATTTGACAAAATGAAAATTTTACTATGGAGATTCTAAGTCAATATGTGAAAAAAGGTGAAAAAATTAAATTTATTAAACAAAAATGCGTCAAACGGCGTTAATTAGACGGGGACTACCGATTGGATCTCTGAAAAATCGAAAGAGGCTGCAATATTACAGCTTTAATATACCAAACGAGATAGCTTTACTTCAGATCGTCACTGCTTAGGTAAACTTTTGTATGAAATTTTTATGGTTCGACTCGAAAAATTTCGACTTCGCGTCGTCTCAGGGTCGCGCGCGCGGTGTCGTCGGATAGGTCTCGACGAGGCGCAGCTGTACGGCGACTAAAACCGGCGACGGGCCTGGAAAATTTTTCGAGTGGAGCGGAAAAAACCTAATTTTTGCCAAGATTTGGGGTTTCAAATGTGAATAACAAGAAAACTAGTGGTCGGAGATCGACGGGAACTACGGAATTACGCTAGTTAGGCTAGACTCTGCGATACTAAATAGAAAAAAGTTAAAATTTGAACAATATTTGACAAAATGAAAATTTTACTATGGAGATTCTAAGTCAATATGTGAAAAAAGGTGAAAAAATTAAATTTATTAAACAAAAATGCGTCAAACGGCGTTAATTAGACGGGGACTACCGATTGGATCTCTGAAAAATCGAAAGAGGCTGCAATATTACAGCTTTAATATACCAAACGAGATCGGTTAGGTTAGGTTAGGTTAGGTTAGGTTAGGTTAGGTTAGGTTAGGTTAGGTTAGGTTAGGTTAGGTTAGGTTAGGTTAGGTTAGGTTAGGTTAGGTTAGGTTAGGTTAGGTTAGGTTAGGTTAGGTTAGGTTAGGTTAGGTTAGGTTAGGTTAGGTTAGGTTAGGTTAGGTTAGGTTAGGTTAGGTTAGGTTAGGTTAGGTTAGGTTAGGTTAGGTTAGGTTAGGTTAGGTTAGGTTAGGTTAGGTTAGGTTAGGTTAGGTTAGGTTAGGTTAGGTTAGGTTAGGTTAGGTTAGGTTAGGTTAGGTTAGGTTAGGTTAGGTTAGGTTAGGTTAGGTTAGGTTAGGTTAGGTTAGGTTAGGTTAGGTTAGGTTAGGTTAGGTTAGGTTAGGTTAGGTTAGGTTAGGTTAGGTTAGGTTAGGTTAGGTTAGGTTAGGTTAGGTTAGGTTAGGTTAGGTTAGGTTAGGTTAGGTTAGGTTAGGTTAGGTTAGGTTAGGTTAGGTTAGGTTAGGTTAGGTTAGGTTAGGTTAGGTTAGGTTAGGTTAGGTTAGGTTAGGTTAGGTTAGGTTAGGTTAGGTTAGGTTAGGTTAGGTTAGGTTAGGTTAGGTTAGGTTAGGTTAGGTTAGGTTAGGTTAGGTTAGGTTAGGTTAGGTTAGGTTAGGTTAGGTTAGGTTAGGTTAGGTTAGGTTAGGTTAGGTTAGGTTAGGTTAGGTTAGGTTAGGTTAGGTTAGGTTAGGTTAGGTTAGGTTAGGTTAGGTTAGGTTAGGTTAGGTTAGGTTAGGTTAGGTTAGGTTAGGTTAGGTTAGGTTAGGTTAGGTTAGGTTAGGTTAGGTTAGGTTAGGTTAGGTTAGGTTAGGTTAGGTTAGGTTAGGTTAGGTTAGGTTAGGTTAGGTTAGGTTAGGTTAGGTTAGGTTAGGTTAGGTTAGGTTAGGTTAGGTTAGGTTAGGTTAGGTTAGGTTAGGTTAGGTTAGGTTAGGTTAGGTTAGGTTAGGTTAGGTTAGGTTAGGTTAGGTTAGGTTAGGTTAGGTTAGGTTAGGTTAGGTTAGGTTAGGTTAGGTTAGGTTAGGTTAGGTTAGGTTAGGTTAGGTTAGGTTAGGTTAGGTTAGGTTAGGTTAGGTTAGGTTAGGTTAGGTTAGGTTAGGTTAGGTTAGGTTAGGTTAGGTTAGGTTAGGTTTTTTTTTTTTTTTTTTTTTTTTTTTTTTTTTTTTTTACCAAACTGTGATTAACAACTGAAGAGGGGAGGGTGTAAAAGGGGGAAGGAAGATGTATTAATGTATAGGCAAAAATTGGATAAATGGATCCGGCACCTTCAGGCTCATCCCGTGGGCAGGCCTGTTGCCATTCAGTGCCGGACCGGGGTGGTGAGAGGATGAATAAATAAATAAATGGGGTATACCTAGCCCGGCACCTACAGACTCATCCCGTGGGCAGGCCTGTTGCCCTTCAGTGCCGGGTCAGGCACACATAGACATAAATATATGCATGAGAGAATGAATAAATAAATATATGGGGTGTACCCGACCCCGCACCTACAGACTCATCCCGTGGGCAGGCCTGTTGTCCTTCAGTGCCGGGTCAGGCACACATGGAAATAAATATACATATCAGATGGTAATGATGGTGATGATGATTGGTGAAAACATGTGCCGCAGATGGTCGCCGCCGGAGTGCGCCACCCATTCAAGACGCGCGCTATGACCCTTACGGGTCCGACCCACCCCAGGGGGGGCAGAGTCCTTAAATTGTGCCCCCCTCCACTTGGATGCAGCCCCAGTGGAGGAGGGCCGACAATCGCACCTGGTTGCCTGGAATGTGAAATGGGGCTTAAGTTGCGATATGGCCAGAGTACTGACGGCCAGGTGCGTGCCTTACCCGAGAGGCGGGAAACCGAGGCGCGAGGTTTATTGGGCGGAGGGCTCCGACGGCGGCCTGCTGAGGTTACGTGGCTAATTGGTAACAAGATTGGTAGGCGAACCGCAAGATGGCTGCACGGGCGTATCCGACGCCAGGCGCCCAAGCAGCCATCCCGCAACTCATGCCTTTACAAATGGTGTGAATAAGAAAAGAAATAAGAATAAGGTATAATCATTACACTTATTCTACATATTTTAACATGGTTTTTTTTTTTTTTTTTTTTTTTTTTTTTTTTTTTTTTTTTTTTTTTTTTTTTTTTTTTTTTTTTGAGTCTCGTGCTCCTTTACATTGTACAATTAATAAGTAAGCATTACGGTTAACAATATTAGCATTACTGCGCGGCGTGAGCGCGCCTGCCTCAATGCCAAAATGAGATGGGCGCGCCCACCCAGCGCAATAGCGGGAGTGGTGCACTCTCTGGGAGACCAGAATACAATGGGTGAACAATGGACCGGGCGCAACCACCCGACCGTCGGGCGCGGCATAAATTGTGCGCGCATATTTAACACGGAATTATATGAGATTAATTTACACTAATTTTTTGTGCGGACAAGTGAAAATAGGTACAACATGGGCCAGAAGGGAGAGCAAAACAAAAAGGAGAGAGAGAAAATGCAAGATAAAATAGATACAAAAGAAACTTATTCTACTTTCCTTAAGATTATCAGTAAAACATATGAGTCTCATACTCCTTTACATTGTACATATAACATCATAACTAGCCATAATAGCAACAAATTAGCACACTTATAAACAAAATGATTAATAAACATCAGCATCGCGGCGCCGAATGGGCGCGCCCACCTCACGGCGTGGAATACAATGGAATGAGCGCACCCACTCAGCGCGGTGAACACAATGGGACAATGGAACAATGTGACAGGACAAATCCAATTAAGCGCGGGGATTTGAGATGACTTTGCACTAATATTGCGCGGAAGAGTATAGCGAGGTATAACATAGGCGAGAAGTAAGAGCAAAGCAAAAAGGAGAGAAAGAAAAAGTAAGATAAGATGGCGGTGACGCACACACACACCCACCCACGCACCCTTGCGCATGCGCTCACTCACACTTCCGTAAACGAAGACACGCACGGACGGACGCGTCCGTTCGTTGTCATAGCAACCGAAAAGCGCCCGCGCGGCCTCAAGGTCGGCCATTACAAAGGGCTACTACAATGGGAAGACAACGAGATGGGCGCACGCCCGCATAGTGCTAGAGAGGGCGCAAAGTACACAAAGTGGGGCTGGATTACAATGAGAAAACAAAGAGATAGGCGCGCGACCGCCCCGCTCGGGAGTGGGCGCCGCGCAAACAATAAAGGACCGTATTACAATGGAGAGACAAAGAGATGGGCGCGCGCTCGCTCAGCGCGGGAGTGGGCGGGGAGCACACAATGGGATGTCGGATTATAATGGGAGAACAAAGAGATAAGCGGACCTACATGACGCAAGAGTGAGTGAGCGCAGAACGTACCATATGGGTTGGAGCCGGTGTGACTAAGTGGTGCAGTGGTTAACGTGGATGACGCGGGACCCGTGGGCAATCTGGGCCTGGCACTTGCCCCTCGCGGGAGGGGGGGGGGCAATTAATATCAGTCACATTGTTCCATTACATTGTACATATAACTTCATAAGTGGCCATAAGCAAAAAGGAAGCAGGGAAAAGGCAAGATAAGATAGCGATGACGCACACACCCACGCACCCTCACGCATGCGCTCACTCACACTCCCGTACACGAAGACACGCGCAGACGCACCCGTTCGTTGTCAAGGCAACCGAGATGCGCCCGCTCGACCTCAAGGTCGGCTATTACAATGGGCTACTACAATAGGAAGACTATAAGCAGGGCGCACGCCCGCATAGTGCAAGAGAGGGCGCAAAGTACACAATGTGGAGCCGGACAACAATGAGAGAACAAAGAGATGGGCGCACGACCACCCCGCTCGGGAGTGGGCGCAGCGCATACAATAAGGGACCGTATTACAATGGAGAAACAAAGAGATGGGCGCCCGCACACTCAGCGTGGGAGTGGGCGGGGAGCACACAATGGGATGTCGGACTATAATGGGAAACAAAGAGATAAGCACACCTACATGACGCAAGAGTGAGTGAGCGCAGAACGAACCATGTGGGCTGGAGCCGATGTACCTAAATGGTGCAGTGATTACCGTGGATGACGCGGGACCTGTCGATAATCTGGGCCTGGCACCCACCTCTCGCGGGGGGGGGGGGGCAATTAATATAAGTCACATTGTTCCATTACCTTGTACATATAACATAATAAATAGCCATAATGGCAACAATTAACACGCTTATAAGCAAAAAGATTTTTATACACGCATGTTTAACTAGAAATTATTAGACATGAAATGAAATTACGCAAATTTTGTGCGGAAAAGTATAGTTATGGGTGGCTTACCGTGCCATAGTCGATTCGTTGCTGGGTACTCGATAGCATGGCCCTCACTCGAGGGCACTTAGTTGAGGTCGCGCGGTGCTGGGTTGAGCCTCTTCTCCCGAATCTCGCGTTATGCGTCCTACAGTTTAGGCAGACGGCAACTTTGGCATTATCCTTAGTCGGACACCTCTCCAGGTCATGCTGACCAGTGCAGTGGGAGCAAGTGACGGCCTTGTCCTGGCATCTGCGACTCGTGTGCCCAAACTGCAGGCACCGGTAGCATTGTAGTAGGGGGCTGAACTCCTCAACGTGGACACGTTGGTAGTCCACGTTGAGCCTGGCCAGATCAAGTATGGCACGGAAAACACGGGGTGAGGCAATGAATATCGCGTTATAAAGTTTGTCTGAGCGGTTCCTCCTTTCGAACTTGAACTCAAGGTCACTTACGTCACTTATTGTCACTTTTACACTGGGGTTTTGCTGCAGGATGAGGTTTTTCAATTCTTCATGAGGGATATCCTTGGCAACGCCCTTAAGGATAACCATGGGCCTTAGTTTTTTCATCGTATCCGCATTCAAGTTAGGGTCCTGGGCCAGCCGCTTCAGTGTTTCGGTCTTTTGCTCTTCTGAGTCGAATTCCACGCGAAGTTTTTGCTTACTGAGCGCTTGGATCTTGGATGGCGCGAAGTCGAGGGTCTTAAAGTCAGCAGCAGTACGGAAGCTCCGGATGGTATCTTCGTTGGTGGCCGTGTCCTTATTGTTGGACACAATGATCGCCGGTTTCGAGACTCGCGAGGCAATGTCGTTCACAGGAGCGTTGCGGTTATTCCCGGATGTACCGGTCACCATATCCGCGTAGGACACCGGTTTGTCGGAGGGTGCTTGGTTCAAGATGGGATAGTTCTGTAGTTCTGTTTTTATTGACTCTCTCACGATGGAGGCAATGTTCTCAGCAGTGAGGACCGGTAATGGTGGTGGTGGCGGCTCACGTGGTGTAGAGGTGGTGGGTGGCGTTTCCTTGGGCGTCTCCTTGGGTTTGGTGGATGGGGAGTAACAAGCCGTACTCGTCATATAGCACAAATCGATTATACGTTTCTTCTGGTCCTTAGAGAGGCTAGCGCCCTTGCCCTTCTGCGAGGACTTGACATAGCCAATGATCTCATCCATGTACCTTTTGATCTTCACAAAGGATTCATACGGGTCCAGCTCTTCCACTTCGGATCCACCATCAGAAAAGTCGGAGGCGGAGTATAATGATCCGCCCGGTAGATAATCGTTGAAAAAGTCCTCATCGTTCATGTTGAACAGTGGTAACGCACACTCGCGCACCCACCGTCAAACGTCAACTAACACAGTCGCGCCCGCCCGTTGCCAAGGCAACGGAGAAGCGCAACTGGGCGCGGTGCGGGAGCAGACAAACACGTCAGCAGTGATGGGCGCACCCGTCGGGAGTGAAGCGCTCGCAGAGAGACCAAATTACAATGGAGGAACAATATAAATGGGCGCACACACGACCGACGTGGGAGTGGGCGCCGAGCACACAATAAGAGTCCGAAATACACTAGGGAAACTATGGATGGGCGCGGCCGCGCGACTCGGGAGTGGGCGCCGCGTGCACATGGAAACCGAACACAATAGATCGAACAATAGACTTGGGAGCGCGCGCCCAATGGTCGGGCGCGGCAGAAAAACCGACGGAGCTCCGCAAAAACGTGCCGCTCGCTAGGACGGCTGGAGCGAGACTGGTTAGGTTAGGTTAGGTTAGGTTAGGTTAGGTTAGGTTAGGTTAGGTTAGGTTAGGTTAGGTTAGGTTAGGTTAGGTTAGGTTAGGTTAGGTTAGGTTAGGTTAGGTTAGGTTAGGTTAGGTTAGGTTAGGTTAGGTTAGGTTAGGTTAGGTTAGGTTAGGTTTTTTTTTTTTTTTTACCAAACTGTTTAACAACAGAAGAGGGGAGGGTGTGAAAGGAGGAGAAAAGATGTATTAAAGTATGGGAAAAACATGGATAATTGGATCCGGCACCTTCAGGCTCATCCCGTGGGCAGGCCTGTTGCCATCCAGTACCGGATCGGGGGGGGAGAGGGGAGTTTAAGGGGGGGGGAAGGTAGGGATGGGATAGGGAGATTAGGAGGGGGAGGAGAACATGAGGTGAGATAAATATATGGTGAATGATGAATATAAGGTCTGCCTGGCCCGGCACCTACGGGCTCATCCCGTGGGCAGGCCTGTTGCCTTTCGGTGCCAGGTCAAGCACACATAGACATAAATGTATACCATGATTATAGGGTTAGCCTGGCCCGGCACCTACGGGCTCATCCCGTGGGCAGGCCTGTTGCCTTTCGGTGCCAGGTCAAGCACACATAGACATAAATGTATACATAAAAATATATAGATATAAAAACAAATGGATGGGTATGAAAGTGAAGAGCCTCAGACGGCAACCGCCGGAGCGCACCATTCATTCGTTCATTCGCGCGCGGTGACCCTTGCGGGTCTGACCCACCCCAGGGGGGGCATAGTCATAAAATTGTGCCCCCCTCCACTTGGATGCAGCCCCGGTGGAGGAGGACCGACAAACGCACCTGGCCACAAGAGTGTAAGAATGGGGCAGGAGTTGCCAGTATGGCCAGAATGTAAGAGGTCAGGTGCGTGCCTTACCCGAGAGGCGGGTGATTGGAGCGCGAGGTTTGTTGAATGGCCGGCTCCGGCGGTGGCCCTCCGAGGCTATGTAAGGTGATAAAACGAAAATATGAGTACCCGGCGTCGGGCGCGCCCCAGGCGACGAGACGTGTCCAGAAGGTGTGGACCCATCCCGCCGCCGGGAGCGCGCCCGCACACGGGTGCTCAAGGCACGTGAAAAAGTTGGCATCCCATAGTGCAGTCCCTGCGTCGGGCGCACCCAGGGCGCCAGTGTGCGTCCTAACGGGTTGCTGGCCTAGGCGCCCAGGGCACGCCCGCGTCAGGTGCTGCAGGGATGTCCCAGGGAACCATACAAAAATAGTGGTGTAGTTGTATGTTTGGCCTGGGGCGCGCCCGGGGCGCCCTTGCGCATATGAAACGCTTATCTTGTGTGGGCGCCCGGGGCGCGCCCCAGCCAATCTATGTTAACATAATCAATTTATTTACATAATAGGCATACAAAGTGATGATTATATAATTATTTGCAAATTGTATATATGTATGTTATATTATTGAAGAAGGGCAAAGCGAAAAGTAGGTAAAACAAAGACTATCCACCTCTACATGATTGATTGATTGACTGATTTGTTGACTAGTTACAATAAAATTATCAGCTAAGTTGTTTGTATGTCGAATCTTATTAATATAATCAATATAAAATCAATATAAAATCAGAACTAAGACTATGCTCTCATTGTCATCATATATATATATATTTTTTTTTTTTTTTTTTTTTTTTTTTTTTTTTTTTTTTTTTTTTTTTTTTTTTTTTTAACTTTGTATATTCAACCATCCGTCATCCAGCCTGTTGACATCCTCCGTTGACAAGGCGCGCCCGACACCCGCACAACCGACGGGGGAGGCCCTCCGATGCCGGTGCTCACCAAGGAGCGAGAGCGGGCACGCCCGTGTCCCGCAGCGAGACCTTGCCGCGTCCAGACCCCTTACTGACTGATCCAGGCCAACTTAACTCAGCTCCTCCAGCAGGGTGGTTCCAATACATCACGCCTAGGGGGAATCACCGTCAACAGGGGACCGCCCGTGTCCAAGCGCCGCTCGCTTGCATGTCGGGCCTAGATGTTGGAGCCCTCCCTCCTATGCCCGGAGGGGGGTCACGGAGCAAATGCGAGCCTGCGTTGCGCGGTGAGTGATGGCCAGTTCAAAAAAGACGAAAACAGGGTTTCAGCAATGTGCCAGTGCCGATATTCAATCCGAGTGTTTGTTGTTCTTTGCGCAGAGAGAGCGTGGGTTCGGGAATGGTTGTGTTGTTGTTGTTGTGGCGGGTGCGATGGCTTGACTTGACTTTGCTTGACTTGACTTGACTTGATTAGTTCATATGTGTCTTGTGGTTTTTTTTTTTTTTTTTTTTTTTTTTTTTTTTTTTTTTTTTTTTTTTTTTTTTTTTTTTTCTACCTTGATGATGTGGGCGCGACCAAGACGATAGCGCGCATCCAGGAACGGATTACCGCGCAAAGCCGAGGGCGTACCCACAGAGAGCTCATATGTGTATTGTCATATCTCTAATACCGTTACCTACTTATCTATTTATCTAATTGTTTATTTATTTACTATATATACAGTAGTCAAATCTCACTTATTTCATTCATATAATAATGTGGGCGCGACCTAGGCATCCACCGTGCATCCGGGAGCAGGTAAAAGCACAAAGCCGGGGACGCGCCCACTGAATTCCTCAATGTACATGTATAATTAATGCTTGGACTTGTAACCCATTTAATTATTTATATATTAATTAGCTTAACATATATATTATATTATGTGTATTAACATATTACTATGCGTATTGATGAAACTACCTAATTATTAATACTGCTGATGTGGGCGCGCCCGAGGCGCCAAAGCTCCTCCGGGAGCGGACTGTTGTACTGAACCGAGGGCGCGCCCACATAGATCCTACATGTACCTGTTCGTAAACATCGAAAATCAAAGTTTATTAATTGTGTTTAGCTAGCGAATTTATTAATTTATGAGATTGTTAATTGGTTAATCTATCTATGGTCTGTTTTCTAATAATAATGATGTGGGCGCGCCCGAGGCGCCAAGGCTCCTCCGGGAGCGGACTGTTGCACTGAACCGAGGGCGCGCCCACATAGATCCTACATGTACCTATTCATATACATCGAAAGTCAAAGTCTATTATTATTTGTGTTTAACTAGCGAGTTTATTAACTAACTTATGACATTGTTAATTGGTTATTCTATCTATGGTTTGTTTTCTATTAATAATGATGTGGGCGCGCCCAGGATGCCAATACCCATCTGGGAGCGGTTTACCACACTTGAGCCGAGGGTGCGCCCACATAGATCCTATATATACCTATTCGTGTGTAACATTAATCTAGAGCGACTGGCTTATGGGAAAGATCAAAATTTTTGTGCAAACAAACTACTTGTAGACATGATTACAAATATTTATTTATTTATCTGTTTATTTTCCCTACAACAATTATGAAATGGAATGAGATAAAGGTAAATGTAAAGACAACATAATTTGCTTCCCTACGTTATCTAATGTGCTCTCAAAATGAGGACAAGTGAAAACAATCAATCAATCAATCGAGTACAGGTATAGTTGGTCACATAAAAATAAAAAGTAAAAAGTAATTAACAAGTATGTTTGCCTATCTATTTATTTATATAACTCTATTCATATATACAATATTTATCTTTATCGTGGCCAGGTAATTACCATCAATAAATTAGTCTCTCTTAACCTATGTATGTATGTACACTTATTTACAAAACTGCGCGATGATACATATGCACATCTATATACTTAATGCCTATACTATGCTAAAAACCGATTGAGAACTGGAACAAGTTGACATAATGCAAGTTAAAACTTTGACATGCTTAATTCCCTATGCATGTATGTATGCCCTGATTATTATTTATTTATTCATTCATTCATATGTACAGTTGTCTATTTATTTACTTATTCTATCATTCATTCATTCATTCATATATTTGTGATTAGCTTTAAAGTCTAGTAACAATAATGGCAATTCTGGCGGAGAAGAAAACAATAGAAAATAAAACAAAAAGGAACATAATTATCCTAGTCAACATAACCTATTATTATTAATGATAATCAATATTTATTTATATGTATTTTATAATTAATGTAATTAATGTATATATGTATGTATGTATTTGTTTGTTTATCTTAAACAAAAATGAAACAAAAATGAAATTAAAACAAAAAAACAAAATCAAAGCAAAGAAAAACAAAATTCTTTTCCCTACGTAAGTATGCCCTTATTTATTCATTAATATGTACATTTGTTTATTTATCTATCTATTTAATTATTCTCTCATTCATTTACCTATTCATGATTAACTTAAAGCCTAGAAACAATAATAATAATAAGAACGAAAAAGAAAAACAAAAAGAAATTAAACAATTCAATTCAATTCAACATAATCATCATCATAATCGACCTATTGTTATCAAAGATAATCATTATTTATTTATGTACACACCAATAATAATACTAGGCATTTATGTACAGAACATATATGTATGTATATATATATATAAAAATTCCCAAATGTGCCGGGAAAGCGTAGATTAGGGGCGCCCGTGGGCTGCAGGAGGCGGGAAGGTAGTGGTGGTGGTGATGGTGGAGGAGGAGGGGGGCGACACCAGAATGCGTGTGTATGTGTGTGCGAGTGTGCAAGCGTGCATCCCAGGGGGGGCTAGTGTAGGGTAAATCCGAGGAAATTAGGGTTCAAACCCGAGACACCCCGAATAGTCCGGAGGTCGGGTATTAAATCCGCCGGACACCTATCTAGGAGTACCTCCGTGTTGTAGTAATAGGGGAGTGGGTAATCGGGGTGTCTCAAGTCATATGTGTAGCCCTGGTGATTTCTTTTATAGTGACGGGACACGTGCCCCCCCTTGATGATGGTACCACACAGGATGCACTGCTTTAGGGCCAGGTTTCTTGGCCGGCCCCACCATCCCTGGTCCCCGCCCGTGTCCAGCCCCGTGCTCCCGGCCGCCTTCACTCCCGCGCTTGCAGCGCCAGTAGTGGTGGTGGAGGAGGTGTTTCGCCTGGCAGGGGTGAGCGGGGGCGGCGGAGGGAGGGGCGGGGCCTTTGCTGACTTTACAGGCTTTATGGTTTTGGTGCGTGCGGCACGCGCGCGCGGGGGCCGGTCCCGGGGGGCGCTCCGGGCGCTCCCAACCGCTTTGGTTGTACTAGCCGCCGCGTCCGGCGGGCTGCAGCCGCCCCGAGGCAGGGCACCGGGGGGCGCGGGGGATGATCCCGAGCCGCCGGCACCCCGCACCGCCGCCGCTACCGCCCGCCGGCCGTCGTTCGGCGTCGTTGGGAGGTGAACGGGCGGAGAAGAAGCAGTAGTGGTGATGATGGTGGAAACCCCAGAGTGTGTGTGTGATGCCGGCTGCGCGTGACGCCCCTGTACTTCGGCAATACCAGTCGCCGCACCCACCGCGCCAACCATCGCGCCAACCGTTGCGCCCAGCGGGCCGCCGCCGCGACGGCGCGAGGCACCGGGGGACAGGGAGGGCAAGTCCGTGCCCCCGGCGCCCCGCACCGCCGCAGCCGCCGTCGGCCGGACGCCATTCGGCGTCACCGGGGGAGGGGCGGCGATGGGGGGGGCGACTAGTATGCGCGGGCGCTTCCGCGACGGGGGGCGGCGCATTGTAGTAGTGTTCGGACCGTCACTCATGGGAGCTGTGGGAGCGGCGGCAGCAGAGGGGGAGATCCCCGAGGTCGTCAGTACTGTGCGATCCGGCGTGGCCGAGCCCCTTCCTGAGTCGTCGGCTGGAGAGAGGGTGAGCCTGAGAAAGTTTATGAACTCTTTGCAGCCGCCCGGTGACGTGGGGGCACCCTCCACCCCAGATGGCGACGGGGAGGGCAACGGGGGCGTCGGCGAGAACAGCGGGGGGGTGGTTACCGGTATCTGTCGCTCTGTTGGTGGTAGTGGTGGAGATAAGGCTGCCACTTCCCCAGCCACCCCCTCCTCCCCCACACCCGGGGGGGGCGGCTGGGAGAGCAGCAGCTCTATATCATCAAAGACAAGCCCGCACACCGAATCACCGTCCGCCGCAACGTCCCCACAAGCTCGAGCGGGTGGATGCAGATGTGGAGAGGAGGAGGGAGAGGTAGCAGCCGAGGAGGAGAGGTCATAATTAATAAGTCGGGCGTGGTGACTACGACCACGAGCGCGGTCGCCCGTAGTAAAAGAATCCGGGATAGGAGTGGACCCAGGAGCCGGGACGTAGGGGGGAATCATCAGGGGGGCCGCAGATCTTTCAAGCCCCCTGAGGTCACAGATAGTTTCTAGTGCCTGGTCTAGGTGGACCTGCAGGTGACTTTGGCGGCGGAGTAGCTCCCTGATAACCCCCCCGCAATTGGCACACTGGCTCCACGCCATCCCTTCGTCGAAAACACGCCGCGCCGCGTCGTCAGCCACCGCCGCCGCAGCCAAGCGTACAAGTGATGTGTAAGCTGGTATGCTGGTTGGTTAGTGGCTAGTGGCAATGGTTAGATGGTAGCACCTTCAACCACAGCGTATACCCTGTGGACGCATGCTAAGTGAGAATACCGAAAGGTCAGGGGGTGGGTGAAAGTGTAGGTGCGACCGCTCCTCCAACAGCGAGAGAGACGGAAAATATATAGTTCTAAAGAAAAGAAAATACAATGGAACGGCCGAGAAACACAGGAAACACAGAAAATTATCACAACACGACATCAACCAGCACGCAAACACAAAACACAAAACAATGCAATCAAGGCATGTAAGCTATGTAAACCCCGTGTTGGTTAAGAGAATATAGATGTGAAATTGTGACTTTAGTAGGTAGATGATTATTGGGCCTTTACATGCTGTGTTAGTTATATTAACTATTATTACTATTATTATTGTTATTGATGTTGTTGTTGTTGTGTATATGATAATATATATTTTTATATTTTTTATATTTTTTATTTAACTGTGATACTGATAAACGGAGGGGGTGTTGCAGAGATAAGGGAGCCGAACATATATTAACAGAGGAAAACATGAAAAGATAGAGTGCACAAGCCCACACACACGCAAGCATAACTCACCTTGTTTCATTGACCAAGAATGGACCATGAAATTATTCCCTTGACATGGGCACTCCCTCCCGCGCCCACCAACAACGAGTGCAAAGTGCAAATATTTGCACACACTAGCTTGGCGGGCGCGGGCGGGCGCACCCATGTGTACTAATAGAGTACTGCCGATACACCTATCAATGCTGTTATGATAAATTTAGATACCTATTTGGGAGCGCCCACCTGCGCCCGCCAAAGGTAGCTTTGCCATGCAAATGCCACTCCGGCCGACGCAGGCGGGCGCGCGCCCGTCATAGATGCACTTTTAATATAAAAACATCTGTAGCAGGCTCGGGAGCGCCCGTTTTGTATTATTATTGTTATTCCAAGACTTACCCGCGTCCGCGCCGGCAGGTGTGTCTCGCTCGGCGTGTGCAAGCAAAGTGCGCGCACGACTAACAGCGGCACGCGCCTTCCTGCCCGCGCGGGCGCGGGGGGAGCCAGTGAGCGTAAAGTTATGGATACATTGCCCTATATTGCGGCCCGCGCACACTCCCGCACTGTCTCTCTTACAGAGTTGAGTTGAGTGTCCTTTGCGACCCATGCTACCTGCTGCCCGTGTTGAGTTGGACGTTGAACCCCTTGAGCTTAGAGTATATATCAGTTATAAGTTTGGCGAAACGTTTTAATATGAAGGTCGACATTTTGCCCTCCATGATGTCCGGGAGGTGAAATGGGGATCCCGTGTTAGTTGTGTAGCTATTGCGGGGCAGGGATGCCAGATAGTCCTGACGGTGTTGGGAGAACCTGACGCAGTCCTCGACCAAATGGAGGGGGGTCTGGGCCGAGATCCGATCGCAAGGGCAACATTTAGTTGTTGTAATGTTAAATCTGTGCAGATAAGACAGGTGCGCACCGTGTGCCGTGATGTATTGTGTAAAGTAGAAATCATGCGGTATTGAAGCGGTAATGTCCATACAAGACCTCGGGTTGGGGAGCAGGGCCCTAGTGTGCGCACCCGTGAGGGCCTTTTTATATCTATCATTCCAGGAGGCCACCGCTGCGCCCTGGGAGTGGAATTTAACATATGAGATGGGGAAATGTGTGTACGCCGGGGCGGAATGGGCAACAGCCGCGCTTCGTGCTGCCTCGTCAGCGCCCTCGTTGCCGAGGATGCCCACGTGGCCTTTTACCCAGCAGAATGCCATGCTGCTGCCGCACCGCCTGTGGCGCGCCACGACGCCATGGATGAGGGACACCAGCGGGTTGGTACTGCTTCTGGAGCCCAAGGCCTCCAGAGCCGATCTAGAATCTGAGAGAATAAGAGCCTCCGGGTGTCCCTCCCCCGCGGCGACCAGGCAGGCCCGGTATATAGCGTACAATTCCGCCTGAAAGACAGTGCAAGCACTGTGGAGTTTAAACTTATATGTCCTAACTCTGTCCCCTGGTCCCGCGTCCGGGTTTACTCTAAGGAACGCGGCCCCCACCTCGCCCTCCTCTGATTTACTACCATCCGTGAAATATTGGATGCACCTAGCCGTGCAGGCCTCGTCCACCTCCTCCTGAGTTGTTGCGTAGCGGAATTTGACTGAAATGCGCTCGGCCGGGTGTAGGAGTTGGGATATGGGGGTTGGGAATTCGAACGGCACGTCCGACGGTAGTCGCGTCGCGACCCCCGACACACGAGCCAATTCGTTCTCTCTAACCCTAAGAGTGTCCAAGTCCAGGGGGAGGAGTCCCGCAACGGCTATTGCCGCTGTCGTTGAGATAGTGCGATATCCCCTAATGATTCTAATGGCAAAGCCCCTCTGCATAGATAGGAGGGCGCGCCTCACATAGAATTTGTTGGCAACGTGCCCCCAGACTCCCGCCGCATACGTAACTGTGGGAGCGACGACGTAGTTGTATATAGCCTTCACATTTTCGGGATGGAGGCCCCATGTTGGCCGGACAAACACGCATAACCTATTGAAGATTGCCTTGGCCTTGTTAATGACATGGTTTATATGCGTTTTAAAGTTTAGTTTATTGTCGAGGACAACCCCGAGGATGGTGAAGTTAGGGCTGAAGTTGATGCGGGTTCCCTCCATGTGTATGGCTGCCTTGGCCGCGGTGGGCGTGAATGCCATGGCCCTAGTTTTACTGGGCCCAAAGAATAGCTTGACGCCTCTGCCCCATGCCGCAATAGCGCCTAATGTTTTGCACGTTATATTTTGTAGCGTGGATGTGTCCTTCGCAGAGGCGATTAAGAGGACGTCGTCCGCATACGCCTGTAGGCGGCATCCCTCCGGGAGTGGTATATCGAGGAGGTCGTCCAGCACGCAGTTCCATAGGGCGGGGCCACACGCCGAGCCCTGCACGCATCCCCGTTGTGTTTGACACGATGCCGTTGTGCCCGCATGATTTAGGGTAACTGATCTGGGCGTGAGGTAGTTGGATATAAGCTTAAGAATGTTTTGAGGGCAGTTAGTTCTTTTAAGTCTATCAATAATGGCCGGCCACCAGGCCCTGTCGAATGCCGACTGTATGTCCAGGGAGACCGCAATAGTGTGGAGTCCTTTGGACCTGCTGGACTTGATAACCTCGAGCGCGTCCAGGAGGGCGTGAGCCGTAGAGGTGTTTCTTCTGAAGCCGTACTGTCTGTGGTTGAGGTGTCCCTGGACCGCCGCCGCGTGCACCAACCGTTCCGTCATAAGTTTTTCAAGCGTTTTACCAAACACAGGTATCAATCCAATTGGCCTGTTTGCCTTAGGCTCGGCTGGCGATAGGGCGCCTGGTTTGGGGATAATTCGCAGGACCGCCTGCTTCCAGGTGTCCGGGAAGTAGCCGAGCTGCAGGCATCTGTTGACTAGGGCCGTGATGAGATCGGGAAGGTTCTTGAAGGCAGCGAGACAGATGTCGGATGTGAGTCCGTCATGTCCCGGGGCCTTTTTTGGTGAGATTGTAGCAATGGCCTCCCGCACTTCATCGCTTGTGAATGGTGGGTCATCCGCAGTGTCCGGCAGAACGGAGGTGTCCCTACGTAGCTGAGCCTGATGGGGCGTGTCCTCCTCTGGGTCATCTTTAGGGTAAAAGTGCGAGAGTAGAGCCTGCGCCGTCTCCACGCTGTCCATTGTGAACCTACCGTTACTCATGCGGATGGTGGACGGGGGTAGCGTGGGCTTGTTGGCCTTAAGAACCGGGTTAGTAATGGCCCATACTTTGTCTGCCGACTGTGAGTTGCAGAATTCCCTAAAGCTGTTAGTCGATGCTTTTCGTATACCGTTGGATAACTTGGTTTTTGCGTCCTCGAGCTCCAGCACTGCCGCCGCGACAGAGTCCTGCGGAGAGCCATTTGCACGCGCTATGCGCACCTCCCTCTTGGCCAGGTTAAGCTTGTTCTGCAGGTCGTCCAGCTCCCGTGTCCAGAAGGGCTTAGAACCCGGTCGCCTACCGTAGCCGGTGCTGTCATGGGTGTCGAAAGCCTCGCTTGCCGCCTGCTGTATGATGTTGGTAAGAGTGATTATACACTCCTCCAGGCCAGACTCACTTAATTGCGATATATGACCTAGTGAGATGTCAGATTCTGCCATGAGGGTAGATAGGGCAGAGTCGAATGGTACCCAGTCCACTTTGCCTCTGGTTGCGAACCTGCGCGTGGTAAATGGAGGCGGATTGGTCAGGTTCCGGGCAGCGGAAGAGCCCACCGCATAGGTTATAGCTAAGTGTTGGTTGTTGGGTAGTATCGAGCCATCCACCCGCCAATCCACTACCGGGAGGCTAGACGATGCGATGGTTAAATCAATTGCACTATGTCTGGTAACGTTGTGCGTGACACATTCGAATGTTGCCGAGCCATCATTGTGGCACACCAGGTCATTTTGGATTATGAAATTGGTAACCGTCAGGCCTCGGTCATTGCATCTGTCTGTATGATCCCATGTGTGGTGCCATGCATTGAAGTCCCCCGCGATAAGGTGGGGGGTAGAGGAGCCGTAGGCTTGGGAGGTAGCTGTGAGTGGGACCAGGTGTAAGCCAAGGTCATCCTCCTTATGGGCGTACACTGAGGAGATAAGAAGATCATGATTGCCAGCTGAGAGGTGTACTGTGGTCAGGTCCGGTGACGAGTGCTGGGTGACCAACACCGCCCTGTATTTAATCGCGTATGTGTCTCTAATGTATAGTGCGGCCCTGACCTTTTTCCCGGGAGCGGGATGTTGGAAGGTGGTGAACCCCTGTATTTTTTTGGCTGTGGCCGCTTTGCCCGTATAGGGTTCTGCGATCACCGCTATCTGAATAGAGCTATCGTACTGTAATATTTTAGCTAACTGGCAGAAGCTATGAAAGCATCTGTCAGTATTAACCTGAATAATTTTTGTGTATACAAACAGAGAAGTGAGGGAATTGCTGCCATGATTGGTAGCATGTAGAGAGGGAGGGAAGCAGTTTAGGCCTATGCCACGTATGTTATTAGAACTACTGGCCATAATCTATTTTATCCCTGATACGGTTTAGCATGGCCACCAATCTGGGGCAACTGTTGCTAAATGCTGAGTGGTTGACGTTAATGGGTCTGAAATGCTTCCCTCCTCCTCCCCCGTTGGTGAAATTAAACCTAGAGCAGTTGGTACACGTGAAGTTGGTCCCCTCCTTTGGGCACTCCCCCACTCCATGCCCCGAGCAGCCGCACCTGAGGCACGACTCCTGGCGCCCGCATGCGCCCGCTGTGTGGCCGAAGCCGTGACACTTTCGACATTGTTTGAATGGGGAGCAGTCCTCAACGTGGACCAGAGAAAACTCTATGTTGACTCTGCCTTTAGTTACAAGTGACCTCCACACCTGCGGGGAAGTCCTGAATATTGCGTTATATAAGGCCGGGTTACGGTTGCGTCTGGTAAACAGTAGTTTAAAGTCGTCCGGCTTGGTCGTACCGGGGTCCAAGTTCTGGTTGATGATCATATTAACGATGTGTTGCTCTTCATGTGATTTATGGATACCCTTGATGATGACCATTGGGTTGATTTTTCTTTCCTGTTCTACACTAAGGCCCGAAGATGGGGGTGCTTCACTGATTCTTTTTTCCGCGGCCGCGGCGCTCGCCTTACTGTCAAAAGTCAGTTTAACCTTTCCTTTTGATAAATTGGAGATCTTAGCTAAGTTGATGCCGTCCCTCTGTGTTGTTCTGAGAGTGCTTTTAATGGTGTCTCTAACTGCTTCGTAGGTCGCACCGGGGGTTATATTACCGCTTTGTTTTATTGAAACAACAAGGGTCGGCAGGGCGGGTGACGGGAGGGCTGTCGCCGCTAGAACGGAGGCGTAGGATCTTCTATCCCCCTGCACGAGTGGGGGGCCCGGTAGACCCGGCGTCGAATCCCCCGGTAGCCCGCTCCCACGGCCGTCCCCCGTCCGTTGTGTGAGGTTGTGCTGAAGATAATCATATGTGTCTGTTACCTTTTTCATGACCGCCCTAAGCTCAGCCCGATCCTCCACTTGGGGCGGAGGGGAGGCCGTGGTCGGGGGGAACATCGCGAATTTCTCCTCAAGGGACTTGAGGGTGACTTTTATATCCTGGATTTCACGCTTTAGGTCGTCGAAGCGGAGGTTCTGGGAGTCCGGGTCCATCCCGGCCGAGGTATCTCTCTGCGATGGTAGTGGAGGAGAGACGTTACTTACGGAGTGATTCGCGTGGGAAGTTCGAGACACTTGTGTCAATGATAATGGGGACCACTGGGAGAGGAGTGCCCTTCTCGCACCCGCATCAGGGGAATCCCCCTGTGCCCTATCTATAATTAGGTCACAATATTGGTTGATGGTAAGCTTGTGTTCTTTTTTGACAGATTTATTCTTACTATTGGGGTCCACTTTGAGAGCGTCCTTGATCCTCTGCGCATATGTGACAATCTCGTTCGCCGTTGCCCTTCCGCCGCGGACCTGGTCAAAATCTGGGGAGGGAGAGGACTCCCTTAGTAGGGGTTCTCTGCCGCCGCTGCCTCCACCAGTGTTAATCGGAGATAGGCTCCGCTGAGTGTTTGTTGATGTTGCCGGGTTGATAT
Organism: Chrysoteuchia culmella; assembly: GCA_910589605.1. Lineage (NCBI taxonomy): Eukaryota > Metazoa > Arthropoda > Insecta > Lepidoptera > Crambidae > Chrysoteuchia > Chrysoteuchia culmella. Next base: position 16,373,199 of record OU342665.1, read on the forward strand.
CGATGCCTGGGCTGAGCACCACGAGTTCCTGTTCCTCCAGGGGGATGGTGTTAAGTAAGTCAAATCTATTGGGAGAGGTGACCGCGTGTTCTCCCATCTCACTGTACGTGAAGTTCCTCGAGTTGGCCCTGGTGAGGCGTTTGCCTGGTGGTGGTGACCTTTGGGTGGTCATGGTAATGCCTGACAATAAGCGGGGGCCCACGCCGTAACACCCGTGTGTTACCAAGGTGACCGAGAGAGAAGCGCCCGCTCTGTCACCGGGACGACCGCTACAATAGGCGAATACAATAGAAATACAAAGAGATAGGCGTACGCCCGCTTGTTGCAGGAGTGGGCGCGTAGCATACAATCTAGGTTCAATAACAATGAGAGCACAAAGGCTGGGCGTACGACCGTCAAGCTCGGAAGTGGGCGCAGAGCATACGATAAACAAACGGGTAACAATGGGGAAACAAAGAGATGGGCGCGGGCTTATACAGCGCGGGAGTGGGCGCAGAGCATGCTATAGGGCAAAGTAGTAGTGTATAATCAGAGACTAGAACTTACCCCCCGAGGAGGGAAGCGGCTTCCCGAAGAGCCTCCCGTTCGCCGGCATCCTTCTGGAGCGTGGGCTCTCACTGTCCGTAGGGGTTAGTCCACACACCCCGGGGTGGAGGCCCGAGCCAGCCGGGACGTACCCGTCGTCACTAAACACGTGCACCCCGACACAGGCGTCACCACCTCACGCACACAGATACAAATACATCCACACACACACTTGTAGTGCCGACTTACACCGCCGACCCAACCCGTTGTTGGGGTGATGAATGCGCTACCGTGCCGCGCCGCTTGCCACGGGATGAGGTCCCGCCTACCAAGCTGAGCCTGGTCCACTCCCCCGATGGGGATGGGTCCGCGAAGCCTACAAGGACGGGCCCGCTATATTAATGGGGGGCCAGCCCACGCGCCCAGGGGCGCCGCCGCCCAGCCGGGGCGTGCGCTTGGTTAGAGGATCGCGCGCAGACTGACTGCGCTGGCAGCGCGCACACCCTCACACCCTCGCGCGTACGCTCACCCACACTTGCGGAAGCCGAAACACGCACGGACGCGTTCGTTCGTTGTCAAGGCGACCGAGAGGCGCCCGATCCGCCTCAAGGACGGCAATTACAATAGGTTACTACAAAGGGAAGACAATAACATGGGCACACGCCCATATGGCGTTAGAGAGGGCGTAAGGTGCACAATATGGGGTCGGATAACAATGGGAGAACAAAGAGATGGGCACACGACCGCTCGGCACGGGAGTGGGCGCCGCACGTACAAAACGGGACCGTGTTACAATAGAGAAACAAAGAGATGGGCGCACGCTCACTCAGCGCGGGAGTGGTCGTCGCTCATACGTTAGGATATTGAACTACAAAGGGATAACAAAGGGGTGGTCATTTGCACACTCAGCGCGGGAGTGAGCAGGGAGCGTTTGGATATCAAACTGTACTGAGGAAACAAAGATATAAAGGACTACGCGCACCTACATAACGCGAGGGTGAGTGAGCGCAGAAACGCACCATATGGGCTGTGGCCAATGTGCCTAAGTGGAGCCGTGATTACCGCAAGTGACACGGGACCTATGGGCAGTCTGGACCTGATGTTTACCTTTCACTGGAGGGGCACTTGCTTGCAGCAGAAAGGGCTGGGCCGCCTTCCGACAGCACGCACGCACGCAAACGTTCTACGGGAACCCACTCGTGCACCTACCCTCGCCCACGCACCACCAAGCGTATCGTAACGCAGTTACCTCCGCCCGTTGCCAAGGCAACGGAAAAACACAGTTAGTCGCGGTGCGGGGGATGACTAACACGCCGGCGGTGGGGAGTACAAAAGAATGGGCGCACCCGGCGGGAGTGAACCACTCACGAACTGACCGAACAACAATAGAGGAACAATAGAAATGGGCGCACGCACACCCGACGTGGGAGTGGGCGTAGAGCTCACAATGAGAGTCCGGATTACAATAGGGAAACAAAGGGGTGGGTGCGGCCGCTCGACCCGGAAGGGAGCGCCACGTACACACTGGAGTACCGAACACAATAGAGTTGAACAATGGACTTGAAGGTGCACGCCCAACGGTTGGGCGCGGCTGAAAAGTCAACGTACCGTATGGGCTGGAGTTGGTGTGCCTAAGTGGCGCAGTGATAACCGCAGGTGTCACGGGACCTATGAACAATCTGGGCCTAATACTTACCTGACTCTCTCGGGAGGGGGGCACGTACTTGCCGCAGATCTGGCTGGGCAGCTTCCCGACGGCCCACTCGCGCACCGGTGGTCTTCACGCGCACACACCCCACAAACACCATCAAACACCACTGCAGCCTCCCGTACCCCGGGCAACGGGGAGGCACCCGCGCGGTGACCGGCGCCGCCAGTAACGCACACTTACGCACGTACTCACACACACTCCGCTAGGTGAAGATCAACACAAACGCGCCCGTCCGTTGCCAAGGCAACGGAGAAGCGTGGTTGGGCGCAGTGCGGGAGCCGACAAACACGTCGACAGTGATGGGCACCCCCGTCGGGAGTGAAGCGCTCACATAGAGACCAAACTACAAAGGACGAACAATAGAAATGGGCGCACACACGACCGACGTGGGAGTGGGCGCCGAGCACACAATAAGAGTCCGAAATGTACTGGGGAGACACTGGATGGGCGCGGCCGCACTACCCGGGAGCGGGCGCCGCGCGCACAATGGAAACCGAACACAAAAGATCGAACAATAGACCTGGGAGCGCGCGCCCAATGGACGGGCGCGGCAGAAAAACCGACGGAGCTCCGCAAAAACGTGCCGCTCGCTAGGACGGCTGGCGCGAGACTGGTTAGGTTAGGTTAGGTTAGGTTAGGTTAGGTTAGGTTAGGTTAGGTTAGGTTAGGTTAGGTTAGGTTAGGTTAGGTTAGGTTAGGTTAGGTTAGGTTAGGTTTTTTTTTTTTTTTTTTTTTTTTTTTTTTTTTTTTTTTTTTTTTTTTTTTTTTTTTTTTTTTTTTTTTTTTTTTTTTTTTTTTTTTTTTTTTTTCCACTGCTCCCCGGACATTATCCAGGACTTTGTATATCGACTCTTTCATACAAGTTCTCGCAAGTATTCCTCTCGCACTATCTTTCTGCATTCTTGGTCTTTCTTACATTCATCGCCTTTTATACATTAACTGGTGGGTTTGCCAGCCTAACAATTCTACAACTACAGTTTTTATTGTACTTTATTCATTACACGGGAAAATAATTTGGTACACCATTTTCATAACTTTTCTGTGGTTTGTACATTTTGTTACATCTATAAGTTCTACATAAATTTACAGTACTTATTGTATTAGGACTTCTAAGCTTATTTTGACAATATTCTTTATGTTATCTATTTATATCTATTTTGTATATTCTATAGTTTTGTTACATCTTGTATTTTTACCATTTTTACATAGAGCACTTATGCTACTTTTTATTCTATTTAAACATTTCTTTCTTATTCTATATGTGCACATTTGCTTTCTTATTCTATTTACTATTCTATTACACAATTTTATTTTCTAATAATAATTCTTATTTTAACAAATTCTTGCATTTTGGCCTACAGGCTTTTAGTAGTTACACACAGATGTTACACTTATTTACTAACCTTAATTCTATTATGCCTTTCTTTTTTAATTTTTAATCTATTACATATTAGGGCAGATTTATATATATATATAACAATATATATTCTACACCTTTTCTTAAGCTATATTCTATGCTATTTACATTACATTTTTGGGCTTACATTGTGGTTGTCATTTAGTTTATATCTAAATTTTTTTTTTTTTTTTTTTAATTTCTATTAATTGTTGTCTTTAAGATTTGTTTTCTAATTTTGTATTAGGGAAGTATCTATATATTCATTAATATATATAACTACTCCTATTTCTTGTGCTGTTTGCTTTTTTGTATTCTTATCTTATTGGGTTATATCTATATTTTTTAAATTCTTAAAGAGTGACTTTATTGTTAGTTTATTTGTTTTATTTTAAAATATTGATCAAATTTTGAAACTTTTTTAAATTGGTTTTATATTATTATAATATAACTCCTATTTTGTGTTGTGTGTACTTTGCAAACTTGATGCAGAGGTCTCAAGGTCAACTTGGGATCAACTGCATCATTTTAGTGTGTTGGTGTGGCGTGTGTGTAAGCTGTGGTGATTCGCGCCAGGTAGTCCCACTTTTGCCGGACAGGGCAGGCTCCGCTAAATGCGTTATGGTCTGCCTTATTTCCTTTGGGAGCACAATTGCAGCACTCCGGGGGTGATCCAGTGATCATCAACTCACATTTGACCCGCAAATGTGGGCCCCCGCAGTGGCTGCACTTGTCCTCCCCGTGGGTGCAGAACTTCCTGCCGTGTCCAAAAGCCAGGCACTTCGTGCATTGGATGAGAGGAGACTGGTCCTCCACCCTGACCCTCTGGAGGTCAATGTGGAGGGCACCAGCCTCCGTCATCTTTTGCCAACTGAGTGGGTCCACCTGGAGGACTACGTGTTTCGCCTGTGGGTTTCGTGTGCGTTTTTTATATTTCGTCCTGATGCGTATTGTGTTTTCCTCTCTGTTTCCAAAGACCTCCGGGTTCTGTCGGAGTACTGCGTCGATGACGATTTCCTCGTCGTCTTCCAGCAGTACATCCTTCAAGACAACAAGCGGGTCTTTGTTAGGGATCTTTTCAATTTTAAGCTTTTTGTCATTTTTATTTAATTTCTCAGTGATTTTATTCAGGTCTTCTTGATTTCTGCAGCTGAGGATGACTTTTTGGTTCTTGGCTTTTCTTATTTTGTCCACTCTGAGTCCCTCGGCCCTGGCGTCGACGGCCTTCCTCACTCTCTGGAGGACTTCCTCACCGGTCTCTTGGTCGTCTTCTGAGGTGACGGCAATCGACTCCAGGGTCGGGGGGAGCTTAGGTGGTGGGGCTCTGGCCGCGACACTGGCATACGTGATGGATGTGTTTTGTGCCAGTTCCTGGCGGGTGGGGTCGTCCAGCTTGGTCTCGACCTTTTCGAATCTGTCGTTTAGTTGGCTGTTTTTCGTTTCTACGTCTACCATTTTTTCATATACTTTGACCTGGTTTAGTTCGACGTTTTCCATCAGGGATTCCAAGGACAAAAATTTCTCGTGAGTTAAATCGCTGGAGACTTTCTCTTGGATGATGTTTACCTGACTGAGCGTACACTCTATGTCGCTATGCATATTTGTTAACTTCTCGTTCATAGTGTCCAGAACTGTTTGGAGTACTTCGCTCGTGGGTTCGTCTTCGGTCTCTTCGGTACCCTCGCGTGGCGTTCTCATTTTGCCCTCCTGATTCTTGATGAGCGTCTGGAGGGTCTGGATAGCGTTATCCATCTTCTCCAGCCGCTCATCAAGGGCAGCAGTGGGTGTTGTTTCGGGGCTCGTGCGGGTCCGCGAGATGGGTGAGGTATGGCTAGGTGTTCTTGCCAAGAGATTCTCCATCTCGCGGGATCTCCTCGATACCTCAAATAGTATGGACATGCTCTGGTCGGTCACTTCCTCCAGGAACTGTTTGATGTCCTTTCGCATACCAGTGAAGGACTTAACTTTTTCGGGAATCGCATCCATCATGCCCATCATGGTTCCGAGTAATTTATCTGTGGGTGTCATGTCTTTGCTGGATGCCTCCTGGGCTCTCGACGTTTTCAGCAGTTTTGTGAGTTTTAATTTATTTTTGCTGGCGCTTATGTAAACTTGGGCAGCGTCTTCAGATCTATAGTGGCCCTCTGTGATGTATGGTGGTATCGTTGTCGAGAGATCCTTGGAGGTTCCGGGTGACTGGGTTGCGGGGGACATTGATGTGTTTATGGTGCGGGGAGGAGCTATGGGTGTGCGTGCTCTCTGGAGCGTCTGCGATGGCGAGATGGTGACCGTTTTAGGGCTAGGTAGCCTTTTACCGACCGGTGGTGTGTGATACATATTTATGTGCGTTTGTTTTGTTTCAGGTGATGAGAGGTGCACGAGGGGTGTGGGAGCAGTGTCGTCAGGTAAGTGTGTAAAATGTCAGGTAAGTGTATAAAATGTATAGTGTTTATAAAATGTATAATAAAATAGAACTATGTGGTATAACAATTTTGTTATTTTACAGGTCCTGTCCGGAGCGGCAACGGTTCTACGGATCAGGTAAGTCTATCTGGTAGGTATTTTTACCGTTTTTTGTCCTTAATTATACCTACAAGGTCAATTTTTCAAAAAATTTAAAAAAAGTTTTTGGTAGAGTCAACTCTATCAATTACTCCGCGTTTGCCTCTATGCCGGATAGAGGGTGTCAATTTGCATTGGTTAGCGAAAACCAAAAGTCTCTACCTAATCAATTGTCAAAGTTATTAAATTTTTTCATAAAAACAAAATGGCCGACAAAATGGCCGCCGCTACCCTAAAACTAAGTTGCTAGCTGCGCTCTACTCGTCGAGCCCTTTCACTTGATACCTCGCACGTAGTTCTCCGACCAATAGCCACCGAGAAATCCCAGGGCCAAAAATTGGGGCCAGCTTGGGCCAAAATGGTCCAAGTCGATTTACTCGGAAACTATTAGTCGTAGAACGCCCGTTCTTTGGGCAGTATTGTGGAGGGTCCCTTCCTCTATCCGAAAATGGGGTCGGTTCAATTTACTCCCCGGGGTCACCGTAGGGTAAAATCACCCCACGAACCTGGTAGGGGGGGTCAGGGGAGCCACCACAATAAAAGTCCCGCCGCTCTAGCCCCAATAGTTTGGGAGGTATCGCCCTCCAAAGTTTTTCAAAATGGCGGATCCAATATGGCCGCCAAACTTTGAAGGGCTATAGCTCCGGCGCTATTGGTGCTAGGTGGGTAGTGCTTGGGTCTACCTTGGGCTGCTTCGCGAGCTCTTTCTGGAGAGCCACTCTAATATGGTCCTAAAGTTTGGTGCTCCCAATTTGGGTTTTGAGGGGTTGAGGGGGAGCGGGGGGTCGGGGGACACCCTTTGGTCCAACTCCCGTGGGAATCGGCCCAGTAGTTCTTGAGATATGGGGCTGCAAACTTTTTAAAAATGGCGGATTCAAGATGGCCGCCGATTTTTAAAAATTTGCTACGCCTAAACTATTGGTCGTAGAGAGGCGGGGTTTCTTGCGATGTGGTGGGGGGGTCGAGAACTATAAGTGGAGGTGGTCAAACTCCAAATCGGAGCACTTTTGGGAATTTCGACCTTTGACCCCACTAGGCCGCAAGAGGAGGGTTTTTTAAGCCCTGCTGTGGAAACCCCGTCGCTCTAAGTCCAATATCTCCTGAGAAAAGCCCGGGTCAAAATATTGGCCCACAAAAACAAAATGGCCGACTTTTGGGCCAAAACTGAAATTGAGGCCTAGAGCCTCCGAGTTTGGGCTTCGGGGTGATGCCCTAGGTATATAGAACCTATAGTGGTCCTAGTTTCACCCCTAATTTACACCCCTAGGAGCTGTGACACAAAATAACACAAAAAATTTGATAATTCCTAAAATATACAACTTAAAAATATAAACAAGGCACCTAAAAATAGGGGGGACAAAGCACTACAATATACAATTGGAAATTTTTCAAAAACACAAATAATAAAGCCGCAAATAAAGGGGGAAGATTCAACCCCTATCTTCAAAAAATCATAAGTCTAGAAGTATTCGTCCGATTTTGAAAATTTAAATTTTAGTATAAGGGAATTAATTTAGTCTATAAGAGAAAAATATGCCAAAAATTGCTTTAGTACAAAAATTTTGAGTTATAATTTTTTGAAGATTTTTCAATTTTAAAATTTCTAAAACTTAACTATTTTGCAGCCGATTTCGATGGTCGAGGTGTCGGGTGACTCGCCGCGCTGCGCCGCTTATGCTGAGCACCTCAAAAGCTCCCGGCCGCTCCGGGAAGTCCGTTCACGCTTTTTGAGGTTATGTTGTTTTTTCTTATTTCCCGCTTGGTTATTAGCGGGAAAAATCAGGGGTTTCAGCAGCTTTGTAGAGGGCGCTTTTGCGCACACGCCGACAATCTTCAATCCCACGCGTCTCGCAAATTGCGGACACAGTGGGGGAAAAACTGACGAAATTTTGCACTTTTTGCACTGAACTTTCACTATTTCTCCAATAACTTTTCCAACTGTGATCCGATTTTTGAAAACTTTTCACCATCGGGTGCGGCTCGACAGCGCGCAACTTTCGGTATATAGCTCGTCACTATACGCTTTGAAAAACCCACTATTTCGAATTTTTTAGTGCGGAGCGCCACGTGTTCCGATCCGTTCACGGTGGCGGACAGAGCGCAACTGGGTTAGGTTAGGTTAGGTTAGGTTAGGTTAGGTTAGGTTAGGTTAGGTTAGGTTAGGTTAGGTTAGGTTAGGTTAGGTTAGGTTAGGTTAGGTTAGGTTAGGTTAGGTTAGGTTAGGTTAGGTTAGGTTAGGTTAGGTTAGGTTTTTTTTTTTTTTTTTTTTAATCTTATTTTATTTCTCCAGAGTGTTTGAATTTTCACAAAAATATATTAGTTTTTTCATGCCAATGAGAGTCAAAGTTGGTCGTTGCTATTTGATACAACTTCCTTCTTCGACTCCCTTACATCAAATTGAGAGAATGTTCGTTGATTACAAAAGCGGTAGATTATTACAATGAAATTTAAACGTTATTTAGATTTTACAAAGTGGTGTAACAAGAAAAGGTTATTTGACTATTAACGGAATTGGTTTACTAAAGGGTGTTACAGAAGAGATTGACATTGAAGTATTAGACTTCCATACCATAATCGACTTTTTCGCGAACTTTAATAAGCATTGCCTTCACCCGAGGGCATTTGGTAGAAGTACATCGGTGTTGGGTGTTGTCTTTCCCTTTAAATTTCGCGTTGTGTGTCTGACAGTTCAGACACACGGCTTTCTTAGAGTCGTCCTTGACTGGACATTGCTCCAATCCATGCTGTCCCGCACAGTGGGAACAAGTCTCAGTCTTGGCGTTGCATTTGTTGCGCGTGTGTCCAAACTGCAGACACGTAAAACATTGGAGAAAAGGGGAGAACTCCTCAGCGTGAACACGCTGGTAGTCGATGTTGACCTTGCCAAGGTCGATTATAGCATGGAAGATGGGGGGAGTTACAATATAGACGGCGTTATAGAGCTTTTCGTTTCTGTTCTTGCGCTCAAATTTAAAGTTTAAGTCCTCTTCGGTATTGCAAGCAGCCTTTATAGTGGGATTCTGTTGGAGGAGTAAAGTTTTGAGATCATCTGTTGGTATCTCCTTAGAGATCCCTTTTATTATCACCATCGGTCTAAGTTTCCGAGCTGTTTCGGCATTCAAATTGGGATCCTTGTTCAGTCTCTCTAAAGTTTTCGATCGCTGTTCGTCTGAATCGAACTCGACCCTGAACTTTTGCTTCGAGAGAGACTGAACTCGGGCTGGAGCAAAACTGAGTGTCTTGAAGTCGGCTGCTGTTCGGAAACTACGGATAGTTTCCTCTCTAGTGGCGTTGTCTTTCTTATGGGAAACTATAATGGAGGGTTTCGAGACGGGTTTGGAGGCTACAATGTTATTTGGAGTTGACTTTGAGGCTATAGTAGCATATGAAGGCTTGGTTAAAGATGGTGGGTCTTGTTTTAAAACTGGGAACTTCTTCAATTCGTCCTGGATGCTTTGACGAACAATCGTCGTAATTGCTTCGACGGTAAGGGCTGGCGTGGTTCCAGCAGAAGAAGATGTTGGAGCAGTAGAAGTGACTGGTGTCTCCTTAGAAGATGGTTTGGTAGAGCTGGCATAACAAGTTGTTATTGTCATTGAGCAGAGTTGTACGATGCGAGCCTTCTGGTCTTTATTCAGACTCGCACCTTTACCCTTTTGGGAGCCCACAACCAGAGATTTAATCTCCTCCACGTAGGTTTTGATTTTCTCGAAGGACCCATAGCACTTCGGGTCTCCTTCGTCCTCGGAACTGGATTCCGAAACAGGGCAATATACCCCTCCAGGCATGTAGTCGGCAAAGAATTGCTCGTCGTCCATGGTAAATCGCTGCAGAACTCGAAGTCAGTTGTTCGCTGTGGGATGGTTTTAGCCGGGCTAGGACACTGCGTTACCGTGTACCTAGTTACCGTTTCCAGGGAGCGCCGCGGGGAGGCAACCATCCAACCCCCCGGTTAGGTTAGGTTAGGTTAGGTTAGGTTAGGTTAGGTTAGGTTAGGTTAGGTTAGGTTAGGTTAGGTTAGGTTAGGTTAGGTTAGGTTAGGTTAGGTTAGGTTAGGTTAGGTTAGGTTAGGTTAGGTTAGGTTAGGTTAGGTTAGGTTAGGTTAGGTTAGGTTAGGTTAGGTTAGGTTAGGTTAGGTTAGGTTAGGTTAGGTTAGGTTAGGTTAGGTTAGGTTAGGTTAGGTTAGGTTAGGTTAGGTTAGGTTAGGTTAGGTTAGGTTAGGTTAGGTTAGGTTAGGTTAGGTTAGGTTAGGTTAGGTTAGGTTAGGTTAGGTTAGGTTAGGTTAGGTTAGGTTAGGTTAGGTTAGGTTTTTTTTTTTTTTACCAAACTGTGTTTAACAACAGAAGAGGGGAGGGTGTGAAAGGAGGAGAAAAGATGTATTAAAGTATGGGAAAAACATGGATAATTGGATCCGGCACCTTCAGGCTCATCCCGTGGGCAGGCCTGTTGCCATCCAGTACCGGATCGGGGGGGGAGAGGGGAGTTTAAGGGGGGGGGAAGGTAGGGATGGGATAGGGAGATTAGGAGGGGGAGGAGAACATGAGGTGAGATAAATATATGGTGAATGATGAATATAAGGTCTGCCTGGCCCGGCACCTACGGGCTCATCCCGTGGGCAGGCCTGTTGCCTTTCGGTGCCAGGTCAAGCACACATAGACATAAATGTATACCATGATTATAGGGTTAGCCTGGCCCGGCACCTACGGGCTCATCCCGTGGGCAGGCCTGTTGCCTTTCGGTGCCAGGTCAAGCACACATAGACATAAATGTATACATAAAAATATATAGATATAAAAACAAATGGATGGGTATGAAAGTGAAGAGCCTCAGACGGCAACCGCCGGAGCGCACCATTCATTCGTTCATTCGCGCGCGGTGACCCTTGCGGGTCTGACCCACCCCAGGGGGGGCATAGTCATAAAATTGTGCCCCCCTCCACTTGGATGCAGCCCCGGTGGAGGAGGACCGACAAACGCACCTGGCCACAAGAGTGTAAGAATGGGGCAGGAGTTGCCAGTATGGCCAGAATGTAAGAGGTCAGGTGCGTGCCTTACCCGAGAGGCGGGTGATTGGAGCGCGAGGTTTGTTGAATGGCCGGCTCCGGCGGTGGCCCTCCGAGGCTATGTAAGGTGATAAAACGAAAATATGAGTACCCGGCGTCGGGCGCGCCCCAGGCGACGAGACGTGTCCAGAAGGTGTGGACCCATCCCGCCGCCGGGAGCGCGCCCGCACACGGGTGCTCAAGGCACGTGAAAAAGTTGGCATCCCATAGTGCAGTCCCTGCGTCGGGCGCACCCAGGGCGCCAGTGTGCGTCCTAACGGGTTGCTGGCCTAGGCGCCCAGGGCACGCCCGCGTCAGGTGCTGCAGGGATGTCCCAGGGAACCATACAAAAATAGTGGTGTAGTTGTATGTTTGGCCTGGGGCGCGCCCGGGGCGCCCTTGCGCATATGAAACGCTTATCTTGTGTGGGCGCCCGGGGCGCGCCCCAGCCAATCTATGTTAACATAATCAATTTATTTACATAATAGGCATACAAAGTGATGATTATATAATTATTTGCAAATTGTATATATGTATGTTATATTATTGAAGAAGGGCAAAGCGAAAAGTAGGTAAAACAAAGACTATCCACCTCTACATGATTGATTGATTGACTGATTTGTTGACTAGTTACAATAAAATTATCAGCTAAGTTGTTTGTATGTCGAATCTTATTAATATAATCAATATAAAATCAATATAAAATCAGAACTAAGACTATGCTCTCATTGTCATCATATATATATATATTTTTTTTTTTTTTTTTTTTTTTTTTTTTTTTTTTTTTTTTTTTTTTTTTTTTTTTTTTAACTTTGTATATTCAACCATCCGTCATCCAGCCTGTTGACATCCTCCGTTGACAAGGCGCGCCCGACACCCGCACAACCGACGGGGGAGGCCCTCCGATGCCGGTGCTCACCAAGGAGCGAGAGCGGGCACGCCCGTGTCCCGCAGCGAGACCTTGCCGCGTCCAGACCCCTTACTGACTGATCCAGGCCAACTTAACTCAGCTCCTCCAGCAGGGTGGTTCCAATACATCACGCCTAGGGGGAATCACCGTCAACAGGGGACCGCCCGTGTCCAAGCGCCGCTCGCTTGCATGTCGGGCCTAGATGTTGGAGCCCTCCCTCCTATGCCCGGAGGGGGGTCACGGAGCAAATGCGAGCCTGCGTTGCGCGGTGAGTGATGGCCAGTTCAAAAAAGACGAAAACAGGGTTTCAGCAATGTGCCAGTGCCGATATTCAATCCGAGTGTTTGTTGTTCTTTGCGCAGAGAGAGCGTGGGTTCGGGAATGGTTGTGTTGTTGTTGTTGTGGCGGGTGCGATGGCTTGACTTGACTTTGCTTGACTTGACTTGACTTGATTAGTTCATATGTGTCTTGTGGTTTTTTTTTTTTTTTTTTTTTTTTTTTTTTTTTTTTTTTTTTTTTTTTTTTTTTTTTTTTCTACCTTGATGATGTGGGCGCGACCAAGACGATAGCGCGCATCCAGGAACGGATTACCGCGCAAAGCCGAGGGCGTACCCACAGAGAGCTCATATGTGTATTGTCATATCTCTAATACCGTTACCTACTTATCTATTTATCTAATTGTTTATTTATTTACTATATATACAGTAGTCAAATCTCACTTATTTCATTCATATAATAATGTGGGCGCGACCTAGGCATCCACCGTGCATCCGGGAGCAGGTAAAAGCACAAAGCCGGGGACGCGCCCACTGAATTCCTCAATGTACATGTATAATTAATGCTTGGACTTGTAACCCATTTAATTATTTATATATTAATTAGCTTAACATATATATTATATTATGTGTATTAACATATTACTATGCGTATTGATGAAACTACCTAATTATTAATACTGCTGATGTGGGCGCGCCCGAGGCGCCAAAGCTCCTCCGGGAGCGGACTGTTGTACTGAACCGAGGGCGCGCCCACATAGATCCTACATGTACCTGTTCGTAAACATCGAAAATCAAAGTTTATTAATTGTGTTTAGCTAGCGAATTTATTAATTTATGAGATTGTTAATTGGTTAATCTATCTATGGTCTGTTTTCTAATAATAATGATGTGGGCGCGCCCGAGGCGCCAAGGCTCCTCCGGGAGCGGACTGTTGCACTGAACCGAGGGCGCGCCCACATAGATCCTACATGTACCTATTCATATACATCGAAAGTCAAAGTCTATTATTATTTGTGTTTAACTAGCGAGTTTATTAACTAACTTATGACATTGTTAATTGGTTATTCTATCTATGGTTTGTTTTCTATTAATAATGATGTGGGCGCGCCCAGGATGCCAATACCCATCTGGGAGCGGTTTACCACACTTGAGCCGAGGGTGCGCCCACATAGATCCTATATATACCTATTCGTGTGTAACATTAATCTAGAGCGACTGGCTTATGGGAAAGATCAAAATTTTTGTGCAAACAAACTACTTGTAGACATGATTACAAATATTTATTTATTTATCTGTTTATTTTCCCTACAACAATTATGAAATGGAATGAGATAAAGGTAAATGTAAAGACAACATAATTTGCTTCCCTACGTTATCTAATGTGCTCTCAAAATGAGGACAAGTGAAAACAATCAATCAATCAATCGAGTACAGGTATAGTTGGTCACATAAAAATAAAAAGTAAAAAGTAATTAACAAGTATGTTTGCCTATCTATTTATTTATATAACTCTATTCATATATACAATATTTATCTTTATCGTGGCCAGGTAATTACCATCAATAAATTAGTCTCTCTTAACCTATGTATGTATGTACACTTATTTACAAAACTGCGCGATGATACATATGCACATCTATATACTTAATGCCTATACTATGCTAAAAACCGATTGAGAACTGGAACAAGTTGACATAATGCAAGTTAAAACTTTGACATGCTTAATTCCCTATGCATGTATGTATGCCCTGATTATTATTTATTTATTCATTCATTCATATGTACAGTTGTCTATTTATTTACTTATTCTATCATTCATTCATTCATTCATATATTTGTGATTAGCTTTAAAGTCTAGTAACAATAATGGCAATTCTGGCGGAGAAGAAAACAATAGAAAATAAAACAAAAAGGAACATAATTATCCTAGTCAACATAACCTATTATTATTAATGATAATCAATATTTATTTATATGTATTTTATAATTAATGTAATTAATGTATATATGTATGTATGTATTTGTTTGTTTATCTTAAACAAAAATGAAACAAAAATGAAATTAAAACAAAAAAACAAAATCAAAGCAAAGAAAAACAAAATTCTTTTCCCTACGTAAGTATGCCCTTATTTATTCATTAATATGTACATTTGTTTATTTATCTATCTATTTAATTATTCTCTCATTCATTTACCTATTCATGATTAACTTAAAGCCTAGAAACAATAATAATAATAAGAACGAAAAAGAAAAACAAAAAGAAATTAAACAATTCAATTCAATTCAACATAATCATCATCATAATCGACCTATTGTTATCAAAGATAATCATTATTTATTTATGTACACACCAATAATAATACTAGGCATTTATGTACAGAACATATATGTATGTATATATATATATAAAAATTCCCAAATGTGCCGGGAAAGCGTAGATTAGGGGCGCCCGTGGGCTGCAGGAGGCGGGAAGGTAGTGGTGGTGGTGATGGTGGAGGAGGAGGGGGGCGACACCAGAATGCGTGTGTATGTGTGTGCGAGTGTGCAAGCGTGCATCCCAGGGGGGGCTAGTGTAGGGTAAATCCGAGGAAATTAGGGTTCAAACCCGAGACACCCCGAATAGTCCGGAGGTCGGGTATTAAATCCGCCGGACACCTATCTAGGAGTACCTCCGTGTTGTAGTAATAGGGGAGTGGGTAATCGGGGTGTCTCAAGTCATATGTGTAGCCCTGGTGATTTCTTTTATAGTGACGGGACACGTGCCCCCCCTTGATGATGGTACCACACAGGATGCACTGCTTTAGGGCCAGGTTTCTTGGCCGGCCCCACCATCCCTGGTCCCCGCCCGTGTCCAGCCCCGTGCTCCCGGCCGCCTTCACTCCCGCGCTTGCAGCGCCAGTAGTGGTGGTGGAGGAGGTGTTTCGCCTGGCAGGGGTGAGCGGGGGCGGCGGAGGGAGGGGCGGGGCCTTTGCTGACTTTACAGGCTTTATGGTTTTGGTGCGTGCGGCACGCGCGCGCGGGGGCCGGTCCCGGGGGGCGCTCCGGGCGCTCCCAACCGCTTTGGTTGTACTAGCCGCCGCGTCCGGCGGGCTGCAGCCGCCCCGAGGCAGGGCACCGGGGGGCGCGGGGGATGATCCCGAGCCGCCGGCACCCCGCACCGCCGCCGCTACCGCCCGCCGGCCGTCGTTCGGCGTCGTTGGGAGGTGAACGGGCGGAGAAGAAGCAGTAGTGGTGATGATGGTGGAAACCCCAGAGTGTGTGTGTGATGCCGGCTGCGCGTGACGCCCCTGTACTTCGGCAATACCAGTCGCCGCACCCACCGCGCCAACCATCGCGCCAACCGTTGCGCCCAGCGGGCCGCCGCCGCGACGGCGCGAGGCACCGGGGGACAGGGAGGGCAAGTCCGTGCCCCCGGCGCCCCGCACCGCCGCAGCCGCCGTCGGCCGGACGCCATTCGGCGTCACCGGGGGAGGGGCGGCGATGGGGGGGGCGACTAGTATGCGCGGGCGCTTCCGCGACGGGGGGCGGCGCATTGTAGTAGTGTTCGGACCGTCACTCATGGGAGCTGTGGGAGCGGCGGCAGCAGAGGGGGAGATCCCCGAGGTCGTCAGTACTGTGCGATCCGGCGTGGCCGAGCCCCTTCCTGAGTCGTCGGCTGGAGAGAGGGTGAGCCTGAGAAAGTTTATGAACTCTTTGCAGCCGCCCGGTGACGTGGGGGCACCCTCCACCCCAGATGGCGACGGGGAGGGCAACGGGGGCGTCGGCGAGAACAGCGGGGGGGTGGTTACCGGTATCTGTCGCTCTGTTGGTGGTAGTGGTGGAGATAAGGCTGCCACTTCCCCAGCCACCCCCTCCTCCCCCACACCCGGGGGGGGCGGCTGGGAGAGCAGCAGCTCTATATCATCAAAGACAAGCCCGCACACCGAATCACCGTCCGCCGCAACGTCCCCACAAGCTCGAGCGGGTGGATGCAGATGTGGAGAGGAGGAGGGAGAGGTAGCAGCCGAGGAGGAGAGGTCATAATTAATAAGTCGGGCGTGGTGACTACGACCACGAGCGCGGTCGCCCGTAGTAAAAGAATCCGGGATAGGAGTGGACCCAGGAGCCGGGACGTAGGGGGGAATCATCAGGGGGGCCGCAGATCTTTCAAGCCCCCTGAGGTCACAGATAGTTTCTAGTGCCTGGTCTAGGTGGACCTGCAGGTGACTTTGGCGGCGGAGTAGCTCCCTGATAACCCCCCCGCAATTGGCACACTGGCTCCACGCCATCCCTTCGTCGAAAACACGCCGCGCCGCGTCGTCAGCCACCGCCGCCGCAGCCAAGCGTACAAGTGATGTGTAAGCTGGTATGCTGGTTGGTTAGTGGCTAGTGGCAATGGTTAGATGGTAGCACCTTCAACCACAGCGTATACCCTGTGGACGCATGCTAAGTGAGAATACCGAAAGGTCAGGGGGTGGGTGAAAGTGTAGGTGCGACCGCTCCTCCAACAGCGAGAGAGACGGAAAATATATAGTTCTAAAGAAAAGAAAATACAATGGAACGGCCGAGAAACACAGGAAACACAGAAAATTATCACAACACGACATCAACCAGCACGCAAACACAAAACACAAAACAATGCAATCAAGGCATGTAAGCTATGTAAACCCCGTGTTGGTTAAGAGAATATAGATGTGAAATTGTGACTTTAGTAGGTAGATGATTATTGGGCCTTTACATGCTGTGTTAGTTATATTAACTATTATTACTATTATTATTGTTATTGATGTTGTTGTTGTTGTGTATATGATAATATATATTTTTATATTTTTTATATTTTTTATTTAACTGTGATACTGATAAACGGAGGGGGTGTTGCAGAGATAAGGGAGCCGAACATATATTAACAGAGGAAAACATGAAAAGATAGAGTGCACAAGCCCACACACACGCAAGCATAACTCACCTTGTTTCATTGACCAAGAATGGACCATGAAATTATTCCCTTGACATGGGCACTCCCTCCCGCGCCCACCAACAACGAGTGCAAAGTGCAAATATTTGCACACACTAGCTTGGCGGGCGCGGGCGGGCGCACCCATGTGTACTAATAGAGTACTGCCGATACACCTATCAATGCTGTTATGATAAATTTAGATACCTATTTGGGAGCGCCCACCTGCGCCCGCCAAAGGTAGCTTTGCCATGCAAATGCCACTCCGGCCGACGCAGGCGGGCGCGCGCCCGTCATAGATGCACTTTTAATATAAAAACATCTGTAGCAGGCTCGGGAGCGCCCGTTTTGTATTATTATTGTTATTCCAAGACTTACCCGCGTCCGCGCCGGCAGGTGTGTCTCGCTCGGCGTGTGCAAGCAAAGTGCGCGCACGACTAACAGCGGCACGCGCCTTCCTGCCCGCGCGGGCGCGGGGGGAGCCAGTGAGCGTAAAGTTATGGATACATTGCCCTATATTGCGGCCCGCGCACACTCCCGCACTGTCTCTCTTACAGAGTTGAGTTGAGTGTCCTTTGCGACCCATGCTACCTGCTGCCCGTGTTGAGTTGGACGTTGAACCCCTTGAGCTTAGAGTATATATCAGTTATAAGTTTGGCGAAACGTTTTAATATGAAGGTCGACATTTTGCCCTCCATGATGTCCGGGAGGTGAAATGGGGATCCCGTGTTAGTTGTGTAGCTATTGCGGGGCAGGGATGCCAGATAGTCCTGACGGTGTTGGGAGAACCTGACGCAGTCCTCGACCAAATGGAGGGGGGTCTGGGCCGAGATCCGATCGCAAGGGCAACATTTAGTTGTTGTAATGTTAAATCTGTGCAGATAAGACAGGTGCGCACCGTGTGCCGTGATGTATTGTGTAAAGTAGAAATCATGCGGTATTGAAGCGGTAATGTCCATACAAGACCTCGGGTTGGGGAGCAGGGCCCTAGTGTGCGCACCCGTGAGGGCCTTTTTATATCTATCATTCCAGGAGGCCACCGCTGCGCCCTGGGAGTGGAATTTAACATATGAGATGGGGAAATGTGTGTACGCCGGGGCGGAATGGGCAACAGCCGCGCTTCGTGCTGCCTCGTCAGCGCCCTCGTTGCCGAGGATGCCCACGTGGCCTTTTACCCAGCAGAATGCCATGCTGCTGCCGCACCGCCTGTGGCGCGCCACGACGCCATGGATGAGGGACACCAGCGGGTTGGTACTGCTTCTGGAGCCCAAGGCCTCCAGAGCCGATCTAGAATCTGAGAGAATAAGAGCCTCCGGGTGTCCCTCCCCCGCGGCGACCAGGCAGGCCCGGTATATAGCGTACAATTCCGCCTGAAAGACAGTGCAAGCACTGTGGAGTTTAAACTTATATGTCCTAACTCTGTCCCCTGGTCCCGCGTCCGGGTTTACTCTAAGGAACGCGGCCCCCACCTCGCCCTCCTCTGATTTACTACCATCCGTGAAATATTGGATGCACCTAGCCGTGCAGGCCTCGTCCACCTCCTCCTGAGTTGTTGCGTAGCGGAATTTGACTGAAATGCGCTCGGCCGGGTGTAGGAGTTGGGATATGGGGGTTGGGAATTCGAACGGCACGTCCGACGGTAGTCGCGTCGCGACCCCCGACACACGAGCCAATTCGTTCTCTCTAACCCTAAGAGTGTCCAAGTCCAGGGGGAGGAGTCCCGCAACGGCTATTGCCGCTGTCGTTGAGATAGTGCGATATCCCCTAATGATTCTAATGGCAAAGCCCCTCTGCATAGATAGGAGGGCGCGCCTCACATAGAATTTGTTGGCAACGTGCCCCCAGACTCCCGCCGCATACGTAACTGTGGGAGCGACGACGTAGTTGTATATAGCCTTCACATTTTCGGGATGGAGGCCCCATGTTGGCCGGACAAACACGCATAACCTATTGAAGATTGCCTTGGCCTTGTTAATGACATGGTTTATATGCGTTTTAAAGTTTAGTTTATTGTCGAGGACAACCCCGAGGATGGTGAAGTTAGGGCTGAAGTTGATGCGGGTTCCCTCCATGTGTATGGCTGCCTTGGCCGCGGTGGGCGTGAATGCCATGGCCCTAGTTTTACTGGGCCCAAAGAATAGCTTGACGCCTCTGCCCCATGCCGCAATAGCGCCTAATGTTTTGCACGTTATATTTTGTAGCGTGGATGTGTCCTTCGCAGAGGCGATTAAGAGGACGTCGTCCGCATACGCCTGTAGGCGGCATCCCTCCGGGAGTGGTATATCGAGGAGGTCGTCCAGCACGCAGTTCCATAGGGCGGGGCCACACGCCGAGCCCTGCACGCATCCCCGTTGTGTTTGACACGATGCCGTTGTGCCCGCATGATTTAGGGTAACTGATCTGGGCGTGAGGTAGTTGGATATAAGCTTAAGAATGTTTTGAGGGCAGTTAGTTCTTTTAAGTCTATCAATAATGGCCGGCCACCAGGCCCTGTCGAATGCCGACTGTATGTCCAGGGAGACCGCAATAGTGTGGAGTCCTTTGGACCTGCTGGACTTGATAACCTCGAGCGCGTCCAGGAGGGCGTGAGCCGTAGAGGTGTTTCTTCTGAAGCCGTACTGTCTGTGGTTGAGGTGTCCCTGGACCGCCGCCGCGTGCACCAACCGTTCCGTCATAAGTTTTTCAAGCGTTTTACCAAACACAGGTATCAATCCAATTGGCCTGTTTGCCTTAGGCTCGGCTGGCGATAGGGCGCCTGGTTTGGGGATAATTCGCAGGACCGCCTGCTTCCAGGTGTCCGGGAAGTAGCCGAGCTGCAGGCATCTGTTGACTAGGGCCGTGATGAGATCGGGAAGGTTCTTGAAGGCAGCGAGACAGATGTCGGATGTGAGTCCGTCATGTCCCGGGGCCTTTTTTGGTGAGATTGTAGCAATGGCCTCCCGCACTTCATCGCTTGTGAATGGTGGGTCATCCGCAGTGTCCGGCAGAACGGAGGTGTCCCTACGTAGCTGAGCCTGATGGGGCGTGTCCTCCTCTGGGTCATCTTTAGGGTAAAAGTGCGAGAGTAGAGCCTGCGCCGTCTCCACGCTGTCCATTGTGAACCTACCGTTACTCATGCGGATGGTGGACGGGGGTAGCGTGGGCTTGTTGGCCTTAAGAACCGGGTTAGTAATGGCCCATACTTTGTCTGCCGACTGTGAGTTGCAGAATTCCCTAAAGCTGTTAGTCGATGCTTTTCGTATACCGTTGGATAACTTGGTTTTTGCGTCCTCGAGCTCCAGCACTGCCGCCGCGACAGAGTCCTGCGGAGAGCCATTTGCACGCGCTATGCGCACCTCCCTCTTGGCCAGGTTAAGCTTGTTCTGCAGGTCGTCCAGCTCCCGTGTCCAGAAGGGCTTAGAACCCGGTCGCCTACCGTAGCCGGTGCTGTCATGGGTGTCGAAAGCCTCGCTTGCCGCCTGCTGTATGATGTTGGTAAGAGTGATTATACACTCCTCCAGGCCAGACTCACTTAATTGCGATATATGACCTAGTGAGATGTCAGATTCTGCCATGAGGGTAGATAGGGCAGAGTCGAATGGTACCCAGTCCACTTTGCCTCTGGTTGCGAACCTGCGCGTGGTAAATGGAGGCGGATTGGTCAGGTTCCGGGCAGCGGAAGAGCCCACCGCATAGGTTATAGCTAAGTGTTGGTTGTTGGGTAGTATCGAGCCATCCACCCGCCAATCCACTACCGGGAGGCTAGACGATGCGATGGTTAAATCAATTGCACTATGTCTGGTAACGTTGTGCGTGACACATTCGAATGTTGCCGAGCCATCATTGTGGCACACCAGGTCATTTTGGATTATGAAATTGGTAACCGTCAGGCCTCGGTCATTGCATCTGTCTGTATGATCCCATGTGTGGTGCCATGCATTGAAGTCCCCCGCGATAAGGTGGGGGGTAGAGGAGCCGTAGGCTTGGGAGGTAGCTGTGAGTGGGACCAGGTGTAAGCCAAGGTCATCCTCCTTATGGGCGTACACTGAGGAGATAAGAAGATCATGATTGCCAGCTGAGAGGTGTACTGTGGTCAGGTCCGGTGACGAGTGCTGGGTGACCAACACCGCCCTGTATTTAATCGCGTATGTGTCTCTAATGTATAGTGCGGCCCTGACCTTTTTCCCGGGAGCGGGATGTTGGAAGGTGGTGAACCCCTGTATTTTTTTGGCTGTGGCCGCTTTGCCCGTATAGGGTTCTGCGATCACCGCTATCTGAATAGAGCTATCGTACTGTAATATTTTAGCTAACTGGCAGAAGCTATGAAAGCATCTGTCAGTATTAACCTGAATAATTTTTGTGTATACAAACAGAGAAGTGAGGGAATTGCTGCCATGATTGGTAGCATGTAGAGAGGGAGGGAAGCAGTTTAGGCCTATGCCACGTATGTTATTAGAACTACTGGCCATAATCTATTTTATCCCTGATACGGTTTAGCATGGCCACCAATCTGGGGCAACTGTTGCTAAATGCTGAGTGGTTGACGTTAATGGGTCTGAAATGCTTCCCTCCTCCTCCCCCGTTGGTGAAATTAAACCTAGAGCAGTTGGTACACGTGAAGTTGGTCCCCTCCTTTGGGCACTCCCCCACTCCATGCCCCGAGCAGCCGCACCTGAGGCACGACTCCTGGCGCCCGCATGCGCCCGCTGTGTGGCCGAAGCCGTGACACTTTCGACATTGTTTGAATGGGGAGCAGTCCTCAACGTGGACCAGAGAAAACTCTATGTTGACTCTGCCTTTAGTTACAAGTGACCTCCACACCTGCGGGGAAGTCCTGAATATTGCGTTATATAAGGCCGGGTTACGGTTGCGTCTGGTAAACAGTAGTTTAAAGTCGTCCGGCTTGGTCGTACCGGGGTCCAAGTTCTGGTTGATGATCATATTAACGATGTGTTGCTCTTCATGTGATTTATGGATACCCTTGATGATGACCATTGGGTTGATTTTTCTTTCCTGTTCTACACTAAGGCCCGAAGATGGGGGTGCTTCACTGATTCTTTTTTCCGCGGCCGCGGCGCTCGCCTTACTGTCAAAAGTCAGTTTAACCTTTCCTTTTGATAAATTGGAGATCTTAGCTAAGTTGATGCCGTCCCTCTGTGTTGTTCTGAGAGTGCTTTTAATGGTGTCTCTAACTGCTTCGTAGGTCGCACCGGGGGTTATATTACCGCTTTGTTTTATTGAAACAACAAGGGTCGGCAGGGCGGGTGACGGGAGGGCTGTCGCCGCTAGAACGGAGGCGTAGGATCTTCTATCCCCCTGCACGAGTGGGGGGCCCGGTAGACCCGGCGTCGAATCCCCCGGTAGCCCGCTCCCACGGCCGTCCCCCGTCCGTTGTGTGAGGTTGTGCTGAAGATAATCATATGTGTCTGTTACCTTTTTCATGACCGCCCTAAGCTCAGCCCGATCCTCCACTTGGGGCGGAGGGGAGGCCGTGGTCGGGGGGAACATCGCGAATTTCTCCTCAAGGGACTTGAGGGTGACTTTTATATCCTGGATTTCACGCTTTAGGTCGTCGAAGCGGAGGTTCTGGGAGTCCGGGTCCATCCCGGCCGAGGTATCTCTCTGCGATGGTAGTGGAGGAGAGACGTTACTTACGGAGTGATTCGCGTGGGAAGTTCGAGACACTTGTGTCAATGATAATGGGGACCACTGGGAGAGGAGTGCCCTTCTCGCACCCGCATCAGGGGAATCCCCCTGTGCCCTATCTATAATTAGGTCACAATATTGGTTGATGGTAAGCTTGTGTTCTTTTTTGACAGATTTATTCTTACTATTGGGGTCCACTTTGAGAGCGTCCTTGATCCTCTGCGCATATGTGACAATCTCGTTCGCCGTTGCCCTTCCGCCGCGGACCTGGTCAAAATCTGGGGAGGGAGAGGACTCCCTTAGTAGGGGTTCTCTGCCGCCGCTGCCTCCACCAGTGTTAATCGGAGATAGGCTCCGCTGAGTGTTTGTTGATGTTGCCGGGTTGATATCGATGCCTGGGCTGAGCACCACGAGTTCCTGTTCCTCCAGGGGGATGGTGTTAAGTAAGTCAAATCTATTGGGAGAGGTGACCGCGTGTTCTCCCATCTCACTGTACGTGAAGTTCCTCGAGTTGGCCCTGGTGAGGCGTTTGCCTGGTGGTGGTGACCTTTGGGTGGTCATGGTAATGCCTGACAATAAGCGGGGGCCCACGCCGTAACACCCGTGTGTTACCAAGGTGACCGAGAGAGAAGCGCCCGCTCTGTCACCGGGACGACCGCTACAATAGGCGAATACAATAGAAATACAAAGAGATAGGCGTACGCCCGCTTGTTGCAGGAGTGGGCGCGTAGCATACAATCTAGGTTCAATAACAATGAGAGCACAAAGGCTGGGCGTACGACCGTCAAGCTCGGAAGTGGGCGCAGAGCATACGATAAACAAACGGGTAACAATGGGGAAACAAAGAGATGGGCGCGGGCTTATACAGCGCGGGAGTGGGCGCAGAGCATGCTATAGGGCAAAGTAGTAGTGTATAATCAGAGACTAGAACTTACCCCCCGAGGAGGGAAGCGGCTTCCCGAAGAGCCTCCCGTTCGCCGGCATCCTTCTGGAGCGTGGGCTCTCACTGTCCGTAGGGGTTAGTCCACACACCCCGGGGTGGAGGCCCGAGCCAGCCGGGACGTACCCGTCGTCACTAAACACGTGCACCCCGACACAGGCGTCACCACCTCACGCACACAGATACAAATACATCCACACACACACTTGTAGTGCCGACTTACACCGCCGACCCAACCCGTTGTTGGGGTGATGAATGCGCTACCGTGCCGCGCCGCTTGCCACGGGATGAGGTCCCGCCTACCAAGCTGAGCCTGGTCCACTCCCCCGATGGGGATGGGTCCGCGAAGCCTACAAGGACGGGCCCGCTATATTAATGGGGGGCCAGCCCACGCGCCCAGGGGCGCCGCCGCCCAGCCGGGGCGTGCGCTTGGTTAGAGGATCGCGCGCAGACTGACTGCGCTGGCAGCGCGCACACCCTCACACCCTCGCGCGTACGCTCACCCACACTTGCGGAAGCCGAAACACGCACGGACGCGTTCGTTCGTTGTCAAGGCGACCGAGAGGCGCCCGATCCGCCTCAAGGACGGCAATTACAATAGGTTACTACAAAGGGAAGACAATAACATGGGCACACGCCCATATGGCGTTAGAGAGGGCGTAAGGTGCACAATATGGGGTCGGATAACAATGGGAGAACAAAGAGATGGGCACACGACCGCTCGGCACGGGAGTGGGCGCCGCACGTACAAAACGGGACCGTGTTACAATAGAGAAACAAAGAGATGGGCGCACGCTCACTCAGCGCGGGAGTGGTCGTCGCTCATACGTTAGGATATTGAACTACAAAGGGATAACAAAGGGGTGGTCATTTGCACACTCAGCGCGGGAGTGAGCAGGGAGCGTTTGGATATCAAACTGTACTGAGGAAACAAAGATATAAAGGACTACGCGCACCTACATAACGCGAGGGTGAGTGAGCGCAGAAACGCACCATATGGGCTGTGGCCAATGTGCCTAAGTGGAGCCGTGATTACCGCAAGTGACACGGGACCTATGGGCAGTCTGGACCTGATGTTTACCTTTCACTGGAGGGGCACTTGCTTGCAGCAGAAAGGGCTGGGCCGCCTTCCGACAGCACGCACGCACGCAAACGTTCTACGGGAACCCACTCGTGCACCTACCCTCGCCCACGCACCACCAAGCGTATCGTAACGCAGTTACCTCCGCCCGTTGCCAAGGCAACGGAAAAACACAGTTAGTCGCGGTGCGGGGGATGACTAACACGCCGGCGGTGGGGAGTACAAAAGAATGGGCGCACCCGGCGGGAGTGAACCACTCACGAACTGACCGAACAACAATAGAGGAACAATAGAAATGGGCGCACGCACACCCGACGTGGGAGTGGGCGTAGAGCTCACAATGAGAGTCCGGATTACAATAGGGAAACAAAGGGGTGGGTGCGGCCGCTCGACCCGGAAGGGAGCGCCACGTACACACTGGAGTACCGAACACAATAGAGTTGAACAATGGACTTGAAGGTGCACGCCCAACGGTTGGGCGCGGCTGAAAAGTCAACGTACCGTATGGGCTGGAGTTGGTGTGCCTAAGTGGCGCAGTGATAACCGCAGGTGTCACGGGACCTATGAACAATCTGGGCCTAATACTTACCTGACTCTCTCGGGAGGGGGGCACGTACTTGCCGCAGATCTGGCTGGGCAGCTTCCCGACGGCCCACTCGCGCACCGGTGGTCTTCACGCGCACACACCCCACAAACACCATCAAACACCACTGCAGCCTCCCGTACCCCGGGCAACGGGGAGGCACCCGCGCGGTGACCGGCGCCGCCAGTAACGCACACTTACGCACGTACTCACACACACTCCGCTAGGTGAAGATCAACACAAACGCGCCCGTCCGTTGCCAAGGCAACGGAGAAGCGTGGTTGGGCGCAGTGCGGGAGCCGACAAACACGTCGACAGTGATGGGCACCCCCGTCGGGAGTGAAGCGCTCACATAGAGACCAAACTACAAAGGACGAACAATAGAAATGGGCGCACACACGACCGACGTGGGAGTGGGCGCCGAGCACACAATAAGAGTCCGAAATGTACTGGGGAGACACTGGATGGGCGCGGCCGCACTACCCGGGAGCGGGCGCCGCGCGCACAATGGAAACCGAACACAAAAGATCGAACAATAGACCTGGGAGCGCGCGCCCAATGGACGGGCGCGGCAGAAAAACCGACGGAGCTCCGCAAAAACGTGCCGCTCGCTAGGACGGCTGGCGCGAGACTCAGGTTAGGTTAGGTTAGGTTAGGTTAGGTTAGGTTAGGTTAGGTTAGGTTAGGTTAGGTTAGGTTAGGTTAGGTTAGGTTAGGTTAGGTTAGGTTAGGTTAGGTTAGGTTAGGTTAGGTTAGGTTAGGTTAGGTTAGGTTAGGTTAGGTTAGGTTAGGTTAGGTTAGGTTAGGTTAGGTTAGGTTAGGTTAGGTTAGGTTAGGTTAGGTTAGGTTAGGTTAGGTTAGGTTAGGTTAGGTTAGGTTAGGTTAGGTTAGGTTAGGTTAGGTTAGGTTAGGTTAGGTTAGGTTAGGTTAGGTTAGGTTAGGTTAGGTTAGGTTAGGTTAGGTTAGGTTAGGTTAGGTTAGGTTAGGTTAGGTTAGGTTAGGTTAGGTTAGGTTAGGTTAGGTTAGGTTAGGTTAGGTTAGGTTAGGTTAGGTTAGGTTAGGTTAGGTTAGGTTAGGTTAGGTTAGGTTAGGTTAGGTTAGGTTAGGTTAGGTTAGGTTAGGTTAGGTTAGGTTAGGTTAGGTTAGGTTAGGTTAGGTTAGGTTAGGTTAGGTTAGGTTAGGTTAGGTTAGGTTAGGTTAGGTTAGGTTAGGTTAGGTTAGGTTAGGTTAGGTTAGGTTAGGTTAGGTTAGGTTAGGTTAGGTTAGGTTAGGTTAGGTTAGGTTAGGTTAGGTTAGGTTAGGTTAGGTTAGGTTAGGTTAGGTTAGGTTAGGTTAGGTTAGGTTAGGTTAGGTTAGGTTAGGTTAGGTTAGGTTAGGTTAGGTTAGGTTAGGTTAGGTTAGGTTAGGTTAGGTTAGGTTAGGTTAGGTTAGGTTAGGTTAGGTTAGGTTAGGTTAGGTTAGGTTAGGTTAGGTTAGGTTAGGTTAGGTTAGGTTAGGTTAGGTTAGGTTAGGTTAGGTTAGGTTAGGTTAGGTTAGGTTAGGTTAGGTTAGGTCAGGTTAGGTTAGGTTAGGTTAGGTTAGGTTAGGTTAGGTTAGGTTAGGTTAGGTTAGGTTAGGTTAGGTTAGGTTAGGTTAGGTTAGGTTAGGTTAGGTTAGGTTAGGTTAGGTTAGGTTAGGTTAGGTTAGGTTAGGTTAGGTTAGGTTAGGTTAGGTTAGGTTAGGTTAGGTTAGGTTAGGTTAGGTTAGGTTAGGTTAGGTTAGGTTAGGTTAGGTTAGGTTAGGTTAGGTTAGGTTAGGTTAGGTTAGGTTAGGTTAGGTTAGGTTAGGTTAGGTTAGGTTAGGTTAGGTTAGGTTAGGTTAGGTTAGGTTAGGTTAGGTTAGGTTAGGTTAGGTTAGGTTAGGTTAGGTTAGGTTAGGTTAGGTTAGGTTAGGTTAGGTTAGGTTAGGTTAGGTTAGGTTAGGTTAGGTTAGGTTAGGTTAGGTTAGGTTAGGTTAGGTTAGGTTAGGTTAGGTTAGGTTAGGTTAGGTTAGGTTAGGTTAGGTTAGGTTAGGTTAGGTTAGGTTAGGTTAGGTTAGGTTAGGTTAGGTTAGGTTAGGTTAGGTTAGGTTAGGTTAGGTTAGGTTAGGTTAGGTTAGGTTAGGTTAGGTTAGGTTAGGTTAGGTTAGGTTAGGTTAGGTTAGGTTAGGTTAGGTTAGGTTAGGTTAGGTTAGGTTAGGTTAGGTTAGGTTAGGTTAGGTTAGGTTAGGTTAGGTTAGGTTAGGTTAGGTTAGGTTAGGTTAGGTTAGGTTAGGTTAGGTTAGGTTAGGTTAGGTTAGGTTAGGTTAGGTTAGGTTAGGTTAGGTTAGGTTAGGTTAGGTTAGGTTAGGTTAGGTTAGGTTAGGTTAGGTTAGGTTAGGTTAGGTTAGGTTAGGTTAGGTTAGGTTAGGTTAGGTTAGGTTAGGTTAGGTTAGGTTAGGTTAGGTTAGGTTAGGTTAGGTTAGGTTAGGTTAGGTTAGGTTAGGTTAGGTTAGGTTAGGTTAGGTTAGGTTAGGTTAGGTTAGGTTAGGTTAGGTTAGGTTAGGTTAGGTTAGGTTAGGTTAGGTTAGGTTAGGTTAGGTTAGGTTAGGTTAGGTTAGGTTAGGTTAGGTTAGGTTAGGTTAGGTTAGGTTAGGTTAGGTTAGGTTAGGTTAGGTTAGGTTAGGTTAGGTTAGGTTAGGTTAGGTTAGGTTAGGTTAGGTTAGGTTAGGTTAGGTTAGGTTAGGTTAGGTTAGGTTAGGTTAGGTTAGGTTAGGTTAGGTTAGGTTAGGTTAGGTTAGGTTAGGTTAGGTTAGGTTAGGTTAGGTTAGGTTAGGTTGTTTTTTTTTTTTTTTTTTTTTTTTTTTTTTTTTTTTTTTTTTTTTTTTTTTTTTTTTTTTTTTTTTCCACTGCTCCTCAGACATGAGTCCGAGCCTTTGTATACCTATTTTTCTCATTCAGGCCAGTTCTCACTTTTATTCTTCTCGCACTTTTATTCTGCATACGTTTCTTTCTTACATCCATCATCTTTCTCACGATAACGGGTGGGACGCCCGCCTAGTGCTATCCTAATTCTAAGCTTTTATTTATTTCGTTCAACTTTACAAAGGGTAAATAATTTGTACTCAGTTTGTACTTTTGTTTTTACAAGAAAATTTCTTTACATTTTTGTGCTACTTTTAGGTTCAAACATTATTAACTTTTATTATCTTATCTTATAATCTCTACAATTTTATACATTTAATTAAATTTTGGATCTTATCTATTTTTAACATGGTTTTATTTCTTAATTCTAACAGATACTTATTTGCAAACTTAACTATTTTTGATGCTTTACAACATATGGTGTGGACTTATTTCTATTTCTTGACTAATGGCTATTTCCGTTTTTACATACATTGTATATTACTAAATCTATCTTATATTAATTTTACAATCTTGGTATACATTTTGATTACTTACAACTAATACGTTACCAGGTTCAAACAAATTTATTTTAATTTTAATCTATAATAAAAACTATTGTATGCCGGTCTTATTATTTACTTAGTACTTATTTTAGGGCAGATTTTATATATTTTACATAATATATATTCTTTCCCTATTTCTTGTGCTTTTTAATTTTTAGAGACTTTTGGTTTTTGGCTAGTTGTTATTTTAATTTGGAAAAAGGGGTTTATATTGGTGTCAAATTTTTGTGTTAGACTATTTGTAACAATATATTTACACAATATATATGTCAAAATTTTTGGGTGCCTGATTTAGCTTTATAGCGTGACTTTGGTTAGGTTAGGTTAGGTTAGGTTAGGTTAGGTTAGGTTAGGTTAGGTTAGGTTAGGTTAGGTTAGGTTAGGTTAGGTTAGGTTAGGTTAGGTTAGGTTAGGTTAGGTTAGGTTAGGTTAGGTTAGGTTAGGTTAGGTTAGGTTAGGTTAGGTTAGGTTAGGTTAGGTTAGGTTAGGTTAGGTTAGGTTAGGTTAGGTTAGGTTAGGTTAGGTTAGGTTAGGTTAGGTTAGGTTAGGTTAGGTTAGGTTAGGTTAGGTTAGGTTAGGTTAGGTTAGGTTAGGTTAGGTTAGGTTAGGTTAGGTTAGGTTAGGTTAGGTTAGGTTAGGTTAGGTTAGGTTAGGTTAGGTTAGGTTAGGTTAGGTTAGGTTAGGTTAGGTTAGGTTAGGTTAGGTTAGGTTAGGTTAGGTTAGGTTAGGTTAGGTTAGGTTAGGTTAGGTTAGGTTAGGTTAGGTTAGGTTAGGTTAGGTTAGGTTAGGTTAGGTTAGGTTAGGTTAGGTTAGGTTAGGTTAGGTTAGGTTAGGTTAGGTTAGGTTAGGTTAGGTTAGGTTAGGTTAGGTTAGGTTAGGTTAGGTTAGGTTAGGTTAGGTTAGGTTAGGTTAGGTTAGGTTAGGTTAGGTTAGGTTAGGTTAGGTTAGGTTAGGTTAGGTTAGGTTAGGTTAGGTTAGGTTAGGTTAGGTTAGGTTAGGTTAGGTTAGGTTAGGTTAGGTTAGGTTAGGTTAGGTTAGGTTAGGTTAGGTTAGGTTAGGTTAGGTTAGGTTAGGTTAGGTTAGGTTAGGTTAGGTTAGGTTAGGTTAGGTTAGGTTAGGTTAGGTTAGGTTAGGTTAGGTTAGGTTAGGTTAGGTTAGGTTAGGTTAGGTTAGGTTAGGTTAGGTTAGGTTAGGTTAGGTTAGGTTAGGTTAGGTTAGGTTAGGTTAGGTTAGGTTAGGTTAGGTTTTTTTTTTTTTTTTTTAATTTTATTTGAATTCTCCAGAAAAGTTTTTGATTCACATCAGAGCAGAGTTATTTCATGCCCGGCGAGTCAGACAGCCGGTTCTCGCTAACGGTATACGATTCACCGACCCTGTTACTCTCTAGACGTCAGATAAAAGAAGTGAAGTTAATTACAATTTAAATTTTATAAAGTGGTTATAGACACAAATAGAATGTTTTACAAATTAAAGTTAAGTGTTTACAAAAAAAATAATGATTTTCAGATATTAGATGTAAAGAATACAACGAATATTGCAAAGCAGAAAACGAATCGGTAATGTTTACTATGGTTTGTTTTCCGTGCCATAGTCGATCCTTTGCTGGACCTTAAGCAGCATGGCCCTCACACGCGGGCATTTAGTGGAAGTCGCACGGTGTTGGGTTGAGTCCCTTCCTTTGAATCGCGCATTGTGTGTTTTACAGTTTAGACACACGGACTTTTTTGGATCCTCTTTCGCGGGACATGCCTCCAGGTCGTGTTGGC
This sequence comes from Chrysoteuchia culmella, assembly GCA_910589605.1. NCBI lineage: Eukaryota > Metazoa > Arthropoda > Insecta > Lepidoptera > Crambidae > Chrysoteuchia > Chrysoteuchia culmella. The sequence continues at coordinate 16,404,015 of OU342665.1, forward strand.
CTGTGCAGTGAGAGCATGTGTCCACGGTGGCGGTACATTTGTTTCTCGTGTGTCCAAACTGTAGACACTTGAAGCATTGAAGGAAGGGACTAAACTCTTCAACGTGGACTCGTAAGTAGTCCACATTGATTTTGGCCAAGTCCAACATGGCACGGAAAACATTGGGAGTTACTATAAAGACAGCATTGTAAAGTTTGTCGCTGCGGTTCTTTCTTTCGAACTTGAAGGTAATATCGTTTTCGTCCTTGGTAGCAGCTTTCACATTCGGGTTTTGCTGTAAGATGAGGTGGCATAGATCTTCACTTGGTATTTCCTTTGATACACCCTTCAGAACGACCATGGGCCGGAGTTTTCTTGCAGTCTCTGCGTTGAGGTTTGGATCCTGGGCCAGTCGCTTTAATGTCTCGGATCGCTGTTCATCGGTGTCGAACTCGACCCGGAACTTTTGCTTAGAAAGCGACTGGACCCTAGATGGTGCGAAGTCCAGAGTCTTGAAGTTCACGGCAGAGCGGAAGCTTCGTATTGTATCCTCGCGAGATGCAGTCTCCTTTTTATGTGAAACAATGATGGCAGGCTTGGAAGCCTTTGGGGTGTTTTCAACAGATTTGGTGGTTTTATCGCTGGAACGGGAAGCCATTGCGGCGTAAGAAACGGGTCGGTCAGAAACGGGATTTTGCTTTAAAATGGGGTAATTTTTGAGTTCTTCCTTAAGGGATTCTCGTACGATCTGGGTAATATTTTCAACGGTGAGACTCGCTGGAGTCCCAGAGGTAGCGGGAGCAGGCGCAGTTGAGGAGATAGCTGGAGTCACCTTCGACGATGGTTTGGTAGATGAGGCATAGCAAACGGTGTTGGTCATCCTGCATAGCTCGATGATGCGCGTTTTTTGGTCTTTAGAAAGACCTGCACCTTTCCCTTTTTGTGCATTAGTCACGAGGAGCTGTATTTCACTTATGTAGGTGTTGATTTTTTCGAAGGGCCCGTACAACTTCGGCTCACCTTCATCTTCGGAACCTGATTCAGAAACAGGGCAATATGCCCCTCCAGGCATGTAATCCGCAAAGAATTGATCGTCTTCCATGATGGTTAGTCGCTGCAAACACGAAGTCAGTTGTTCGCAGAGGGATGGTTTTAGCCGGGCTAGGACACTGCGTTACCGTGTACCTAGTTACCGTTTCCAGGGAGCGCCGCGGGGAGGCAACCATCCAACCCCCCGGTTAGGTTAGGTTAGGTTAGGTTAGGTTAGGTTAGGTTAGGTTAGGTTAGGTTAGGTTAGGTTAGGTTAGGTTAGGTTAGGTTAGGTTAGGTTAGGTTAGGTTAGGTTAGGTTAGGTTAGGTTAGGTTAGGTTAGGTTAGGTTAGGTTAGGTTAGGTTAGGTTAGGTTAGGTTAGGTTAGGTTAGGTTAGGTTAGGTTAGGTTAGGTTAGGTTAGGTTAGGTTAGGTTAGGTTAGGTTAGGTTAGGTTAGGTTAGGTTAGGTTAGGTTAGGTTAGGTTAGGTTAGGTTAGGTTAGGTTAGGTTAGGTTAGGTTAGGTTAGGTTAGGTTAGGTTAGGTTAGGTTAGGTTAGGTTAGGTTAGGTTAGGTTAGGTTAGGTTAGGTTAGGTTAGGTTAGGTTAGGTTAGGTTAGGTTAGGTTAGGTTAGGTTAGGTTAGGTTAGGTTAGGTTAGGTTAGGTTAGGTTAGGTTAGGTTAGGTTAGGTTAGGTTAGGTTAGGTTAGGTTAGGTTAGGTTAGGTTAGGTTAGGTTAGGTTAGGTTAGGTTAGGTTAGGTTAGGTTAGGTTAGGTTAGGTTAGGTTAGGTTAGGTTAGGTTAGGTTAGGTTAGGTTAGGTTAGGTTAGGTTAGGTTAGGTTAGGTTAGGTTAGGTTAGGTTAGGTTAGGTTAGGTTAGGTTAGGTTAGGTTAGGTTAGGTTAGGTTAGGTTAGGTTAGGTTAGGTTAGGTTAGGTTAGGTTAGGTTAGGTTAGGTTAGGTTAGGTTAGGTTAGGTTAGGTTAGGTTAGGTTAGGTTAGGTTAGGTTAGGTTAGGTTAGGTTAGGTTAGGTTAGGTTAGGTTAGGTTAGGTTAGGTTAGGTTAGGTTAGGTTAGGTTAGGTTAGGTTAGGTTAGGTTAGGTTAGGTTAGGTTAGGTTAGGTTAGGTTAGGTTAGGTTAGGTTAGGTTAGGTTAGGTTAGGTTAGGTTAGGTTAGGTTAGGTTAGGTTAGGTTAGGTTAGGTTAGGTTAGGTTAGGTTAGGTTAGGTTAGGTTAGGTTAGGTTAGGTTAGGTTAGGTTAGGTTAGGTTAGGTTAGGTTAGGTTAGGTTAGGTTAGGTTAGGTTAGGTTAGGTTAGGTTAGGTTAGGTTAGGTTAGGTTAGGTTAGGTTAGGTTAGGTTAGGTTAGGTTAGGTTAGGTTAGGTTAGGTTAGGTTAGGTTAGGTTAGGTTAGGTTAGGTTAGGTTAGGTTAGGTTAGGTTAGGTTAGGTTAGGTTAGGTTAGGTTAGGTTAGGTTAGGTTAGGTTAGGTTAGGTTAGGTTAGGTTAGGTTAGGTTAGGTTAGGTTAGGTTAGGTTAGGTTAGGTTAGGTTAGGTTAGGTTAGGTTAGGTTAGGTTAGGTTAGGTTAGGTTAGGTTAGGTTAGGTTAGGTTAGGTTAGGTTAGGTTAGGTTAGGTTAGGTTAGGTTAGGTTAGGTTAGGTTAGGTTAGGTTAGGTTAGGTTAGGTTAGGTTAGGTTAGGTTAGGTTAGGTTAGGTTAGGTTAGGTTAGGTTAGGTTAGGTTAGGTTAGGTTAGGTTAGGTTAGGTTAGGTTAGGTTAGGTTAGGTTAGGTTAGGTTAGGTTAGGTTAGGTTAGGTTAGGTTAGGTTAGGTTAGGTTAGGTTAGGTTAGGTTAGGTTAGGTTAGGTTAGGTTAGGTTAGGTTAGGTTAGGTTAGGTTAGGTTAGGTTAGGTTAGGTTAGGTTAGGTTAGGTTAGGTTAGGTTAGGTTCAGGTTAGGTTAGGTTAGGTTAGGTTAGGTTAGGTTAGGTTAGGTTAGGTTAGGTTAGGTTAGGTTAGGTTAGGTTAGGTTAGGTTAGGTTAGGTTAGGTTAGGTTAGGTTAGGTTAGGTTAGGTTAGGTTAGGTTAGGTTAGGTTAGGTTAGGTTAGGTTAGGTTAGGTTAGGTTAGGTTAGGTTAGGTTAGGTTAGGTTAGGTTAGGTTAGGTTAGGTTAGGTTAGGTTAGGTTAGGTTAGGTTAGGTTAGGTTAGGTTAGGTTAGGTTAGGTTAGGTTAGGTTAGGTTAGGTTAGGTTAGGTTAGGTTAGGTTAGGTTAGGTTAGGTTAGGTTAGGTTAGGTTAGGTTAGGTTAGGTTAGGTTAGGTTAGGTTAGGTTAGGTTAGGTTAGGTTAGGTTAGGTTAGGTTAGGTTAGGTTAGGTTAGGTTAGGTTAGGTTAGGTTAGGTTAGGTTAGGTTAGGTTAGGTTAGGTTAGGTTAGGTTAGGTTAGGTTAGGTTAGGTTAGGTTAGGTTAGGTTAGGTTAGGTTAGGTTAGGTTAGGTTAGGTTAGGTTAGGTTAGGTTAGGTTAGGTTAGGTTAGGTTAGGTTAGGTTAGGTTAGGTTAGGTTAGGTTAGGTTAGGTTAGGTTAGGTTAGGTTAGGTTAGGTTAGGTTAGGTTAGGTTAGGTTAGGTTAGGTTAGGTTAGGTTAGGTTAGGTTAGGTTAGGTTAGGTTAGGTTAGGTTAGGTTAGGTTAGGTTAGGTTAGGTTAGGTTAGGTTAGGTTAGGTTAGGTTAGGTTAGGTTAGGTTAGGTTAGGTTAGGTTAGGTTAGGTTAGGTTAGGTTAGGTTAGGTTAGGTTAGGTTAGGTTAGGTTAGGTTAGGTTAGGTTAGGTTAGGTTAGGTTAGGTTAGGTTAGGTTAGGTTAGGTTAGGTTAGGTTAGGTTAGGTTAGGTTAGGTTAGGTTAGGTTAGGTTAGGTTAGGTTAGGTTAGGTTAGGTTAGGTTAGGTTAGGTTAGGTTAGGTTAGGTTAGGTTAGGTTAGGTTAGGTTAGGTTAGGTTAGGTTAGGTTAGGTTAGGTTAGGTTAGGTTAGGTTAGGTTAGGTTAGGTTAGGTTAGGTTAGGTTAGGTTAGGTTAGGTTAGGTTAGGTTAGGTTAGGTTAGGTTAGGTTAGGTTAGGTTAGGTTAGGTTAGGTTAGGTTAGGTTAGGTTAGGTTAGGTTAGGTTAGGTTAGGTTAGGTTAGGTTAGGTTAGGTTAGGTTAGGTTAGGTTAGGTTAGGTTAGGTTAGGTTAGGTTAGGTTAGGTTAGGTTAGGTTAGGTTAGGTTAGGTTAGGTTAGGTTAGGTTAGGTTAGGTTAGGTTAGGTTAGGTTAGGTTAGGTTAGGTTAGGTTAGGTTAGGTTAGGTTAGGTTAGGTTAGGTTAGGTTAGGTTAGGTTAGGTTAGGTTAGGTTAGGTTAGGCTAGGTTAGGTTAGGTTAGGTTAGGTTAGGTTAGGTTAGGTTAGGTTAGGTTAGGTTAGGTTAGGTTAGGTTAGGTTAGGTTAGGTTAGGTTAGGTTAGGTTAGGTTAGGTTAGGTTAGGTTAGGTTAGGTTAGGTTAGGTTAGGTTAGGTTAGGTTAGGTTAGGTTAGGTTAGGTTAGGTTAGGTTAGGTTAGGTTAGGTTAGGTTAGGTTAGGTTAGGTTAGGTTAGGTTAGGTTAGGTTAGGTTAGGTTAGGTTAGGTTAGGTTAGGTTAGGTTAGGTTAGGTTAGGTTAGGTTAGGTTAGGTTAGGTTAGGTTAGGTTAGGTTAGGTTAGGTTAGGTTAGGTTAGGTTAGGTTAGGTTAGGTTAGGTTAGGTTAGGTTAGGTTAGGTTAGGTTAGGTTAGGTTAGGTTAGGTTAGGTTAGGTTAGGTTAGGTTAGGTTAGGTTAGGTTAGGTTAGGTTAGGTTAGGTTAGGTTAGGTTAGGTTAGGTTAGGTTAGGTTAGGTTAGGTTAGGTTAGGTTAGGTTAGGTTAGGTTAGGTTAGGTTAGGTTAGGTTAGGTTAGGTTAGGTTAGGTTAGGTTAGGTTAGGTTAGGTTAGGTTAGGTTAGGTTAGGTTAGGTTAGGTTAGGTTAGGTTAGGTTAGGTTAGGTTAGGTTAGGTTAGGTTAGGTTAGGTTAGGTTAGGTTAGGTTAGGTTAGGTTAGGTTAGGTTAGGTTAGGTTAGGTTAGGTTAGGTTAGGTTAGGTTAGGTTAGGTTAGGTTAGGTTAGGTTAGGTTAGGTTAGGTTAGGTTAGGTTAGGTTAGGTTAGGTTAGGTTAGGTTAGGTTAGGTTAGGTTAGGTTAGGTTAGGTTAGGTTAGGTTAGGTTAGGTTAGGTTAGGTTAGGTTAGGTTAGGTTAGGTTAGGTTAGGTTAGGTTAGGTTAGGTTAGGTTAGGTTAGGTTAGGTTAGGTTAGGTTAGGTTAGGTTAGGTTAGGTTAGGTTAGGTTAGGTTAGGTTAGGTTAGGTTAGGTTAGGTTAGGTTAGGTTAGGTTAGGTTAGGTTAGGTTAGGTTAGGTTAGGTTAGGTTAGGTTAGGTTAGGTTAGGTTAGGTTAGGTTAGGTTAGGTTAGGTTAGGTTAGGTTAGGTTAGGTTAGGTTAGGTTAGGTTAGGTTAGGTTAGGTTAGGTTAGGTTAGGTTAGGTTAGGTTAGGTTAGGTTAGGTTAGGTTAGGTTAGGTTAGGTTAGGTTAGGTTAGGTTAGGTTAGGTTAGGTTAGGTTAGGTTAGGTTAGGTTAGGTTAGGTTAGGTTAGGTTAGGTTAGGTTAGGTTAGGTTAGGTTAGGTTAGGTTAGGTTAGGTTAGGTTAGGTTAGGTTAGGTTAGGTTAGGTTAGGTTAGGTTAGGTTAGGTTAGGTTAGGTTAGGTTAGGTTAGGTTAGGTTAGGTTAGGTTAGGTTAGGTTAGGTTAGGTTAGGTTAGGTTAGGTTAGGTTAGGTTAGGTTAGGTTAGGTTAGGTTAGGTTAGGTTAGGTTAGGTTAGGTTAGGTTAGGTTAGGTTAGGTTAGGTTAGGTTAGGTTAGGTTAGGTTAGGTTAGGTTAGGTTAGGTTAGGTTAGGTTAGGTTAGGTTAGGTTAGGTTAGGTTAGGTTAGGTTAGGTTAGGTTAGGTTAGGTTAGGTTAGGTTAGGTTAGGTTAGGTTAGGTTAGGTTAGGTTAGGTTAGGTTAGGTTAGGTTAGGTTAGGTTAGGTTAGGTTAGGTTAGGTTAGGTTAGGTTAGGTTAGGTTAGGTTAGGTTAGGTTAGGTTAGGTTAGGTTAGGTTAGGTTAGGTTAGGTTAGGTTAGGTTAGGTTAGGTTAGGTTAGGTTAGGTTAGGTTAGGTTAGGTTAGGTTAGGTTAGGTTAGGTTAGGTTAGGTTAGGTTAGGTTAGGTTAGGTTAGGTTAGGTTAGGTTAGGTTAGGTTAGGTTAGGTTAGGTTAGGTTAGGTTAGGTTAGGTTAGGTTAGGTTAGGTTAGGTTAGGTTAGGTTAGGTTAGGTTAGGTTAGGTTAGGTTAGGTTAGGTTAGGTTAGGTTAGGTTAGGTTAGGTTAGGTTAGGTTAGGTTAGGTTAGGTTAGGTTAGGTTAGGTTAGGTTAGGTTAGGTTAGGTTAGGTTAGGTTAGGTTAGGTTAGGTTAGGTTAGGTTAGGTTAGGTTAGGTTAGGTTAGGTTAGGTTAGGTTAGGTTAGGTTAGGTTAGGTTAGGTTAGGTTAGGTTAGGTTAGGTTAGGTTAGGTTAGGTTAGGTTAGGTTAGGTTAGGTTAGGTTAGGTTAGGTTAGGTTAGGTTAGGTTAGGTTAGGTTAGGTTAGGTTAGGTTAGGTTAGGTTAGGTTAGGTTAGGTTAGGTTAGGTTAGGTTAGGTTAGGTTAGGTTAGGTTAGGTTAGGTTAGGTTAGGTTAGGTTAGGTTAGGTTAGGTTAGGTTAGGTTAGGTTAGGTTAGGTTAGGTTAGGTTAGGTTAGGTTAGGTTAGGTTAGGTTAGGTTAGGTTAGGTTAGGTTAGGTTAGGTTAGGTTAGGTTAGGTTAGGTTAGGTTAGGTTAGGTTAGGTTAGGTTAGGTTAGGTTAGGTTAGGTTAGGTTAGGTTAGGTTAGGTTAGGTTAGGTTAGGTTAGGTTAGGTTAGGTTAGGTTAGGTTAGGTTAGGTTAGGTTAGGTTAGGTTAGGTTAGGTTAGGTTAGGTTAGGTTAGGTTAGGTTAGGTTAGGTTAGGTTAGGTTAGGTTAGGTTAGGTTAGGTTAGGTTAGGTTAGGTTAGGTTAGGTTAGGTTAGGTTAGGTTAGGTTAGGTTAGGTTAGGTTAGGTTAGGTTAGGTTAGGTTAGGTTAGGTTAGGTTAGGTTAGGTTAGGTTAGGTTAGGTTAGGTTAGGTTAGGTTAGGTTAGGTTAGGTTAGGTTAGGTTAGGTTAGGTTAGGTTAGGTTAGGTTAGGTTAGGTTAGGTTAGGTTAGGTTAGGTTAGGTTAGGTTAGGTTAGGTTAGGTTAGGTTAGGTTAGGTTAGGTTAGGTTAGGTTAGGTTAGGTTAGGTTAGGTTAGGTTAGGTTAGGTTAGGTTAGGTTAGGTTAGGTTAGGTTAGGTTAGGTTAGGTTAGGTTAGGTTAGGTTAGGTTAGGTTAGGTTAGGTTAGGTTAGGTTAGGTTAGGTTAGGTTAGGTTAGGTTAGGTTAGGTTAGGTTAGGTTAGGTTAGGTTAGGTTAGGTTAGGTTAGGTTAGGTTAGGTTAGGTTAGGTTAGGTTAGGTTAGGTTAGGTTAGGTTAGGTTAGGTTAGGTTAGGTTAGGTTAGGTTAGGTTAGGTTAGGTTAGGTTAGGTTAGGTTAGGTTAGGTTAGGTTAGGTTAGGTTAGGTTAGGTTAGGTTAGGTTAGGTTAGGTTAGGTTAGGTTAGGTTAGGTTAGGTTAGGTTAGGTTAGGTTAGGTTAGGTTAGGTTAGGTTAGGTTAGGTTAGGTTAGGTTAGGTTAGGTTAGGTTAGGTTAGGTTAGGTTAGGTTAGGTTAGGTTAGGTTAGGTTAGGTTAGGTTAGGTTAGGTTAGGTTAGGTTAGGTTAGGTTAGGTTAGGTTAGGTTAGGTTAGGTTAGGTTAGGTTAGGTTAGGTTAGGTTAGGTTAGGTTAGGTTAGGTTAGGTTAGGTTAGGTTAGGTTAGGTTAGGTTAGGTTAGGTTAGGTTAGGTTAGGTTAGGTTAGGTTAGGTTAGGTTAGGTTAGGTTAGGTTAGGTTAGGTTAGGTTAGGTTAGGTTAGGTTAGGTTAGGTTAGGTTAGGTTAGGTTAGGTTAGGTTAGGTTAGGTTAGGTTAGGTTAGGTTAGGTTAGGTTAGGTTAGGTTAGGTTAGGTTAGGTTAGGTTAGGTTAGGTTAGGTTAGGTTAGGTTAGGTTAGGTTAGGTTAGGTTAGGTTAGGTTAGGTTAGGTTAGGTTAGGTTAGGTTAGGTTAGGTTAGGTTAGGTTAGGTTAGGTTAGGTTAGGTTAGGTTAGGTTAGGTTAGGTTAGGTTAGGTTAGGTTAGGTTAGGTTAGGTTAGGTTAGGTTAGGTTAGGTTAGGTTAGGTTAGGTTAGGTTAGGTTAGGTTAGGTTAGGTTAGGTTAGGTTAGGTTAGGTTAGGTTAGGTTAGGTTAGGTTAGGTTAGGTTAGGTTAGGTTAGGTTAGGTTAGGTTAGGTTAGGTTAGGTTAGGTTAGGTTAGGTTAGGTTAGGTTAGGTTAGGTTAGGTTAGGTTAGGTTAGGTTAGGTTAGGTTAGGTTAGGTTAGGTTAGGTTAGGTTAGGTTAGGTTAGGTTAGGTTAGGTTAGGTTAGGTTAGGTTAGGTTAGGTTAGGTTAGGTTAGGTTAGGTTAGGTTAGGTTAGGTTAGGTTAGGTTAGGTTAGGTTAGGTTAGGTTAGGTTAGGTTAGGTTAGGTTAGGTTAGGTTAGGTTAGGTTAGGTTAGGTTAGGTTAGGTTAGGTTAGGTTAGGTTAGGTTAGGTTAGGTTAGGTTAGGTTAGGTTAGGTTAGGTTAGGTTAGGTTAGGTTAGGTTAGGTTAGGTTAGGTTAGGTTAGGTTAGGTTAGGTTAGGTTAGGTTAGGTTAGGTTAGGTTAGGTTAGGTTAGGTTAGGTTAGGTTAGGTTAGGTTAGGTTAGGTTAGGTTAGGTTAGGTTAGGTTAGGTTAGGTTAGGTTAGGTTAGGTTAGGTTAGGTTAGGTTAGGTTAGGTTAGGTTAGGTTAGGTTAGGTTAGGTTAGGTTAGGTTAGGTTAGGTTAGGTTAGGTTAGGTTAGGTTAGGTTAGGTTAGGTTAGGTTAGGTTAGGTTAGGTTAGGTTAGGTTAGGTTAGGTTAGGTTAGGTTAGGTTAGGTTAGGTTAGGTTAGGTTAGGTTAGGTTAGGTTAGGTTAGGTTAGGTTAGGTTAGGTTAGGTTAGGTTAGGTTAGGTTAGGTTAGGTTAGGTTAGGTTAGGTTAGGTTAGGTTAGGTTAGGTTAGGTTAGGTTAGGTTAGGTTAGGTTAGGTTAGGTTAGGTTAGGTTAGGTTAGGTTAGGTTAGGTTAGGTTAGGTTAGGTTAGGTTAGGTTAGGTTAGGTTAGGTTAGGTTAGGTTAGGTTAGGTTAGGTTAGGTTAGGTTAGGTTAGGTTAGGTTAGGTTAGGTTAGGTTAGGTTAGGTTAGGTTAGGTTAGGTTAGGTTAGGTTAGGTTAGGTTAGGTTAGGTTAGGTTAGGTTAGGTTAGGTTAGGTTAGGTTAGGTTAGGTTAGGTTAGGTTAGGTTAGGTTAGGTTAGGTTAGGTTAGGTTAGGTTAGGTTAGGTTAGGTTAGGTTAGGTTAGGTTAGGTTAGGTTAGGTTAGGTTAGGTTAGGTTAGGTTAGGTTAGGTTAGGTTAGGTTAGGTTAGGTTAGGTTAGGTTAGGTTAGGTTAGGTTAGGTTAGGTTAGGTTAGGTTAGGTTAGGTTAGGTTAGGTTAGGTTAGGTTAGGTTAGGTTAGGTTAGGTTAGGTTAGGTTAGGTTAGGTTAGGTTAGGTTAGGTTAGGTTAGGTTAGGTTAGGTTAGGTTAGGTTAGGTTAGGTTAGGTTAGGTTAGGTTAGGTTAGGTTAGGTTAGGTTAGGTTAGGTTAGGTTAGGTTAGGTTAGGTTAGGTTAGGTTAGGTTAGGTTAGGTTAGGTTAGGTTAGGTTAGGTTAGGTTAGGTTAGGTTAGGTTAGGTTAGGTTAGGTTAGGTTAGGTTAGGTTAGGTTAGGTTAGGTTAGGTTAGGTTAGGTTAGGTTAGGTTAGGTTAGGTTAGGTTAGGTTAGGTTAGGTTAGGTTAGGTTAGGTTAGGTTAGGTTAGGTTAGGTTAGGTTAGGTTAGGTTAGGTTAGGTTAGGTTAGGTTAGGTTAGGTTAGGTTAGGTTAGGTTAGGTTAGGTTAGGTTAGGTTAGGTTAGGTTAGGTTAGGTTAGGTTAGGTTAGGTTAGGTTAGGTTAGGTTAGGTTAGGTTAGGTTAGGTTAGGTTAGGTTAGGTTAGGTTAGGTTAGGTTAGGTTAGGTTAGGTTAGGTTAGGTTAGGTTAGGTTAGGTTAGGTTAGGTTAGGTTAGGTTAGGTTAGGTTAGGTTAGGTTAGGTTAGGTTAGGTTAGGTTAGGTTAGGTTAGGTTAGGTTAGGTTAGGTTAGGTTAGGTTAGGTTAGGTTAGGTTAGGTTAGGTTAGGTTAGGTTAGGTTAGGTTAGGTTAGGTTAGGTTAGGTTAGGTTAGGTTAGGTTAGGTTAGGTTAGGTTAGGTTAGGTTAGGTTAGGTTAGGTTAGGTTAGGTTAGGTTAGGTTAGGTTAGGTTAGGTTAGGTTAGGTTAGGTTAGGTTAGGTTAGGTTAGGTTAGGTTAGGTTAGGTTAGGTTAGGTTAGGTTAGGTTAGGTTAGGTTAGGTTAGGTTAGGTTAGGTTAGGTTAGGTTAGGTTAGGTTAGGTTAGGTTAGGTTAGGTTAGGTTAGGTTAGGTTAGGTTAGGTTAGGTTAGGTTAGGTTAGGTTAGGTTAGGTTAGGTTAGGTTAGGTTAGGTTAGGTTAGGTTAGGTTAGGTTAGGTTAGGTTAGGTTAGGTTAGGTTAGGTTAGGTTAGGTTAGGTTAGGTTAGGTTAGGTTAGGTTAGGTTAGGTTAGGTTAGGTTAGGTTAGGTTAGGTTAGGTTAGGTTAGGTTAGGTTAGGTTAGGTTAGGTTAGGTTAGGTTAGGTTAGGTTAGGTTAGGTTAGGTTAGGTTAGGTTAGGTTAGGTTAGGTTAGGTTAGGTTAGGTTAGGTTAGGTTAGGTTAGGTTAGGTTAGGTTAGGTTAGGTTAGGTTAGGTTAGGTTAGGTTAGGTTAGGTTAGGTTAGGTTAGGTTAGGTTAGGTTAGGTTAGGTTAGGTTAGGTTAGGTTAGGTTAGGTTAGGTTAGGTTAGGTTAGGTTAGGTTAGGTTAGGTTAGGTTAGGTTAGGTTAGGTTAGGTTAGGTTAGGTTAGGTTAGGTTAGGTTAGGTTAGGTTAGGTTAGGTTAGGTTAGGTTAGGTTAGGTTAGGTTAGGTTAGGTTAGGTTAGGTTAGGTTAGGTTAGGTTAGGTTAGGTTAGGTTAGGTTAGGTTAGGTTAGGTTAGGTTAGGTTAGGTTAGGTTAGGTTAGGTTAGGTTAGGTTAGGTTAGGTTAGGTTAGGTTAGGTTAGGTTAGGTTAGGTTAGGTTAGGTTAGGTTAGGTTAGGTTAGGTTAGGTTAGGTTAGGTTAGGTTAGGTTAGGTTAGGTTAGGTTAGGTTAGGTTAGGTTAGGTTAGGTTAGGTTAGGTTAGGTTAGGTTAGGTTAGGTTAGGTTAGGTTAGGTTAGGTTAGGTTAGGTTAGGTTAGGTTAGGTTAGGTTAGGTTAGGTTAGGTTAGGTTAGGTTAGGTTAGGTTAGGTTAGGTTAGGTTAGGTTAGGTTAGGTTAGGTTAGGTTAGGTTAGGTTAGGTTAGGTTAGGTTAGGTTAGGTTAGGTTAGGTTAGGTTAGGTTAGGTTAGGTTAGGTTAGGTTAGGTTAGGTTAGGTTAGGTTAGGTTAGGTTAGGTTAGGTTAGGTTAGGTTAGGTTAGGTTAGGTTAGGTTAGGTTAGGTTAGGTTAGGTTAGGTTAGGTTAGGTTAGGTTAGGTTAGGTTAGGTTAGGTTAGGTTAGGTTAGGTTAGGTTAGGTTAGGTTAGGTTAGGTTAGGTTAGGTTAGGTTAGGTTAGGTTAGGTTAGGTTAGGTTAGGTTAGGTTAGGTTAGGTTAGGTTAGGTTAGGTTAGGTTAGGTTAGGTTAGGTTAGGTTAGGTTAGGTTAGGTTAGGTTAGGTTAGGTTAGGTTAGGTTAGGTTAGGTTAGGTTAGGTTAGGTTAGGTTAGGTTAGGTTAGGTTAGGTTAGGTTAGGTTAGGTTAGGTTAGGTTAGGTTAGGTTAGGTTAGGTTAGGTTAGGTTAGGTTAGGTTAGGTTAGGTTAGGTTAGGTTAGGTTAGGTTAGGTTAGGTTAGGTTAGGTTAGGTTAGGTTAGGTTAGGTTAGGTTAGGTTAGGTTAGGTTAGGTTAGGTTAGGTTAGGTTAGGTTAGGTTAGGTTAGGTTAGGTTAGGTTAGGTTAGGTTAGGTTAGGTTAGGTTAGGTTAGGTTAGGTTAGGTTAGGTTAGGTTAGGTTAGGTTAGGTTAGGTTAGGTTAGGTTAGGTTAGGTTAGGTTAGGTTAGGTTAGGTTAGGTTAGGTTAGGTTAGGTTAGGTTAGGTTAGGTTAGGTTAGGTTAGGTTAGGTTAGGTTAGGTTAGGTTAGGTTAGGTTAGGTTAGGTTAGGTTAGGTTAGGTTAGGTTAGGTTAGGTTAGGTTAGGTTAGGTTAGGTTAGGTTAGGTTAGGTTAGGTTAGGTTAGGTTAGGTTAGGTTAGGTTAGGTTAGGTTAGGTTAGGTTAGGTTAGGTTAGGTTAGGTTAGGTTAGGTTAGGTTAGGTTAGGTTAGGTTAGGTTAGGTTAGGTTAGGTTAGGTTAGGTTAGGTTAGGTTAGGTTAGGTTAGGTTAGGTTAGGTTAGGTTAGGTTAGGTTAGGTTAGGTTAGGTTAGGTTAGGTTAGGTTAGGTTAGGTTAGGTTAGGTTAGGTTAGGTTAGGTTAGGTTAGGTTAGGTTAGGTTAGGTTAGGTTAGGTTAGGTTAGGTTAGGTTAGGTTAGGTTAGGTTAGGTTAGGTTAGGTTAGGTTAGGTTAGGTTAGGTTAGGTTAGGTTAGGTTAGGTTAGGTTGTTGTTAG